>CAEMYA010000499.1:545829-571120 GCA_903131615.1 Diplodus sargus
CCTCTTCCTCCTCCTTTTCCTTCTCCTCCTCTTCCTCCACCTCTTCCTCTTCCTCCTCCTCTTCCTCCTCCTCTTCCTCCTCCTCTTCCTCCCGGGGCTCCATTCACACTTTATCTCCTGTAGTGTAGCGAGTTATCAGCTCGTTGTGTGTCAGTTCACGTCCCCTTTAGCTCTAATCACCATTTGTAATAAAAATCACATTTTTTGTTTAAGCGAACCGCCGGATACAAAATAACTGCAGTGTTTGTTTTTTTGTTGCACGTGAGCAGCGAGACCTTGAACTTGTCGTGAACTTCAGCCTCCACTGGGCTTCTGCTGCGATTGTACGCCGCCTGACTTTTAAATAGGTGTTGTGTGCTGCTTTTAATGAAGCCTGTGGAACCAATAGCGTCACGTGACTGGAGGTCGGGCTCCTTGTTTTGAAGTGAGTGAAACAGAAAGGGTTAGCGTTTCTTAAAAGCTTAAACCGTTAGCCGCTGAGAGAAGCGCCGCTGATTAGCAGTGAGTGGCAGATGTGGGCCGAAGACGCCGCTCTTTGTAAAGCATCGAACAGGAGATCCGCAGGACGCGGCCACGTTTCATCCAAACAGCACAAGATACACGACAGCTCGTACGTTATTGTCTTCAGCGGCATTTAAACGAACTGAATCAGAGGAGATTATTAATGTGATGAGCTGAATTCTGTTTTATATGATTAAAACGAAAGAAAGAAAGAAATAATGACGTTGACTGCTGAGACACATGAGGTTACACATCGATAACTGAGCTGTAAAACTTTCTTTAAAGCTCAAAACTGAAAGGTTTTGCTTAAAAATAATCGACTCTGTTTGACTGAGAGCAGGGTGAGCTACACACACACACACACACACACACACACACACACACACACACACACACACACAGAGCAGAGAGGCAGGACGAAGTGTCTTGTAGCATTGAGGACACTGACATCAAGTCTTTTCCTTAAATATCAGTCATATAATAAAAATATTCAATTATGTATGATAAAAAATGCAAATGTATAGTTAATTAAACTTAAATTAATAGTTTTAAGCTAAGTGTTAGCAATTGTTTATAGGAAAACTGTAGTTCATATTCATAATAATTTGTAAATAGTTAATAAATACTGTGTAGTTTATTTATAAACAGTTTTTTCAACTGATGTTTGTAACATTTACATTGTTTAATAACTGTCTTTAGGAACCATTTCATTGTTTCTGACTTAAATGAATCTAATAAACTATAAATGTACTATTTATTACGGATGATTATCATAAAGTGTAACTTAAGTCCTTTTTAGCAAATACATAAATGTAATAATTAAGTAATTATTTTAAGGCAAACTGGCCACTTATCTCCTTCTTCTTCTGTTGATATTTGAGTGCAATCATCATCTACTTGCTGGAACTGAAATAATGTATTTATTTATACTATATTATTCAATTTTAGACGATATAACAATATGCAAAATCTAAAACAACATATAGTCTCAGATCCTGATGATTAAATGTATCGGGTATAATCACCAGGAGCCTTTGAATCCTGCGTAATGTACCTTTAGGATTTTTATACACCTACATGTATCTTTACTCGTGTAAACTGCATCATGATTGTCAATAACAGCCTTAAATATAATGTTTTAACCCAGCAGTCAGAACAGAATCCTCTGAGTGACGCGCTGCTCGCTGTAGATTAAGTGTAAGCGTGTGGTTTTGTTCAGCATGATGTAAATATGGCAGCGTGGTTTTTCCCTCTCAGTGTATTTCAATCCACAACATGCTGTCAGCACGGTAACGAAGGTTAAAAGGTGACATCATGCAAATGTACGTCCGTGCATATGGATTCAATGTGGCTGCAGTAAACACTGACGCAGGACGAGAGGAGGAGGAGGAGGAGGAGGAGGGAGTTCTGCAGAACCAAACTTCTCACTTTCTCTCAATGAGACCGTGGTTCTGTTTCCTCTGTTTGCCGCCACATTGTCACTTTTCTGTCTCTCAGCTCTGCTCCGTGTTTTAACTCTCGCCGTCAGGATCAACTATGATTTCCTGCCTCTAACTGAGCTCCGCTGCTCAGTAGGTCTGAAAAAATAACCAATAAAACACGCTTTTTGTTTACAATGCTGTATGTTGGCACGCATTAACCCGCACGCTCGGTCCATTATGTTTACAGAGACCGCCGTTATTGTTCTGAAGGCCTTAATAATGTCTTGCAGAATAGATTACAGGGAACGTACGTGCAGTTCCAAAGTGTTGTGATGATTCGCTGTGACTGTTTTAGCTCCATAATGCATTATCAGGCAAACACAAGCTATTGTTGTGCATCAGTAATATATAGCGTGTGGTGTTATAGCACACAGAGCTTCTTCAGTTTAACCAGCTGAGCATCGTCACATTCAAGACTTTTCACACTCAGACAGAATAAAACAGAATTTGCATTTTTCTGTCTATCCATGTTGTACATTCTCTGCTGTGATCTTGCCCGGTTCTGATGTTCTCACATCAAAGTGTCGCTCTGTGAAACGCTCGATTTGGGCCTTTGAGTTTCATCTTCTAGACGGAGTTCATCCTGTTCTCAAACATCCCGTTCGCCGGGCAAGATCTCCAAAATAACTTATGCAAATTCTGCATAAGGTGGATTTTTTGGTTGCAAGTGCTGAGCATGACTGGAGTTCAGTGTGAGTCTCCGGTGGCCTGAACACGTGCTTCTATCTCCCCCTACAGGCCGTTCATGGTGCTGCCGCCGCTGATGGAGTGGGTGCGTGTGGCTGTGGTCCACACCGAGCACAGGCGCAGCTTCTCTGTGGACAGCGATGATGTCCGGCAGGCTGCCAGGCTGCTGCTGCCCGGAGTGGACTGCGAGCCTCGTCAGCTTCGGTACGTGCACGCAAACCTCCTCGTATGCACGTGAATAAAACACCAGCAGGCACGCGTGTGAACAGCCACGCAGGCTCGCACACGTCAGTGATAAGACCAAGAAGTGATACTCACATTTTCCTGCGCACTCATCTCCCCGTAGTGATGAAAAATACAGCTCGTCAGGTGTTCAGGGACAATATGTGGCTGCACTGCGAACAGTCAGAGAAACGCTCTCGCTTTGTGCTGTGAATCACTCTTGTGTGCTTCGCCCTTCAGAACGGATGACTGCTTCTGCGCCTCGAGGAAGCTGGATGCTGCCTCCACTGAAGCAAAGTTCCTGCAGGACCTCGGCTTCCGCATGCTCAGCTGTGGACGCACGGACCTGGTGAAGCAGGCTGTCAACCTGCTGGGGCCCGATGGCATCAACAGCATGAGTGAGCAGGTTAGAGACACATCAACACAGTAAATAATGCATATGCAGGCGCATTTACACTGACACACACACACACACACAGTCTGTGAAACAGAAAATCTTGTCTGCTTGGTAAACTGTGGCTCCTTCACCTTTGAGAGCCGCTCATGAATATTAACGCTTCTATTCTGACATATATTTTTCCTGCAGCTTTTCCTGCCGAGGTTCCTCTGTATTATATCAGCGTCCACCACCTCCAGTGCGGTTAATCATCGGGCGGTTACTGCATGTTTGGTTTCTGTGGGAGAGTCAGTATTTAGTTGCGAGACTGAACTTTTTCAGAAACAGAGTCTGCTGCTGTGTGTTTCTGTCAGACGAGGTGTGCCGACGTCCCCCCGGTGGCCCGGAGGAGATCCTGATTCATAAGGTGTCCTTTCAAACAATCGATAGAGAGAATATTACTCTCATCAGACTCGAGGTACCAGGAGTGGAGCTGTCAGGGAAAAGTTAAGAGCCGGCCAGAAGTCAAGCTCTGCTTTAAACTGATTTACTGTTAAAGTTGCCGTTAGCGTTGTTTCTCGTTAAAGGTGTTAAATAGCTCAATATCCCAACAGTGATCACTGTTATAGACCGACCCGTGTCTCTCCGACACACACTCATGCAGTAAAAGAGAAAGGACATTTGCTGTGTCTCAGTTCAGGGTCTGCATCATTCAGAGGAGCATTTGAAGGCCAATTACGTCACAATCTGAAGGCTCCTCCAGATGCTCCTTCTTCTCCCTGTTTTTGGAGGAGGCACCGCTACGATCCTTCGTGTCCTCACATATCCCAAGATTCTTTGTGCACCCGAAAAAGAGAAAATGGCGACTTTGCGTGGCGTAGATCATCACTTTCGCGGGACTGGGCGGCAGAAATCGTGACGTAAGGGTAAAACATCTGGTGACGCAACCAGGAAATGCTCCAAAGGCGAGACCATCACATTTAATAGCGGCTGAGGAGGTTAACAAGGTCTCTCTGAAGGACTCGCCTTCAAAGACCGCAAAGGCCTTCGAAGGATGCAGACCCTAAACTGAGACACAGCAACTGTCCGTGTCCACTGTATCCAATCAGAACTGGTACCAGCACCGGCAACAGGGAAATCTACCCATTCCAGCACTGCTGCTGACGGCTTATAGTACGAGAACCAAAGGATGAAAAACGCTTGAAAAAGATTAATGAGTCATTGAGTTGTGATGACGTGGAGGGAAAACACAGACAGGAAGCAGTTTGGAACTGTTCTGATAACAAAGTGGCACGATGTCACATGTTTCCTCGAGTTCCTGGATTAATGTTACGCTGTCACACAAACCAACTGGATTTTTGTTTCTGTGTCTCTTTCTTGCTGCTAGCGTTAGCAACATGGCTACACCTTTCAGTCTGGTTATCAGAAACAACAAACAATATCCCAGTTTGACCTTGAGACCATAGACAGAGTAGAACATCTGGCTGTCAGCTGGGGAGCAGATTTCGACCGACTGCTCCGTGTTTTCTCTTTCTTTGCCTTTTTTTTTTTACCCCCTCCTTCAAAGCGGTACTTTTACTTTTGCAGGGTTGAATCTCCACAGATGCTCCTGTTGTTCCACAGAGACACTGATAGCTACCAGGGAGAACAAATCCCATTTCTGTTTCAGCTTCAAATCAGCTGCGCCCGGATAGTACAGGCAAAAAAAAAGTTGTCTTTCTCTGCTTCGATAAAAGCTTGGCAGTGTGTCTTTAACTTGTGAAGTGTTTCTGTCTGCTCTGGTCTCGTTCTCGTAGGGAATGACCCCGCTGATGTACGCCTGCGTCCGCGGAGACGAGGCCATGGTGCAGATGCTGCTGGACGCGGGAGCCGATATTAACAGCGAGGTCAGTGCTTATACACTGCTGCTATTCTGGTTTTTGTACACTGTGGTAGCTCAAAGTCAAATGAAGGAGAGGATTAAAACTGAGAACACATGACCCTCAACTTAAACTTTCTGTAGAAGGTGTTTTTAAAATGACATTTAAGCGAGAGACGTCAGCATTTTCTATATCAAGGAGAAGTGTTTTTATGACTTAGATTCCTCAGTATGTCACTTTTTGCAGTTGCTATAAACTTTGTGTTTAGCTTTTAACTGAGGAGAACCGATCATGTTGTCTGCCACCTCCCTCTGTGTGTCTGAATGTATAAGAGCTGGAGATCATGAGGTCCAGACCGTCCCGCCACGGTATGAAGGATGTTTCTGAGAGCAAAGTGATAAAGATCGACCTGACTTGAAGCAAACGGAGCTCCTCACAGAGTCCGCGGAGGACGGAGATGGCGGTTCAGTCGAGGCCTCATGATCTCACGGCCCTCACGGTCTTTGTTAGTCACCTCAGCATCAGCATGCACCATCAGCCATCGTGTGTCAGAGTTGATTTGCAGTCCGCTGCGATTCACGATCCCCCTGGCCAAAGCACAAAGCACCGTCCAGTGAAATATAAAGAGCCGCCATCAGATTCGCTTCATGCATCTGGTTTTAAACCCGCTCCATTTTACGCTGTTTGCCTTCTGATGTGTGCAAACACGTTTCTGTCACCTGCCAGGCAGCTTCAGGCTCCAGTACAACACTTAGTGTGCTTCACAAGTGTTGGAAAACAAGGCTGTGTGGAACAAGGAGCGAGAAAAATGGTGTTAACGACACTGAGACTCTGCAGAAACATATAAAGTAATCACAGTATTGTTATTTACATGTACAGGCTCAAAACAAAGAGAAACAGATCAACAATAATTAGGAAATACATGTTTTTCCTCTCACCTGTGGTGCTTTTTATCAAGCCAGATTGTTTTGGTATGAGTTGATGAGTTTTGGAGATATCAGCCGTAAAGATGTCTTGGCTTGTGGTGCTCGAGGCAAAACTGGAGATAATCCTCAGACCTCACTGGAGGAACTATTGTCCTCCTCACCGTGTCACTGCACGTGGACGAAAGACGAGCTAGCTGAGATAATCTTGATCATTAAAGCTCAGACGAGGATAAAAACATTAATGTCTACATGAGTAGATGCCACGTCTTTATGTGGTTATACGTTGATGACGGCAAAATAATCTAGATTAATAAGGTAAAAGGGTGTTAACAAACACTAAAATGCTTTATAAACCGTTTATCTAGCAGTTGTTTCTTGCCAAGTTGCAGCTAATGTTTGTTATACTTTATAAATAGTTAATTAATACAGTGTAGTTCATCTATTAACATTATTTGGATGCTTTTAAAGTTGAAAATTGTGTTTATTAACTGCTAAACACCTGGTTTATTAGGGGAAATAACTACTGACTGAAGTTTAACGAACAGTAAATGTACCAGATGTTACAGATGGTTGTTATAAAGTGTCCAGTGATATTTTGAATGTTATGACTCTGCTGACAGTCTGACTGAAAGTGCTAAAGAGTTTTAGTTGTAAAAGGAAAAACAAAGACTGATAAACAACAATAAACCTCCAGAAAGACAAAGATATTTCCCCCCGTTGACGAACCTGAACGTGTCTTTGTGCTTTGTTCATGTGACGATCCTCACGTTTGTCCCGCTTCTCATGTGGCCCATCGTGGTTTTTTCCATGTCGGCCCGACCAGAGAGAGACGAGTCTTAGAGGGGTCGCGGCCCCAGAANNNNAAAAAAAAAAAAAACCCACAGCAGAGGATGGAAAGATCAGAGTGAAACCATTAGGACCAACTCAGACAGATCAATCCATCGTGTTCATTAGGAGGCGAGCGCAGTGACAGGATGTCCTCCGCAGCCTCGGGGTTCCCACCTAATTACTCCAGTTTCTCCTGTGGAGCTTCCTGTCCTCCTTCTCTCTCTCCTCCCCGCAGATGCTGCTCTTGTTCTCCGAGAGGCCGTGTAGTAGTTTTAATGGCTTCGTATCTCTCTCCCTCCAACCTTTCTCCCCCCTCCACCTCTCTACCCAACCCACCCACCTGTGTCCCTTCCCCAGGTGCCAAACTCAGTTCACAAGCACCCCTCAGTCTTTCCCGAAACGCGGCAGGCGACGCCGCTCACGCTGGCCGTGTTACAGGGACACGTGCCTGTGGTGCAGGTAGTGACGCCCTCTCTCTCTCTCTCTCTCACCTGTGACTCTCTCATCGTGACCTGTCGCTGTGCTTCAGCTCATGGTTGGTTCATTCGTTGTCATTTTTGTCATCAAAGCTTTGTTTGTGTTCCTGGTGGTGATGATGATGATGATAATGGTTCTCCACTGTGAGTTCTCTCCTCTCTCTCTCTCTCTCTTGTTGTTTTATTGAGATGCTTAATGTGTGACGTGCAATCTGATCTTTATCGTTTAATCAGTCGATCCTCCGGGTCGGAACAACGCAGCCCCTCCTGTCAGTTAGTGAGTGGATCAGAGCGGAAAGTGGAAACAGTCTAATTGTTATCGAACTCTTTTAACTAATTCAGTTTGTCCTCTAAATGATTTTGTCCATTGGATTTTCAATCGTTAGTTTCTAATGGAAAACATTTCTTACCACCAAACCGTCAGATTTAAGAAAGAATGCAGTTAATGATCCCTCGTCTCACTTTACATAGATATACAAGTCATTAGATTCAGTTTAGATCATTCTCTCAGTTACAGAGTAATATTTGAATATTGTTCCTCAGAAGGATCGCAGCCTTATTTATAAATGATGAATGTCAGCTGATGTATGAGCAGTGTGATATATGATTAAAATACTTTAAATGTTAAAATGAAAGTTAGTAAAACAGTAAAATACATTATTCTTCTAGTTCTTATCGCTGCATTAACTCCTTAAAAATTAAACAAATAGTTGAACATCTTGAGAAAAAAAATGGCTTGTTAACTTTATTGCAGTTATATTAAAGCCGCTCTCATGAAGTTGTTAGCTTAGCTTGTACGTAGCATAAAGACAGCAAAACGAAGAATATCAGCCCCTCCAATAATTAATCTTTAATCTGTGAAGTAAACTCAAAGTTACAGTGCTTCATATTTAACACTCAGATGTGAGAATGGTGCCAATCTTCTCATCTGACACAAAATGTTGAACTATTCCTTTAAATGTAGCAACAAGAAGCTACTGTTGAAGTTGAATATTCACTTTCCCCCTGTACTTCATATTTAATACCTGAGAAGCCGTCATCAGATGAGAGACCCTGACTCCCTCTCCTCTCCTCTCCTCTCCTCTCTCCCCCCTCTGTGACTCCACCCGTCCACCTCTGCAGCTGCTGCTGGATGCCAAAGCCAACGTGGAGGGTTCCCTGCAGGACGGGATGGAGAACTACACGGAGACCCCGCTGCAGCTGGCTGCTGCCGCAGGTACGGAGACGCGGCGTGACGCCCGTCCGTCTGCACTGAATCCTGCTGAACACCTTCTGTGACCAGCTGACGGCAACACCTGACAGTCAGCGTGAGGCCGGCGTGCAGAGAAATGATCAAACGTCTTGTTTTCACAGGAAACTTTGAGCTGGTGAGTTTGCTGCTGGAGCGGGGAGCCGACCCCATGGTGGGGACGATGTACCGCAACGGCATCTCCACCGCGCCGCAGGGCGACATGAACTCCTACAGCCTGGCAGCAGCTCACGGGCACAGGTAGGCAACACACACACACACACACACACACACACTTTCATGTTGAATCGTTGGCACACACTCCCGAGAGGATGAACAGAAGTTACACAAGCGCAGTCTGCTCACGCTGTGTGTTCAGCATATTATCTTGTTTGTGCACAAACAGCAGGTCCATGAATTTGACTCCTCATCTGTTGAGTTGGTTTGAACGAACTCCTCTCGTTGTCGCCTTCCTGCTGCTGCTGCTGCTGCTGCTGCTGCACGCTTCTGTTGAAAACAAAAACAGCACAGCCATCTTAGAAATACAGAAAATAAAGAGACTCTATAGACTTTTCATTTTATTTCCTGTGTTGATAAGACAAATGCATCGATGCAGAATAGTTTTTGTAAAGGCTTTACTTTGCTTTCCTTACCTTCACTTCTGCTTCCCTTTATGCAGATCTGTAACACTTCATTAGTTTCCCTGCGATTTGAAAAGTCATTCCAGGAAACTTCTCGCAGATTATCGGGAATTTAACCTTTAAAAAAAAAAGAAAAAGAGCATGACGTCTTTTTTTCCCCTCTGCGTTTTTTGTTTGTTGTGCAATTTCCACTAAACCTGATCCACAGCACCCGTCTATCGGGCTGGTCAGCTTTATTTTATGAGATGTGAGCTAATAAATAAAAGAATCATTCACTGACTCTTTAACGCCCTTTACTAAGGAAAGTTGGATATAAACTAAGTGGCCTCGACAATCTGTACAGTCCAATTAAATGTCTTTCCTGTGTTTTGTGTTCTTGTTCGTTCAGAAATGTGTTCCGTAAGCTGCTGTCCCACACGGAGAAAGGGAAAGGAGACATCTTATCCCTGGAAGAGATTCTGGCCGAGGGTTCTGAGCTGGAAGGCAGAACCCCGTCTCAGATCGACATGATCAGAACCGGGAAGGCCAAACTGAAAGCCCTGAAAGAAGCCATGTACCACAGCTCGGAGCACGGACACGTGGACATCACCATCGACATCCGGAGCCTCGGTGAGCTTCAATCATCATGTTCTGCGTGCAGCGTTTATGTCTCCTCGGTGTGTTGACACGCGTCTCCATTTCTCAGGGATCCCGTGGACTTTGCACACTTGGATGGAGTCCCTGCGCACGTGTTTCCACCAGCACCGCCGGCCGCTGATCCAGGGCCTGCTCAAAGAGTTCAGCTGCATCGAGGAAGAGGAGTACACCGAGGAGCTGATCACACACGGCCTGCCGCTCATGTTCCAGATCCTCAGAGCCAGCAAGGTGAACACGCCGCTGTGACATCACACACGCAGCG
Source organism: Diplodus sargus (assembly GCA_903131615.1). NCBI lineage: Eukaryota > Metazoa > Chordata > Actinopteri > Spariformes > Sparidae > Diplodus > Diplodus sargus. Next base: position 555,953 of record CAEMYA010000499.1, read on the forward strand.
TCGCGAGATCATAAACCTCTAAAAAAAAACACTCTAATCTCTCCTGTGATATCAAATCCTGCTTAGCTCATCTGTTTTCGTGTGGTTGTCAATAGGTAGTCTGGCCATCAGCCTCACAGAGACTGACGGAGCCTCGGAGGTCTACTCAATATCAATTACCTGAAATGAAAATGATTTATGACATCCTCCTTCTCCTCCGCTCCTCTCCGTGGCTGCTGCTCATTAGATCAGCGCTCCGTCTCATTACTCGGTCCCCTCGGTCGGCTGTATTAGATTTGAAGGAGCGCGTCACCGTCCCGTCTGGCACCTCGGTTTGTTTTGTCTACTTTGTCTGGGCTCAGTTCTGCCCTGCCAGCGAGATGAGCTCTGCTGTCAGTGCTGATATGAGAGAAAACACTGCAGTGCACACACACACACACACACACATGAATAACACACAAGCAGACTTGCAGAGACTTTGTGCACGTGCAGTCTCACACCCACAGTATTTCTTCTGTCCTCGTCTCTGTCTCGGCTGAAATATGATGGTGGTCCGTGACCCTGGTCTCTCTGAAGGCCCCCTGACACTGTTTACTCCCAGAGACATCGAGGTGGAGTCGTTCATCTTCCCTCAGCCAGAGAGTCTGCTGCCTCGGCCCGACGGAACCTTAACAGGGTTTCATTTAGTTAAAGGAGGGGTCATCTGACAACAGCTGGGGACTGGAAATGTTACAAACTGAGCTTGAATAATCAGAGCATTCACAATAAATCAACCAAAATCAGCAGGAAGATGTGAGTAGTAGCAGCTGATGGATGTTTCTGTCGACTCAACTCTCTTGTGTTTGTAGACAAATGCAATTAAGATCTACTCACATCTGCAAAAATCAGCTGACTAAGAAACCAAACTGACATCTTCTGTCAGTCCGTACGATAGACGGACTCGCTTCTTTAATTATCCTCCATCACGCCGTCATTTCACAGCACTTACACTTCACAGCTAAGCTCGCATTAAGTGCACAAAACTCACAGCTTTAATCACGCTTCAGGTGTCACTGTGTGTGCGTCTCCTTTTCAACATGTCTGCAAACGAGCGATCTTTGAGAAGCTTCAGTGGGAAACAAAAGGATAGATGGTGTTAGAGATTACACAACCTGTATCTGATTGTGACTACAGGAGGAGCTTATCAAATATGTATCAGTGTAGATCATCTACCTACCTGCACACCTGCCTGCTGCACACTGTCACACGTCGTATCCGGCTGGTGAGTGTGGGGGAAGGTTGCAGAGAAACGTACCTTCTCTCCAGGTGGAATAGGCGGCTGTTAATGGCTGTTTGTCGGCGTCACGCCTCAGTAAGAGTTTGCGGTCTGACTGCACACGTGGGGCTTGTTGTGTTGCGCACCGCTGCTGCAGCTGAATGCCGCCGGCCCTCCTCCTCCTCCACCTCCTCCTCCTCCTCCTCCTCCTCCACCTCCTCCTCCTCCTCCCCGGGTTTTTTGCACCACACACAGACGAGCTGAGAGTTAAACGTGAGGGGAACAAAGATCTCACACTCCTGTCTTTCTCTGTCTCACACTCCCACAGTAGCTCAGCTTGTTCCTAGTAATCTCTGAGGGAACAGAGGGTGTAAGAGATGAGCCTGATGTTCATCTGCTCTCCTGTCAAAAGGTGTGAGATAGCCATAAATATCTGGCTTATTGGAGCTCGAATAAGCGTGGAAGCTGAGTGTGACGGAAGGCTGCAGAAGTTAAACCCTCTCGCTGAGCTGATAATTGTGTCGGGGATGTTTGTGTAGGAGAGCGTCGTCTCAGTGAGTGCTCCCATCTCCTCGCGTAACGTGAACTCCTGGATGTTGGCTGAGCACTTTCCCGCCCAGGCAGCTTTCCCTCCCTGACGTTCTGTGTTTTTTCTTTTCTTTCTCAGAATGAGGTGATCAGCCAGCAGCTGTCTGCGATCTTCACCCAGTGTTACGGGCCGTACCCCATCCCCAAACTGGCAGAGATCAAGAGGAAGCAGTCGTCACGGCTGGGTGAGGGCCCGTCTTTATCATCTGTTCATTCTTAACTATAAAACACTGTAAGAAAACGCAGCATTAAGGCAGAACATGTAGGCTTTTAACTCATAATGCAGGAAAATGGGAAGTGCACATACCGCCATCTAGTGTTCAGAGACCAGAAATGTAGCAGAGATGAATCCAGACCGGCTTAGTGAGGTTGAGTTTGTGCACCCTGAAGTTTTTCTGGCCGTGTGTGTTCCAGATCCTCACTTCCTGAACAATAAGGAGATGTCAGACGTGACCTTTCTGGTGGAGGGGAAGCCTTTCTACGCCCACAAAGTGCTGCTCTTCACAGCTTCCAACAGGTACGCTCACTTCAAAACATCCATTAATAACAATTAATTCATGCAGCTACGACCGAACGACCCCTGTGTTGATGTTCTGGACATTTCTTCCTGCTGATCCATAAACTCAGTTAATTTCCTGTCGCCTGGGATCCTCACAGGACGTCCATAAATTATAATAATGATAATAACTCATTCTTAAACTCTGCCATGAATGTAAAGTGACTGTATAAAGGCTCGTGCTTTACCTCTGCGTTATTTAGTGTTTTATCAAACACTAAAACAGTTCATGTTCCTGTGATTTCTCTCTTTTTTCGCTTCCTTTTCAAGGTTTAAAACTCTCCTAGCAAACAGACCTTGCGGTGAAAACACCTGCATTGAAATCAGCAATGTCAAATATCACATTTTCCAGGTGAGTCGTGCTTCTACCTTCATGAATTCATGCTGTGTGTTCGTCCTTGTGTGGCGGCTGTGTGTAATGTGTGTTTCTTGCTCTCAGCTGGTGATGCAGTATCTGTACTGTGGAGGGACAGAAGCGCTGCACATCAGGAACACAGATGTTATGGAGGTTTGCTCATCATTATATCTTTAACTACCGGCTGTATCATCAACTATAAAGCTTAACAAACCTTTAAGCTATGAACAAGTTTACAGCCTCAAGGTCATCTATGCATATTACACTGTTTGAATATCACAGTTATGTCTGTGATCAGATATAAAACAGACACTTAATTTTAATTTGAGTTGCTGTGTTTTTGTTTTTTTATTATTCAGCTTCTGTCTGCAGCCAAGTTTTTCCAGTTGGAGGCTCTGCAGAGACACTGTGAGATCATCTGCACCAAGAACATCAACACCGAGACGTGTGTGGAGATCTACAACCACACCAAGGTGCAAAAAAACGAATCAGACCAGAATGAAAACACCCGCACGAACACTACCGGACAGCACAAACAGGAAGCATGCACGGAACTGCTGTTACACTGTAAAGGTCCCATTGTTGTTGTAAATTAGATTTCTTTTTAATGGATTATAAAGACAGTGAAGGTGAAATTCACAGATAAATGCACACAGTCCATGTTAGGTAACTGTGCCTTTAAATGAGCTGTCAGGACCCTGTAAGGTTGTGATGTCACAGTCATTTCCCCTCAGCCACGCCCCCAACATGGCGATGATTAGAGGTAGAAATTTGTTGTGTCTCAGTTCAGGGTCTGCATCCTCTGAAGGACTCGGCCTTTGCAGTCTTCGAAGGCGAGTCCTTCAGAGAGACCTTGTTAACCATGTCAGCCATTGTTAAATGTGACGGTCTCGCCTTTGGAGCATTTCCTGGTTGCGTCACCAGATGTTTTACCCTCACGTCACGATTTCTGCCGCCCAGGCCCGCGAAAGTGACGATCTACGCCACGCGATGTCGCCATTTTCTCTCTTTCTTTCTTCCTTATCGGGTGTGCAAAGAATCTTGGCACATGTGAGGCCACGAAGGATTGTAGGATCCTCCAAAAACAGGGAAAAGGAGGAGCGTTTGGAGGAGCCTTCACGCGGCGTTGCGATGTAATTGGCCTTCAAATGCTCCTCCGAAGGATGCAGACCCTGAACTGAGACACAAAATAAAAGTATGAACCTGAAAATGAGTCAAGTCCTCTTTATTTATACAGTATGTACGAATGTAAGAAGCAGACATGTGTCTTTAAAGTGCACCTCTAAGTTTAAGTCTGTGATTTCCCCCTCTTCTTCTTCTTCCATCATCAGTTCCTGGATGCTCCAGACCTGGCGTCCTACATCGAGGGCTACTTCCTGAAGAACATGGTCATGCTGATCGAGCTGGAGCCGTTCAAGCTGCTGCTGTACGACGCGCCTCCCGACAGCCCCGGCTGCGACATCCTGCGGGACCTGGAGAAAACCCTGGCGGTCCGCATCCAGTCCATCCACCTGTCCTCCTCCAAGGGCTCCATCGTCTGATCTCCTGACCTCTCATGGACGCTCGCAGAACATTCATCAGAGACACGATGACACTGTACTGAGATGATAAGACACGTAGGACTGTCCGGCTCGGATCTTTGTGTCTGTCAGAGATGCTAATATGCTTTTTTGTTATCATAGCACAGATGGAGTCTGTCTGCCTTGTTGATACCTGTCAACTCTGACCTACAGTAACATACAACGACCGTCATAGGAGAGCTGTAAAATGCCACAATTTGCCACTAACATACATTACTGTAACTCATGTCCCTCATTCAGCAACGATGCCTCTGCTACGTAGTTACATGTCACACTGAACGGGACGATGGAGGACGCGTTGCAAACCAGCGAGAGCGTCCAAACGCACGTCTCGATGCGTCGGGACGGTAAAACCAACCTGTGATAAGCCATCAGTGTGTCTCCTCCCCGGCTGCCTCATGATTTATTTGCTTTAACATGTACAGAGCAACTGATTTGTATATTTGTCACTTAGCATTAAATATGTGCTGATTTCTCTTTGAAAGCCAAACAAGACAAAGAACTAAGAAGAACCTGTAATGTGACCGATGCTGACGAGAGACTCTGATCATGTGACTGTTTTTTTTTCCTTCCGTCACGACTGTGTAAATATTGTTGATAAAAGACAAAACAAAAGCAGAACTATTGATAATGTAAGTTAATGTATATACATCCGCAGATGTTTTTCTCATGTGTCTTACTGTTGGATATCGCTGTACAAAAACAAGAAGCTCATCTTTTAAATATCTGTGTTTAAATGTTGCATGTCGGAGGGATGACTGTGGGTTTGTTTCGTTTCTTCTTTTATGTTTCGAGCCGATGACATCGAGGAAAACTGCTTCCACAATCGTACGACTGAACGGCGGACGAGAATATCGTCCGCCGCGAGCATGAGTCACTAAATGTGTACCAGTCAGATCGGTGTGTGGTCATTTCGTGTGCGAGAGACATTGTGACTTCACGCTGTCAGCTGAAACCACGTGACTTTGTGTACGTGTGACTTGTTTTATCTTTTCCTCTATAAAGATTAATATAAATATAAACGCTGTGAATCTGCTCTTAGCTTCTCCTGGTTCGGTCCTCCAGTTAAAACAAACATCTGTACGAGAAGGAACATCCATTATTCTGTTAGATGTGTAATTTTGAAATGCTGTCCCATCGTTATTTTGTTCTCCACAGTCGAAAGGTCACATCTCAGCTGGGTGGAGGTTTAATTTGGCACCCAGCTGCACACGAGCCAGTGCAGTCCTGCATAAATAGCCCCAAAATCAATGACGCAAAAAGAGAAGAAAAACCCTTTAATTAGTTCAGTGGTGCCCCAAAACTGATGAAATGTTCTCATATAACTTCAGCAGCCAGTTCATGTAGGTTAATCAGCCATGTAATATACTCATTTGCTGTATAAACACTTCTAGCATAGCAGAGTTAGCTTCTCATGCTAATAGGAAGTCCAAAGATGGCGTGTTTCTATCTTTATTATCATCTTTAGTTGTATTTTGTTTCGTTTAGGACGTGTTTCCTTCAAATTCTGCTCATAAATGCATCATTTAATGTCGCTTTTCTGGTCATGTCAAACCTTCCAGTTAGCTTTAGCTGGCTAACTTAGATTTTTCTTCAAAATGTAGGAGATAATTTGAGATTTCGACACTTAGTAATCACTTTAAATCTAAAGCAGAGCTTCAGCAATATAAGATTATGTTTTACTGTTGGACCAGTTTGTTGCAGGATGTTTTGGTAGCTTAGCTGAAAAGGCTCGTGCACGTTGTGTTTAGCTAGGTTTAGCCTACCAGTGTTTCACGGTAAGCTAGCTAGAAATAACTGCTGTGTTTTTAATTGTCATGTTTAATTTATAATGTTTTAATTCATGTTTCCAGCCGATCTGTGGGAAAAGAAGACATTTCATTCTTTATATATGTTTACAATAAGCTACAACTATGATTTTATTATTGATATTTATGTTTATTGATATTTATTAATTCATTCTCGGAGGTCTCAAGTAGTTTTTGGGACGTGGCGTTCCACCCGTCATCTCGATCTGCAGGAGAGCTGATGTGTATGTGAACCAGTTTGCAGATGTGCCTGAAAGTTCAAAGCGATGGAGGTGCAGAGGAGGCATCGCAGTCAGAGCGGGAGGCAGGTGTGAAGCAAATCAGAGGGGAAAAGCACCGACTGCATAATAAGAAGTAGAAAGAGGGCATCAAAGCTGTGTACAGAGAACAGACCTGGCCTTGTTCTCGACTGGTTTCACTCGGTTGCAAGAGAGAGTAAAAGCAGAGGAGTGTGTGGTCAGTCTGTGCTGTGTCGTCGGTAAGATGCTGAGAATTCGTCTCCAGCTTCTCATGCAGACGCGTGTTTTCAGAAATCATAATGTCACGTCCAAAATGCACCAATAAAAACAAAAAGTTCAGCATCTCAGGATCGACACTGACATCAGAGAGTAGCAACTCAATCACTCAATCATTAAAAAACAGTCTATTACAATAAAACTGAGCGTCTTCTTCACTGAATGATCGTGTTCGTGTCAAAGAGCTGAAACAGAAATGCTGCAATACGTTTAAATAGGCTTTATTTTAGCATTAAAGAGATCCGAAGATAAGACACAGATCAAGATAGAAACAAAACCAGCTTAAAGAAAATCCAAGAAGGACTAAGAACAAACCAGAAAGCCACGGGGAACCAAAGTGGGAAGACGGGGAACACAAGAGGCACAAATTGGATATTCAGGCTTAAATATACAGGTACTGATCAACTAAGAGAACCCAGGTGAGAAGGAAGAAGACAAAGGCAGGAAGTGGACAGTGAACCATGATTATGAGGACATAATCGACTAAATAAAACATAAAACAGTTGCAAAAAAACAGGACATAATTCAACCTTCAGATGTAAACAGACACCCAGCAGTCATACACTTTATACTTGACCATGAATAATTATATATATAATTTCATATTGCATCACTTAAATTATGTCATGTTTTGGGCTTTAGTTTCCTGTTTTATTTTGTCGATTATGGTCTCATGGGTCGTGGTTCACTGTCTGCTTCCTGTCTTTGTCTTTTTCCTTCTCACCTGGGTTCTCTTAGTCGTTCAGTACCTGAATATTTAAGCATGTGTTCCCCCGTCTTCCTACTTTGGTTCCCAGTGGCTTTCTGGTTTGTTCTTAGTCATTAACAGACACCCAGCAGTCATAAACTTTCACCCTCCATGAAAGGAAGAAGAATTCGTGTTTTGGTGGACAAGAAATGGAGAGTGACACCACGACGGGACGGGAAGAGATGCTGAAATGACACATCACCTGTTACAGTTACAAAATAATCCGGTTCTGGTTCCTTTCAATGCAGAAATGATTCTGGTGTTAAATGTCCCAGTTAGGAGATTATGCATTGTAGCAAACTGCCACTAATTGTGCAGCAAAATGGAATATGAACACAAAAGTTTTGCAGGTGATTCACAGTTTCTCAGTGTTACAGCGTCAAACATGATAATATTCATTTTTCTTTATTTGTCTGAATGCCAGGAGCAGCAGCAGCAGCAGCTCTGTCTGGCTCCGTGATATTTAAAGATGTTTGTGAAATGGTAAAAAAATCAAATTACTGAGAGTAAACAGCCGTGTACAAACAGGCTGCTTCTGTCATTTCCAGATATTGGAAGTGTGACTCGTCTTATCAGCGTTCCTCCGATCCTCTTTTAAATGTCTCCACTGGACTGTTGCAGAGTACTTCTCTCCCTCTCTCTCTCTCTGTGAGTATGTGTGGCATTCACAGTGTTCATGCCTCTCTGTGTGTGTGTGTGTGTGTGAGTGTGTGTTGGGCGGAGACATTAGAATGGCGAGGGACGGGGTGACAGCAGTTGTTAAGGAGTCGCCATGGTTACCGCCGCCCAGGGAACAATGTTGAGTTGAGATCGCTCCGCTGTGTGTTAGAAAAGACTGAATGGATTTCCCGAGGAGCACATACATGTACATGCAAACACACACACACACACAGACACACACAGACACACACTTCACTGGAAGCCGTCGTCCAATCGGATTCACTCATGATTCATAAGAGAATCTTGTTTTTCAGGCGCAGCAGTGATCCGTCACTGGATCAGCTGCGTCAGACAGGAGGCCGTGCGATTAAGCCGTGGAAATGTCTCTGTTGCCTCTCTTCTTCTTTTTTTTCTAAAGCACTGCTGGGCATCTTAATTTACTGGGCTGTGAACTGGGAGTGGAGGCAAAGTCATGAGGGGAACTCCACAGGGGGACACGTTCAATTATTTAGGGGGCACAAACCGACTGTTTGACACTGTACACGACAGAGTTTTGCGTCGATATCTCTCTGTGGCTGCTTCATTTTTCTCCAGGAATTTCAGAGACACATGACTGTGTGTGCTGCCGTGTGCACATTCTCTGAGCGCCTCTTGTTCTTGTGAGTGGGTCTGTGCATGCATGTGTGTGTGTGTGTGAGCAAATGGGAGTGTAAAAAGGGGATGTTTGCCCCACTAACTCTGCCCCCAGCGCGAGCCCCTTCATCCTTCCCCCTTGTTGTCATGCACAGCCGCTCTCCCTCTGTTGGCACAAAGTAGGCTGGCAGCACAACAGCCATGTGTTTAAGCTCCACGCTTTGAAGGGCTCGAAAAAACTTTTTCAGAACAGTTTCTGAGAAACATTGTGTACAGAGAGAGGGAGGGAGGGTGAGAGAGAGTGGAAGTGTGAGGGAGAGAGATGGGGAGCAGACGGAGCTGCAGACAAAAACAAGCTGTCTTCCATGCGGTGATTTGATCTTAGCTGTTGGACGAAGACTTTGGTTTTTTTTGGGAGGATCCTGCAGGAGACTCAGCAACAGGTGAGTGTCGCAGAGAGGAAATACGTGTTGTCCTCTTGGCTCAGGCCGACAGAACAGAGGGAGCCTGTTCTGGTGGATTCTGCACGATTAGTAAAGTCTTTTCTTTTAGTTTAAAGGTGCATTATGTAGATACGGGGAGGACGCTTTAATCAGGAGAGAAAGATCTTCATTTTTATGACTGAATAAACAAACTGATCTTAACGGACGACACAGTTTCACACTGTTTTACTTTGTTTACATGTGGCGGACCCTGCCAACTTTACAATGCCCCTTTAATGCACTTTTCACTGATGTTTCCTCCAGTTTTATTGAGACTTCTCTGGTTTCCATCCTCACGACATCATGTCTCCTGTTAACAGGAACATCTAAAGAGAAACATGTTGATCTTCTTCAGCTTTTGCAACTGAATTTTCACCCTTTTCTTCCCCCCTGGAGGTGGCTGTAATCCTGTAAATCCAGCCTGTGCTTCCCCCTTCCCATCGCTGGATTTAGCCCCGAGCTGTTTTCGGCGATGCAGTGCGACGAGCTCTCAGCCCGAGATGAGTTCACCTACAGCCACATGCCCATTCTGGAGAGGGGCGGCGGGACTCTGGAGAGGGGCGGCGGGACTCTGGAGAGGGGCGGCGGTTCGCTGGGACGACGGAGCGACAGGGGATCCGAGAGAAGGCCGGACAGGGGGGAGCGGTATAGGCCCGACAGCTACACAGTGGACGTGAGGGCCAGTGACCTGCAGCTGGCCCAGCCGGAGCCTCTAAAGCACCCCTGCTTCAGCTACAGGGCCTGGCTCTACAGCGTCCTCATAGGGGTGAGAGGGAGTGGAACACATCACAGGAGCATCTGCTCAGTCCGTAACACCCAAACTTTTACAGGTTGGGCTGATCTTTTCTCTGATTAAAGAGCATCCCAATCTAGAAGTTTTGAGCGAGACGGCAGCAGGAAATCTTGTTTTGTGCTCCCACATTTAGAGGCTGTTCACATCTGGTATTGACATGCGTCCAACGTGATCCGATCTCCAGTAGAGAGCTTGAGGAGCAGAAGTTCACACCTGGCAACAAATATCTTCATGTGCAATGTTTGGCAAAGTTTGTGAAGTCTCTTCTAAGGCAACAAATCTAAAGATGTTGCTTTTTTTTAGGGCTGTCCAGAGACTTTCTCCTTAGGCATCAATCTGTTATATTCTTTAATGAATTTGGTGTAACGGGTGAAGTTGAAACAGCTGTCTGGAGGTTCAAAGCCCTTCAGACACCAAAGAAACATCTTAATGTATGAGGGTTTAATGCCGAATTCATAAGAACTCACCAATGATTTAAAAACATACCAAAGCTGATTGACGAGGTACGTTGAGTTTCTCCTCCTGCAACAACCCTTAAAATCACACGATTTCTAAAGGGAGTCTGGTGATGTTGTGAGTCACATCAGCAGGTAAGAGAGAGAGTTTTTGCAAATTTAGGTTTTCATGGAGGACGTCAGTAGAGTAGGCGGCCTGTCAGTGTGGAGCATAGACCAGCACCCAAACACAACATATGCTGGTCTTGCTGGTGTGTTTTGTTGCTGGTCTATGCTGGTTTTTCTAGCAGAGTGATCGGATCTCAAACGCGTCCTCACTGCCTGTTGGATGTGTTCACACCTGTACTCAGAGCTGTCCGCTTCAGATTGGACGATAATGCCAAATGTGAACAGGAGGAGAAACGTGGCATTATGTCTCAAAACTGATTTCATCGCTCCAGAGAGAGAATGTCAGGTTTCTCTGACAGTCTCTCACCTGTTGATCACATTTATGAGTGTGTGTTTGTATCTGCATGCCCGTCCGTGTGTGTGTGTGCTCAGGGCAGTCTGCTCATCACGTCGGGTTTCTCTCTGTACCTGGGAAATGTGTTTCCTGTTGCCATGGACTACCTGCGCTGTGCTGCGGGCTCTGTAAGTGACCATCGCAATCACGGTCACATTCACTGAGTTTACACAGATTATTTAGATTAGACTGTCGCGTCTGAATGCCAGGAATTTATACAGACGGCATCTCTGTGAAAAAACAACAGATCAGCAGCTCATTTGTTGCCGTTCTTCTTCTCAGGGCCTCCCTGCAGCGATCGCCAGCTTTGCCATTGCCAAGAACAGACATGTTGCAGTGAGTAAACACTAAACACACCGACGGCAAAAAAAAAAGGAGATAATTATGTTTTAATGGGTTTTTAATTGAGTTTCCTCGAGGCGGTCGAGGCTCCATGCTGACGAGGTCTGATGTTTTTACTCGTTTGTGACAAGGTGTCAGATTTCCAGGTGGTCTACGTGTCGACGTTTGCTGTGACCACCACCTGCCTGGTTTGGTTCGGGTGTAAGCTGGTCCTGAACCCCTCTGCTGTCAATGTAAATCCACTTTAGTACCATAATGAGAACTCCAAGACCTTTATCGTGTGATTCTTCAGGATAAGTCTTTTTTTCCTTCTCTGCTCTCAGATCAACTTCAACCTCATCCTGATGATTGTGCTGGAGGTGTTGATGGCGAGCACTGTCATCCTGTCAGCCCGCTCTGCAGAAGACTGCTGCTGCCACAGAAAGGTGTGTGTCAGAGTGTGTGTGTGTGTGTTATTGCTTCTTTTCAATCTCCTCTCACTCTTTCCGCCCGTCTTACAGACATACGACAGACCTGTGATGATAAAGCCTGCCGTGTTCCCCACCCGACTCCTCAAAGCGTATTCTGTGAGTCTTCTTCAGCTTTCTTCACGTTCAGCTTCCTGTCTGATCAATGCATCGCAATCACTGACGATCATCTCCAACAGGTGATCGAAGTGATCGTGGGGATCTCCGCTGTGTTCGGAGGGATTATCGCGCTCAACATGGACGCCTTGCTGCCTGGACCCTACCTGTCCGTCACATTCTTCTGGATTCTCGTGGCTGTAAGTTTTACGAGAGCGACTGCAGCTGAGAAGTGAGAGCTAAAGATGTCTTCCACTGTATCACTCTGATCTTTTATCTCTTGCAGTGTTTCCCCAGTGCGATCGCCAGTCATGTTGTGTCAGAATACCCCAACAAATGTCTGGTGAGTACAACAAGTGTCTTCACCTGAAACTCCTCATGGTGTTCCCCAAGGTTCTGTCCTGGGTCCCGTTTTGTTTGCCTTGCTTGTTCTTCCCGTCCCTGTCACTGACATGTAGATGATTCTCTATCATCTCAGTTAAGCCTCAAAATGTTCCAAAATTATATCTAATTTGGGGAAATTTATATTAATTTCCGTCAGTAAGTTAACAAGTGCATCATTCACACACGTCGATGCAGCAAGTGGCAGCGTGCAGCAGTAAAGACGGTTTGTGAAGAAGAAGAAGAAGAAGAAGAAGAAGAAGAAGAAGAAGATTAAATCAGTTTTGACATCGACATTACATCTTATTTTGTTGTGCATAAACTACAGATTCTGAACTTTTTTTTAAAACATGAAAATTGATTAATTCCTGTTGTTTAATTTCCTTTTATTCCATCTTTACTTGCCGTCCATGATCACGTACGTAGACCTGCATTGTCAGGCATGTGCGTACATTAGAAATCTCCTGTAAGCTCACCTGTGCTTCTCTGCAGTTCTCTGATCGTGGGTTTGTTGGTTGCTCCTCGCCCCAGATCCTAAACTTCAGCACATTCTCTCTGTTGACTTTTGATCTGAGGGACCCGGCTGACAAACGGCAGCTGAAGACTTTCCTTTGTGTCATTTTTATAAAAGAGATTCTTTCAACAGTATGTTTTTAAAGTCTATATTTATCTGCTTCTTTCATTCTTCTGCCGTTGAAAGATGCTATAGAGATAAAGTTTACTACTGTTCTCAGTCACACAAACTGGGTCTGTCTCTTTTTTTCTTTATTTCTGGCTCTACAAACTTTTCCTCTCAGCTCTTTTTCTCTCTCCTCCATGTGTCTCTCAGGTGGAGGTGCTGATTGCCATCAGCAGCGTGACATCTCCGCTGCTCTTCTCAGCCTCCGGCTTCCTCTCTTGCAGTGTGATCAGCTTCATTGAAATGTTCCTGCATGATGTGCCTACGGCCAAGGTGAGCTCACCGGAGCCATAATTCCCCCCCTGTAGGATGCAATGTGCAGGTTTTAAAAAGCTTTAAGAGCTACTTTTACATGAGAAATACAGAAATACAGGAACAAACTTTAGAGAAACTGTGAAATTAAACACCTCTAGATGTCCTCTTTGTGTGTGTGTGTGTGTGGTCCAGCAATCCTATGACATCCTGCTGCTGATTCTGATGGTGCTGCTGCTGGTGCAGGCTGTTCTGACTTCAGCCACTGTGGTGCACTGTGCCTCCTACAAGAGTCAGCTCCGCATGGGGGCCGTGGAGTGCGATGACAGCATGCGCACCTCCACTCACTACTGCGAGGTAAGCTGTGCACACAACTGGACACATCTGTCCGTGTTTACCTGTCCTCCGTTTCCAACGAGAGATATGAGAAGGTGCAGAGTAAGAAATGTAATTCTGCTCCAGCTGTTGCTCGTTTAAATGTGGGTATATAGAAGTCATGATATGTGCAATAAAGACATTATGCTGCTCATCCTTCATGCATCATTCATCTAAATGTTTCTGTCACCTTTCCCCTTCCACATCTAATCTCTCTCTCCACTCTCCCTTCTTCCTGTTTTGTTCCCTTCAGCAGCAGGCATCCAATGGAACGCTGCAGGATTTCGACAAAGACAGAGCCTGGAAGGCAGTCGTGGTCCAAATGGCCCAATGAGCGGTTCGCTACCATGCAGAGAGAGAGAAAGAGAGAGAAGTTAACGATGAGAAAGAAAGAAGGAATATATACACAACAAACTCTGCCAGCTGTGAGCGCCAGAGCACAATCCTGAGACAGACAGAAGACGTGTTCAGAGATGGAGAGGAGGAAGTTTGAGAAGAATGCAGAGAAAATGATTCTTTAATTTGTTGTTGCTGACGATGTTTGCGTAGAAAATGCTCGCGGCGCTGCGTCTGATGTCTGTTCTCTGGGTTTCTTCTCATAATTGTTGACGTGGAGAGGAGCGGCTTCATCCGACCTGGGAATTGAACCATTCTCTGTAGTTTAATAAGCAGAAGTGTGTTTACACTGACAGCATGTAGGTGCAGTGAACAATCATGTGAGTCAGTGTTCAGTAGTGTAACAGTGATGCTCAGCAGCAGTAGTTCTGTTTACTTCAGATTATCACTAGAGAATTGATCCTCCTGGATTAATCACCTGATGTGACGTGTTTTAACAGAGATTATGTCTTATTAGAAATAAAACGTGTGTCATCAACTGTAAGTAAACGTGTGTGTGATGATTTATTAAAGGATAAGTTCACTCAAACAATTACAGAATCAGTCATTATACTCAACTTCCATGCTGACAGAAAGTCTGGTGATGTTTCCTGCAGCTGCAGAGATTTTTGGAGGTTTGTTTCGTTCACCCGGGACGAGAGAGAAAACCGACTCTTCTGTTTCGTCCTCGGGGTTATAGATTCTAACTTCCATGAAGCAAAGTGGGATAAAGAGATCAATGAGGCAGGCAGACGGGCTCACAATACATTTATGAATGTGCCACTGTGGATCTAATGCAGAATTCATTGCCTGTCGTCGCCGCCCTGCTGTCTCCTTCAGCGTCCTGCCTGCAGCCTGTCAGCCAGGAATAATGTGAGCCTGCAAAGAAACTCAAGTAATCAAGTCAGTAAACGTGAGAAGTAGCAGGAAGCGGTGAAGCGCCTCACAATTCTACTTAAGTACAGAGTTTGAGCAGATTGTACTTTACATTACATCACTGGTTGTTCTAAATGTTGCAGTTATGATAATATTGATAATCAATATCAATAGATCCTCGTTATGAACTCGTTAACGGCAGAGCTGTTGAGTTTTAACAGTTTATTTGTGAAAGCGTTGGGACTGTGATGGAAGCTGCATCACATCACCAGGATCTCTGAGATGGAGGGGGAGAGGAGGGGGAGAGAGAGGGGAGAGAGAGGGAGACAGTAAGAGGGAGAGAAAGAGGTTAAGACAGATGAAGAGAGAGGGGAGAGGGGGGAGAGGAAGACGATGAGACAGATGAAGAGAGAGAG
>CAEMYA010000499.1:572478-602759 GCA_903131615.1 Diplodus sargus
GGGGGGAGAAAGGCGGAACAAACCGGTGTGCTCTCGGATACATGCTGTAGCTGCTCGCCCGCACTGCAGATTAACTCTTACCGCGCCGGGAGGAGCAGCGACGCACGGTGAGTGAGGTGTTTTGTTTGTTTTGTGCCACCTATGCTGCATGCACATGGCTCGGGACTGTGGCGGGGCTTTCTGCAGAGCGGACAGGTAAGACAGCTGATGCAGGTAACGGGGTCTCTCCTCACACGCACGCACACGGCGCTGCACACACACACGCACACACACACGGCTGGTTTCTCCGGAGCTGTCCGCTCCTCAGGTGCTGAAGCGGCTCGTCGTCTGCTAATGTGTCTGATGGAAGTGTTGGTCCTCCCGGGCTGCCGTCCACCAGCAGCCCTGCAGCTCCACACCAGCTAACTGGAACACAGTGATCTTCCTCAACCTGATAAAAAAAAAAAATGTCCCTGCATTGTTCCCATAGGCACTCACTCAAAAGTAAGCAGAACAGTGGGGACACTTTGCAGTGTTTGTCTGGGATATAGCTTCTCTGCCACCAGCTGTGTTTTCTTGAATCTCTGCGAACAAGTGTCACATCTTGAAACTTCTCCCCTCTAATTGACAGTGAATGGCAGCCTCCTCCTCTCCCTCAGCTCCTGGAGCTCAGCTCTGACCCTCTTTGTGCTGCCCGCAGCCAAGCGGGATGCTGTAGTAGCCAAAGAATGTGGGATTTCCCTCTCTAAACACTGGTAGCATCGCCCAGCTGAAGGGCATTATCTGTGAAACTGGAGCGGTGCCAGCGACTCACAGACAGCAGTGCAGCCTCTCTCTGGGCGTCAGGAATGCGATGCCGCCCCTTTAAGTTTGAATTATGTAAAGTTTTATTTCCCCTCTTTTACCCCTGAGACAGTGTTTGAGGATGATACAGATAAAGTCGGCCTGATTGTGTTGAGAAAGCAGTTTAAAACGCTGCGTTTACCCCATAAGGGACGTCTCGTTCTCCTCCATTAACGTATGCAGCCTTGATTACTCTTCTCTGATAACATTTCAGAGAAACACTCACTCTTGTGATCTTTTCTCAGCATGCGGCTGAGAGCTGAAGCTGACCAGAGTGGGATAATTGTCCCCTCCGCTCATGAAACCGCAGTCTTGAGTTTCCCCTCCCTGAGACATCAAGTATAGTTTGGTGGAGTTGGTTTTTAACGGTTTCATAGACGAGCTGCGTGTTTGCATAATGAGAGGAAAGTGAGAGGAGGGGAGGGAGAGTGATGGAGAGAGGAAGAAGAAGAAGAAGAAGAAGAAGAAAGTAAAAAGGGGGGGTGGGAGCCAGAGGGTGAGGGTTGCTGATGGGAAGAGGTGATGCGTTCAGGCTCCTCTCGAAGGACGTTCACGTAACCTTCAATTCAAATGAGCATGCACCAAACCCTGCACACCTACACACACACACACACACACACACACACACACTCAAGACGTCCGGCTGACATGTGTCAGGGTTTCACCTGACGTCCCAGTGTGAACACGCTGTTCCACGGAGATAATGACCACCAGGAGTCCAGAGAGGGCAGAGCAGAGTCAGAAAAAAAGATAAGGTTGTTCTTCCCACCGCGGGGGGAAAAAGAACATTCGTCAAATTCACTGAGTATATGTCTGCTTTTAATCAATTTCCTTTAAGCAGACTCCCCCGGAGACCAAATGTGCCCTTTTCGTGTCCTTGCTCGATCAAAGGCGAGCGTCCCCTCAGAGGTTACCACTGTCACACACTCCACCGGTCACAGAGTGGAGGATTAGCCGTCCTCAGCTACACGACCGCTTTATAGAGGACGAGAACAGAGACTTTCCCTGAAGAAGGTGTGAGACACGGCACAGATTCATGCGATGCCACGTTTGACGGATGGCTGAGGTCAGCGTGAGGGTTGGTTAACTACCGTACACACGGGAGCGTTTCTAATAAATGGCGTCTTGGACGTCGCTGCACTGACCGTAAAGGACGACATAGTTTCATGCTGTTTTACTTTGTTTATACGTGGCGGACCCTGCCAGCTTTCTAGCTTCAAACAGTTTTTTTTTCTGAGATCAGCTCCCAAAAACGACATAGTGCCCCTTTAAAGTGCTCTAACTGCTCCTCTGTCTTTCAGGAAATGGTCGGTCAGAGCTTCTCCTTCCTGAAACTCACGTAACAGCTCTCCAGCCAGCAGTTCCCCCGGGGGAATCGCAAAGGGGCGCCTCCTAAACTCAGCTCATCCCTCAACCTGCCACGCTGAGTGTTTGGACCGAGGCCAGGCACCGTCGAGATGGGCCAGAACGCGGGGATGCACTCAGAGGAGGCCGAGCGACGGGTGTGCTTCTGAGCGTTATGTCTGTCTGAAAGAGAAGACGAGCTGTGGAAGGGAGCAGGGAGCCTCTGGTCTCCTCTTCGGCACACAGCGAGGTTGTAGCGCCGATGCAGAACATCCTCGATCAGAACTTAGACATGGCCACAGCTCTACTCGCTGGCGAGAAGCTGAAGGAGCTGATCCTGCCCGGCTCCTCCCAGGATGAGAGGGGCGGGGCGCTGGCCAGCCTCATGGTGCAGCTCAAGCTGGAGCTGCCCTTTGATCGCGTCGTGACGATCGGGACGGTCATCATCCCCATCCTGCTGGTCACCCTCGTCTTCACAAGGAACTTTGCAGGTGAGACTTCATGCCACTAGATGGGGTTCATCGTGAAGGATCTCCTCTTTTAAAACAGCACAAAAAAAAGTCACAGATAAACTCAAAGCACAAGAATGAAATGAAGGTTTTTCCTCATGAGTCACACCCACACCATGCTGAGATCATCGGGCCAGGCAGGAAGAGAAGACACTCACAGACAGAAAGAGAGAGAGAGAGAGAGCTAAAAAAGACTGAGAGAGACATGAGCGGGATGGATTACAGGGAGGGGGGGAGAGGAAGGTGTTTGGTTAGAGGGAGGATGGCAGAGATGTTAGTTCACTGCTGAGTCAGACGCTCTGCATAGCAGCATTAACCATCTGGGACCGAGCGTTTAACTTTAGCAGCAGAAAGATGTGGGTGTTTAGAAGCACTTCTTCAGTATTCCCTCACTGACATTTTGGGGCATTGCCAAAGAATGTTTTTTAGTTTTTTGCATGAGGACAGCATCTTCTGCGACTGTGACAAAGTAATGTGATATTACACACAGGACCCGCTTGCAAATGCACCGTTATCACATGCCACTGCACTTAGTTCCAAAAGTTAAAGGTGCACTCTGTTGTTTTGGGGAAGAAATCTTTCGTCAGAAGAGGCAGATCTTCATGAACTCTCTTCTGTTGTATTTTGTTTATATGTGGCGGACCCTGCCGCCTTCCCAGCTTCAATCTGTGTTCTGGGAAAAGATGGAAAAGGTAAATATCTCTGAATTTATTTGAATTATTATAACCTCATTAATATTGTAAATATTCTGAGTTTGAATTATTTCTTCTCCAAAACGAACGTAGTGCCCCTTTTTTAAAAAACCGCTGAACCGCTGACTGTCGTACCTCGTAGACGCTGAAGTGATACAGCACAACGTCGGCAGGAAGGAGTGTTCTCACTTCCTCTATCTGAGACCACGCACGCGCTTCTTCTGTCAATTCAAAGAGCAGCAGGAGTTTTATCAGAGACGTGCAGCGCAGCGAGCCGAACGGATGAATGATGCAAAAAGATCCTTTGAGATAAAAACAGAGGTCACGTAGATTTAAGATCATTCATAACGTCTCATCCACTACTACTGTTGCAACATTCAGAGCCACTGAATGGTTCTGCACATGCAGTTTTACAGCACGGTGGACGATTATAACAGATATTTTAGGTGCGTTTTACCTTTTTCCACTTTCAAATAAGTGGTAAGAAATGTTTTCACATGGCCAGATCTTTCCTAGATGTCACAACTGACAGGAGTGACGAATTAAGTTATTAAACCCAAACCCAGGATTTATTGTGGTAGAATTCATCTTCTGTCAGTGCAAATATCTTCATATTATGAGATTTAACCTATTCAAGGTGCAAAATATGAGAGTTTTAGTTTTAAAACTTTGGAAAATTTACTAAAATTATCAACAGAATATGAAGAAATGACGAACGTAAGCATACTAACCAGCTCGTAGTGAGCTAACGCGCTAGCTGCACGGTTGAATGAGTTTACTCGCTAACAGCGGCTACAGTTAGCTTCAGTTAGCTGTTACTCCAGTGATACGCTGCCAATTCTTACATATCGCACCTTTACAGTGATATTTGTGCTGATCCTTTCTCTCTCTGCTTCCTCCAGAGGAGTCCATATACTGTTACACACCACACAACTTCACCAGAGACCAGGCACTGTACGCGCGAGGCTACTGCTGGACGGACCTGCGGGACGCTCTGCCCGGGGTGGAGTCTCACCTTTGGCCTTCGCTGTTTGAACACAAGTTCCTGCCCTACGCCCTGCTCGCCTTTGCCGGCATCATGTACATTCCCGCTCTGGGCTGGGAGTTCCTCGCCTCCACGCGGCTCACTTCAGAGCTCAATTTCCTGCTCCAAGAGATTGATAACTGCTATCATCGAGCTGCCGAGGGCCGAGCCCCGAAGATCGAGAAGCAGATCCAATCCAAAGGGCCCGGAATAACCGAGCGGGAGAGGAGGGAGATCATAGAGAACGCGGAGAAGGAGAAAAGCCCCGAGCAGAACCTGTTTGAGAAGTATTTAGAGAGACGAGGCCAAAGTAACTTTCTGGCTAAGCTTTACCTGGCACGCCACCTGGCTATTATCTGCCTCAGCTCCATCCCCATTTCCTACCTGAGCGCCTACTACGCTCGCCAAAGGCAGAACGAGTTCACCTGTGCGCTGGGTGAACCTCCAGACATCAGCAGCTACGCAGAGCTTAAGATCAGAGTGAACTGTAAGCTGCCTGCTGTGCAGCTGCAGCGCATCATGGCAGCGGTGGATATCTCTCTGCTCTGCACTATGAACCTCATCATCCTGATTAATTTGCTGCACTTGTTTGTCGTGCGCAAGTCCAACTTTGTATTCGACAAGCTGCACAAGGTCGGTATTAAAACGCGGCGGCGCTGGCAGAAGTCTCAGTTCTGCGACATCAACATCCTGGCCATGTTCTGCAACGAGAACAGGGACCACATCAAGTCGCTCAACAGGCTGGACTTCATCACCAACGAGAGCGACCTCATGTACGACAACGTGGTCCGGCAGCTGCTGGCTGCGCTCGCACAGTCCAACCACGACGCTACGCCCACTGTGAGGGACTCCGGGATCCAAACCCTCGATCCCAACATGGAGATTGGAGTGGGAGAGATGGGTGGAGAGCCGCTGGTCATCAAACGACCCCGCAAGAAGATTAAATGGATCCCAAGTTCAAATCCTCTTCCTCAGCCGTTCAAGGTAAGACCACGTCTCCACCTGCACTTCATCGTCACTCATTCAGCAGAAGAAAAGCTGCTGTCCTGTTGAAACAGAACACTCACTACGAGAACTTGTTCACTGGAGCACAGCAGTTTATTTCAACATGGGCTGAATGTCTGTTTAAGGTGCTTCCAGCTGAGTCATAGCAGCTCCTGATAAGAGCCTCTTTCTGTGAAGAGGCACAGGAAGTGCTCCTCATTTAGGGCTCCAAAATATCAAACACTTCAATACTGCTTTATTCATTGCCTGTGGCTGCCTCACCTGTAGTTTAAACCAGGACCTGCTTTTATGTTTTCTGTCCTCTTACAAAGGAACCTCTGACCCTGACACGCCTGGAAAACAACACCAAGCCCGAAAAACCCAAACCAGTCAGACGAAAGACGATGGCAGACAACTTCATCGCGCCGCTTCTGGACAGCAAAAGCACACAATATCCTGCAACGAAAGGTATGCAGCGCTACGAACGCCTGTCAGTTTGCAGCGCCGTTCTGCCTCCGTGTAACGTCAGATTTTCCATTTTCCAATCACAGATCTAAGTGGGATGGAGAAAAAGCACGCGCGCAACTTCTCTCTGGACGTCCACCCGTACTTGCTGACCATTCGTAAGCCCAAGGTGGAGGCCACAACCGTAGAACCTCTTCCCTCCGAGCACAACATGGACACGGTGTTCCTCGAAGGCACGCACACGATTGTTCATGTGTCCGGGGCAATTACAGGTGAGCCTGAAGTGTCCCTCGCTGTTTCACTTTCTCTTTGTTGCTCATTTGGGGTCACATATTCAAGCTAACGGACAAATGCAGCATTGTATCTCCTCGAGCTCTGACGGTGGGCGTGATTACTTGCTACATATTGTTATCTGCTAATTCTACCTTCCATAAAACTACAAAAAGTTACTCAACCAGACGTGAGATAACTTTACCCTCAGCTGTAACACAGCAGCATTAAGCGGCCGTAGCTTCCACTTGTTGCTTGCTAGACTACACCGCGACATCCTCAGAGACTCCCTGAGCAATTACTGCTGACCTTTAAGAGACTGTGTTTCTTCAGAAGGTGACACACTGTCTATACTCGCTTCCTCCTCTCTTACTCTACCCTGTCCTGTGTTTCTTTCCTTGTCTCCGCAGAAACTAAGGTGTGCTCTCCAGAGTCGACCAACACTGCCTTTTCTACAGTGACCCTGCCCACCACTTCTTACGTCAACGGCGTGAGCCCGAACCCTCCCTCCAGCGAGGACCCCCTCAGCCCCAAGTCCTCCCCTCCTCAGACGGAGCCCCTCGCCCCGACGGAGAACCCCGAGTGTCAGCCGCCGCCGCTGACCAGAGCCCCTACGCACCAGCTGCTGAGCATACATCACACTCTGTTTGAGGAGGATGAGGATGAACAGAACCGCAGGGACAGACTGGCGGAGAGGCCAGGGGAGCTCATCGCCGCCGGGGAATGTTGAAGAAGGCGAAGAAGAGGAAATACTCGACACTCGACACTACACTCTGCACACATGACCTCCATGTCATCACCTCCTATCAACAGCCACCTCTTTAAATTAGCTCACACAGTCACGTGATGGCTGGATCGGACAGATGTTGGACGGAAAACTTTTAGACTTTTAGACCTTTAGATGTGAAAACGATTCAGAGAGGGGTTAGAGAAAAGTTTGTGTGTTTGTTAATGTTGAGTGTTACTGTAGGAAACGATGTCACATTCACGTCTCAGGATGACTGTGTACAGCTAAACACCCTCCAATGAAACCAGCAGCGATATAATTCAACAGGGTGCTACAGTGCAGGGTTCAAACAGCCACATCGAACAAGGTCTGATGAAAGGACGAGCGGCGCTGAGAGATGAGTGAGCTCTCTATATGAAAAAAAAAAAAAAAAAAACAACACACACCTTTGAGACGCATATCTGCAAAGAGGACTGTTTTCTGGCTTCAAACAAAACGTATTTTAAACACATATGATAACGCTTAGTCCCTTTATCCCAATAGCCAAGTAGAGAGGTAGCTCACGCAATACAGTTGTTGAGATCTGCACAATTAATATGCAAAAGATCACAATATATTTGTGGCAATAATGTATGCGCTTGCAGCACCATGTTTCACCGAACGCTATACATGTATAGACACTGTATATGACTCAGTGTTCGCGGGGTAGTTAGAATATGAGACACGTCTCATGGCTTTATCATCGCCATCTCACCATTGATTAGGAATGTGTATCAGATCTTGACTATATTTGCACGTCATAAATAAACAGGTAAATTGGCATCTTATATATGAAAAAGAACAGCACAAGAACAGACTCTCCAGCGGAAGGTGTGGGAACGCGAGGTGACTGCTGCTCTGATATCTGTGAGGTCTCGTCTTAAAGGCGGTGACGTGGGTGGTTTTTTTTCTCCTAGAAAGACTTTATTAGCTGCTCCGATGTGATGAATGGAGACTCACCGGTGAAAATAATGTGACTTTTGTGTTCTGCTGGGCTTCTTGTGGGAGTGCTGTGATGTGAAGCGAAGGCAGTGATGAGTAGATGTTGGACGGTTTATTACACGATGACTAAAGCTTTGGGATTGTCATCCGCTGCAAATCTAAATTTCTTTGGGTCGTTCTGCCGTGTTGTCTCACATTGTGCTAACATCCACCGTGAAGGAATGAATAGTTAGGATTAGCTGGTTGTTTGTAGTAGAAACCAAACGTATAAGGTGTGTTTTGCACTTTTCACCGGGGGACGAGTGAGAGGAACAGGGGAAATGGGTGCCTGCCACAACCTCTACATACACATTTTTTGCAGCTGCATACATGATAACAGGAACTTGAATAAAGGAACTGTCTGCACTGAGTTACACACCAATACGACATCTACTGTAGAAGACATTAGTGCTGTTGCCAGGGGGGTCAACCTGCATTATAGGTAGACCCATCAATATGCATACTCATCTATTCCTTCTGGGGCATTCAGTAAACTCACACTTCAGCTTCCAATTATCTTTTGGTGGACATAATAAATCCTCCATCTCATTATCAAGAATCCGCTTTTAATGGCCAAGTATGTGCACACGTGGTTAGTCATTGAAACAGGTCGGCTCAAGGTTGTTCAGAGTACTCAAGCACACTAAAAATGCATCCAAAAGCACTTTAAAGACTCGTAGCACGAGTTTGTGTGAGAGCATGTAATATGTTGTGACACAGCTCTGCAGGTTTTCATCTGTGTAGATTTTCACATTGAGACGGTCGCTGGTGGTAAAAAAATTTCTCACAATTTAATGCAGTTTAAAAAAAAAAAAAAGATGGACTTTGGTTGTAATGTGTGAAATGTTATAATGAATTAAAAACATTTTCATTATAATAAATAAAAAAATGGAGAAAAAAAAAGAAGTGTGTGTGTCCCAACTGCTAATGACTACATGTACCAGCATGCACCGCGGCTGTCAGTTTCAGCCGAGCAGCAGCGCTGTAAATGCTGTTCAACTGACGAGGAGCAACACCGACACACGGGGCTGGCTTGCTCGGTAAGTTGGTCATATTTTTTTTTTTAGACAACTATCGTGTAAATGTCCAAACACGTTAAACTTGAACTATCAGCCATTTGTTTTGGGGGATTCTTCCGCTTTCAACGATTTGACGACACTCTTACCGGGACTCGCTAGCCGACGTTAGCTCGAGTTAGCTAGTAACGGCTGTCCCGCACCTGGAAGTAACGACAGCTAAGCTAGAAGTTACATCTTCTTTAGCCGCGCAAGCTAACTTGTGTAGCTAACGTCATGACAGCCTCGTCGGATATATCGTTAACTCAAGCGGATTTAAAACCCGTAAATCAACTTCCGGTCGACACTTTTCTCAGCTTTGTTTACAGCGTGTTGTGTTTTTGTGTGTGTGTGTGTTAGCTGCGTTTGGACAAGTCTGCAAAGCTACGTCAGCAGTCAGTAACGCAGTACTAACTGTCGCTAGCTGTCCGTGAACGCCTCACAGCTCACTCTGCTCTCTGTCACTCAGCTCTCAGTGCTTCAGACATGGATCAAGACAACAACTCAGAGGTTCGTCACACTTCAACGACACACTTTCTGTAATAAAGAGGGAGATGTTTGTGATTGACTGCTCACACTGAAGTGACACACTGGGGTGGTTTTGTTTGTTTCTCAACCATTGCAGTATTAATTCGCCCTGAGCAAGTTGCCTAATAATCAGCCAGTCTGTCTCAATCTGTCTTGAGTTAAACAGGAATAATCTTCTTAATCTAGAGGTGGTTTAAACGTACCTTCTGTCTTAAGATAACTGCTTATTTGATGTGTGACAGGATGAGTCGGTCGGCCCATCAGAAGATCCCTCAGAAGAGGAACTCCCTTGTCTACCTCCAGGCCTCTGTAAGCAGCTCTTTTCTTTCTTTTTTGTTTTCGTCTGTACTGGTGTTTGCACAGTATTTCATCAGAGAGCTTGTACATTGCAGTACCTCTCTCCACATGTGACCATATGGCAAGTCAGTGCCTTGTGTTAGACTACATTTTATCTCATGAAGAATGTGTAAAATTGTCAGGGACATGATTAGTTCACGATTATATCTACATGGCACAATAATAACAAAGTTTAGCAAAGTCTTTGCCCTGTAGATGAAAAGGATTTGTTCCATATGATAACAAAATTACTGGTCATACCTGTGAGGCTACAGTCTTACCTGGTGCATCACGACCTCATTGTTTTGTTGCTGTGATTTTGAATAGCCACAAGCATTTTTTCACAATGAATCCACACCCACAGATTCTTCTCTTGTACACTGTATGTTGTGCTGCCAACCCAAAGCTCCACCACACACCTATTGGGTCTTAAGTGATGCTTGATAAGGGGTTATTTTTGTAGGAAAATCCCATTTAGTACACCTTCTAACTCTTTTCCATTATTTGCAAACAAGTGGCTTTTATAATAAGCCATAAGTGGAAGTGAAAATCAGCACTTCATCGTGTGCTCTGTTGAGTTGGAACTGTTGTGAGTTGCTGCCATTCTGTGAAGAAAGTTGCATTACTGTTCTTCTTCTTCCCTGCGTGTGTTTTAGCTCGTCTTTCTTTACCTTTTCACGTAGATATTTGTTCAGTTGAAAGCACTGTTGTGTATCGGAGTCGGTGGAACCGGTATTTTGTTTTGTTTTGCGTATGTAAATGACAATACAGTGAAACTGATCTTTCCATTTAATGCATCACAGACATAGTAAGACATCAGACATTGTAGTTTTTGCTCCTGTATTTTGTGGCCCTTTCTTAAGGTGAAGTCCACAAGTGTGGAGAAATATTGTTGGTTGAAATTAAAGGCCCAGTACTTACAGGCTCCCTTCAGATGCTCAGCAGTAGCAACAACGTTAACAACTTGGTTAGCCGACATATGCTACATACTGCTAGCATACTGTAGCTAACATTACTGTCTCTGTTGTTCCCGTCTAGCGGATGGTGAAGCGGTGGAACTGCTTTGGCAGTTGCGATCCCAGCGCCGCCAGTCGTCCCCTGAGCTCCCTGAGACGGTGACCTGTCTCACTGCCCCTGACGGCAGCGTCCTGTACCTGGTGGGCACGGCCCACTTCAGTGACAGCAGCAAAAAGGACGTGGCGACGGTGAGCCAATGAGAATTTACAACTGCATCTGTACAGTACACTGTGATGCCACTAACACCACTTAAAAACGTGTTATGCTGTGAATCGTCAGCGAAATAATGGAGTGAGTCAGTGAACGTGGAGAAGTGCTGTGGAGTAGCACCTTGAAGTGATGATTAGTTGCACTGTAATTATGTCGGCATTCCTCTTTTGCCAAAGCTTAACCTTCTTTTTTCCACATTGATTTGTTTTCGTCTTAATCTCCTCTCTCGCTGTCAGTCGCCTTTTGTCCCTCTCTCATGCTCTGTTATTCTCTCTCGGCCTCTTATCGTACTTAACCGCCGCTCTGTCTCTTTCTCCCTCACACAGACGATCCGGGCTGTGCAGCCAGACGTGGTCGTGGTGGAGCTGTGCCAGTACAGGGTGTCTATGTTGAATATGGATGAGAGTACACTGCTGAGGGAAGCCAAAGACGTCAACCTGGATAAGGTTCAGCAGGCCATCAAACAGGTCAGGCTCTCAGAACGATGGGAACTAGCAGTGGTTGTGAAATGTATACCGATGTTGGAGATTTGTAGAGATGCTGACGCACCGAAGTGCAACAATATTTAATAATGTCCCACAGGAATAAAGGCACATTTGCACTCACATTGATTGAGGTTATCTGAAGGAAGCAAAACAAAATGCAGAATGAATGCACATGTTTTTAAATAATCGAGCAAATAACCACAATAGTAGCCACTTCTGCTGGAAACAGCCACCTGCACAGTATTGTAAGCAGTACTCCCAACATCCTCAAGAGGTCTCTGTCAACAACAATGATTGACAGTACACGGTCGCTGATAGCAGCATGGAGCACAGAAAACATACAGGAAGTGCTGCTACGCTGTTGAAGTCAAGCTTAAAACAGAAAACTTGAACCACCGCAAATTGTCTGTTTAACCAGCGCGAAATAAACAGAATTATGAACAACCTGTAGTGACAAATAAGGAGGTTGTTTTGCACACAACTACCAGTAACTGAAAGAGAAAACTCTGAAGACATGCTGGTGTTTTTGTGAGTGCTTATTTCTCCCCTCTGTTCATCAGAACGGGCTGATGTCCGGCCTGATGCAGATTCTCCTGCTCAAAGTTTCGGCTCACATCACGGAGCAGCTGGGCATGGCTCCTGGAGGAGAGTTCAGGGAGGCCTTTAAAGAGGTAATGCACACAGAAGAAGAAGTCAAATGTAAAATTTTTGCTTTAATTTTATTCTCTTGTTGTTTTTTTTAATCCTTGACGTTCTTGTTTTTCTGCACACAGGCTGGACGCGTACCATTCTGTAAATTTCACCTTGGGGACCGGCCGATCCCGGTCACATTTAAAAGGGCCATTGCTGCTCTCAGTCTGTGGCAGAAGGCCCGTCTGGCATGGGGCCTTTGCTTTCTGTCAGACCCAATCAGGTACAAGCTCACTGTGGTCACACAGAGATCATCTTTGTTAATATCTATCATCAGACAGCTGTGATTGAGCCTTAAAATTGCTTTAAGACGTTGAAAGTTTTCAGGGGCTGAATCCTCAAGTTGATTATTAGTCAGAATTCAGTAGAAATGACTAATGTCTTCTGAAAAATTATAAATATTGAAGGATAGGTCGAGTGTACATCCTCAGTAAAGTACTGTAGCAGAGGAAGCCTTAAAATGTTTCAAATCTTGGAGGCCATTTGTTCGTCTTTGTTTAGTATAGACAACACATAGCTGTCAGAACCTTAATCCTGTGTGAACAGAAAACACAAACGTCTTCTCCTTCCTGCCTGACCACCACTGACTCTGTGCTGGACTGTGTGTCGTGTTTCAGTAAAGAGGACGTGGAGAAGTGCAAACAGAAGGACCTGCTGGAGCAGACCATGTCGGAGATGATCGGAGAGTTTCCTGCCCTGCACCAGACGATCGTGGCTGAACGAGACATCTACCTCACGCACACGCTCCGCCAGGCGACCCGCTGTGTGGAGGCGCCCCCTAATGCCCAGAGTGAGTATTACATGTTGAGTAATCACATCCTTAATTCGTTTTTTCATTGACTGAAATTTTATCGTACTTTTTTAAATGTATCGACAGAATGAATTGACCAGTATTGACAATATGTTGAGTGATACAGAGACCACTCGTTTGAACAGTATTTGTCATACTTAAGAATAACAGTGAGACATTGTTTCACTGTTTTAATTTGCCTTTAAGCAGAAGCTTTTTTTGCAATCTGAGAGTCAGACAGTATTTCCCAGAAGTCTCTGAGTAGCATGAGAGAGCCTCTCACCACACCGCCCTCCTTGGTCGTTCGCAGAGAGGAAGAGCTGATTGTTTCTGAACAATCTGGCAGCGCAGTGTCACGTCCTTTTTATAGAAGGAGGATCTCCAGCCTCCGTGACTTTGACACGCTTGGTTGCAGCCAGTCTTGATAGCAAAAGGAAATAGGAGCTTCTGATGAGGTCGGGCCATTAGCAGTCCTAATGTGAGACGCTCGCTCATGCAGCTCAGAGAGAACCGCGGTTATGCAAGTAGCTGCGTTATACATAGTGATAGAAATAAAATGAGTGTAGATTGTTTATGTAAGAGAACATTTTCTGCTCTGGTGTAGAAGTGCCTGCTGTGGTGGTGGGAGTCGTTGGGATGGGTCACGTCCCTGGAATAGAAAGAAACTGGGAGAAGCAACTCAACATAAATGAAATCATGAGGTATGTTTGTCTTGTTTTAACACAACTTATTACAGATAGTAGAAAATATGTATTGTTACGGTGTCTTCACAGCGTCTCTCTGTGTCTGTCTCTCCCTCAGTGTCGCTCCTCCCTCACGGTTCGGCTGGGTGTTGCGCACAGTCATTAAAGGCGTCATGATGGGAATGCTGGGATACGCCTGCTACCGCGCTGGAGGGACCATAGGCAGAGCCCTGCTGTCTATACCATCGGTCCAATCTATACTGGAGACTCTGAAGCCACCCCAGTGGTCTTCTCTAAGCCATCAGTGACACAGCTGTCCATCTAATAAAACAATGCATCTATCACCAATGGCCTTAAAACACCGGCGCTGAGGCTGGAGGAGCCCACACTATGAACTAACATGGACGCCGAGGGGTGACGAGCCTCCGCCTGGTATCGATGTCCCTGTAGACGCAGCAGGGCCGTACTGCCAAAGAAACCGTGACAGTACTTTTTGTAAGGTTTACAAATGCCAATAATTCCTTTTGAATAGATTTTCATCTTCCCCCATCATTCCTGTAAATTATTACAGTTTTTATTTGACAAGTATCATCGGAATCATCCTCAGTTATCTGAGCAGTTTTCTGAGAGAGGCACACTTTTCTAACGCTGTCTCCTGATTCCTTCCTCCTTTCTGGTGCCAAACCAGCATTTTGTTTTTGGTAAATGGCCCATTTTAAGTCCAGCACTTTATAAGAGACTGGTTGTCTTGTTCTGTACATGCAGCCTGTGGATATCGCTAAGAAAGTAAAACACCAGGTCCGTCATAACTGTAATCAACCAATGACAGAAATAATGTCTGTGAACTCCAGTTCCAGTGAACGTGGTGTGAGTTAAATGTCATCAAATGTCTGAATTGGATCGTTGACCATCTTTTTCTCTGTTCCTGAACAAAATATTTGAAATGCATCTTCTACAAAACTCACAGAAAAGATTAGTACAAGACAAAACTTAATTCCCATGTGCACGGCCCGGCCCACATCGACAGACAAGTGCCTCACACTGCAGCAGTAAGGGCTACGCTGGTGAAGTACACGGAACGGCAAAAATGTGTTATATGCATCATACAGATACGACAACCAAATGGTCAATGCAAGTTTCTATTATTCTGTCTTTATATAACTATATGATAGTGTTATTTTATAAATACTGTTGCCCATAACAGGAACATGTAGTTTTGTCTCGTCTTGTCATTTTGTGGCCACTCAGACATTCAGCTTGTGACCCGACCTGCAGGACAGGCCTCAGTGTGCCTCGGGGTGAGCGATGCAGTGATCTTGTAATTTGTAGATTTGATTGTACCTCCGATATGAGGCACCCAAACACATACTGGCTGCATCTCTGAGTGAGGGTTCACACACAGAAATATGCATCTTGTACAGAAAATCTGTCATCCAGCTCCAGATGTTTGGACTTTTATGAGATATGCATTTTCATTTGTCGGCGTGGTTGTAAAACATTGACTGAGATAATGGTGATGAAATTGGTTTGTTTTCCTGCAAATTAAGGTTTGAACTTGACTGTAATGGTTTCTCAGTGGAATTCCCATGACTGGAGTTTGGAGGTGAAGCCTTACTCTGCTTTCACTGCTGCCTTTGACCCGCTGATTGCCTCATCTGCTGAGGCACCGACCCGGATCCTCGGTACAGTGCTTCTTGTTGCACATGTTTAATTTGGCTGCATGACATCCGTGGAACTCTGTTATATGGGACACGTCCCAATAAATCCAACATTTACAGATTTTATATCTAGGCGTTATGTTAAATGATTTTTGGTAGAGTGCTCAAATAATTGGATGTGTTTATAAAAAGGACTTTGCTGTTTTTAATTTGTGAACTGGTCCAATGAGCTCCTGTGTGAATCAGTGCCGCTCCGTCTCAGAATCATGATTAAAACCACTCGAAGTTATCCAAACATTAAACTGGCTCAGACGCCGTGTCGTCCAGTTTATCAAATAACTGGAGGAAATCACGCCTCAGTCCCTCAGCAGTAAAATATCATCGAGCATTACGTGTCTGTTTCCCTCCCACATCGTTTCCAAAGGTTTCATCCGCTGTATGTTTGAGAGCCGCCAAGAGAAAACTGTATGAATGCCTGTTTGTGTTGTAGGTTTGTTTCTCCCGCCCCCTCCTGTGGTGTTGTCACTGTCACCGGAACCAAACATTAAATCCTAACTTCTATAATAAATGAATGGATTATTAAATAATTTTAAAGTAAAAAATAAATTATTATTGCTTCAAAAAGCTTCTTCTTTGTGTACCACCACACTGCACCACAGCACTCAGTAAACATGAAGTTTTCCTTCACATTTGAAATCATCACTTTAAAAAACAAAACAATGTAATTTCTCTGTTTGCTGTGACTATTACATCATTTCCTCTGAAATTGCTTCAAAAGCTCTTTGAGAAAGTACAGTAACCGAATTTAAAATAAAAAGTAGAGGTTGCAGAAAATTCACAATGCTTACAATTGAAATTCTGATGATTATTTCCCAAATTACTCATTAAAAAGTTGTCTAAAAGAGGTGGATCTTCCCTTTAAAGTCCTCCCATGTCTTCAGAATTATATACTTGTATACTAATATGTGTGTATTTTACTTATAAAGAAAAGAAATGAGGGTTTAATGGATGAATGTCTCAGAAATGTGAGATACTTTTGATAAATCACCCTCTGAAACAAAAGCCGTCTTTGCTTTGAGGTTATTCTGACATAAATAATTCGACTTTATTACTTTATAAGACTTTATAATCGAGTTGTTTATGTTGATTTACTGTATTAGAATTATGTATGAAGCCATATGTTTGGACTAATTCAGTCAAACAGTGAGGAAACATTGTTTCTCCTCAGTTTGACATTTAGTCGATTTGATTCCGTCTGCTGTTTGTTTCCCGTCGGACCCATAATAATGTTACACCGTGTGTCGCACAAACATCCTCCGTGTCGTGCAGGATTATGAAAGCATGACTAGTGGCCACATTAAAACTGCGCCAGCGGACATAAACCGGATGGCCCCGGGTGGATGGCTTATCTAGGACCTCGGCTGGGACCGTCACGCGTCTTCCTGCCCGCTGTGTCCGTGTTCAGACTCCTCGGTTCGGTCGGGATGGACCACATGGGTCTGGCGGTGAGTCGTTCCGCGCTGGAGCGACTCGACTTCGACAATGTCGCCCTGAAGAAACTCCCGCTGGACTCGTCGGACGAGCCGGGGGTTCGGCAGGTGAAGGGAGCCTGTTTCTCCCGGGTGAAGCCGACACCGCTCACCAAGCCCCGGTTCGTGGCGGTGTCGCATGACGCCCTGGCGCTGCTGGGTCTCGACGGAGAGGAGGTCCAGAACGACCCGCTCGGGCCGGAGTACCTGAGCGGATCCAGAGTCATGCCCGGATCCGAGCCCGCAGCTCACTGCTACTGCGGCCACCAGTTCGGCCAGTTCGCCGGGCAGCTGGGCGACGGGGCCGCCTGCTACCTCGGGGAGGTGAAGGTGCCACCGGGCCAAGACCCGGTTCTGCTGCGGGAGAACCCGAGCGGCCGCTGGGAGATCCAGGTGAAAGGAGCCGGGCTGACTCCTTACTCCAGGTACCAGGGGGGCTGGTTCCGTGTCAGTTTAACTGCTGTTAGAAATATCATTTTACATTTATTGTGATTAAAGGAGACATGACTGTTTATCAGACATGTTTATTTTGTTATAACACCAGAGGAACTGATCAGAACAATCAATATCGATCAGCACCAGAACATTCTGCAGAGGAGGAGCTCAGCAGCTGTATTATAATCATATTCTCTGTTCATGTTCATACACATTAACTAACTGGGAGTTATTGTGTCTTCAAGAGTAAAATCTATGTTTTATGATGGATGATGAGTCGAGGCATGTTTGGGTCGATGTTCTGTGCAGTTTTAAGCAGAATTTGACTCCAGAACTCCCAGTTTGAATTATAGAGTCACAGGATGTTGTTCAGCTGCTCCACTGACGTAGACGGGTGGATATCTTTGCCTCCTTTTGTCTGAATATCAACAATCAGCTCCTTGGTTTTGCTGACGTCGAGCGGCGGATTGTTCTGCGTGATTTCCTCCTCGTATAAACTCTCATTGTTGGTCACGCTGGTGGATTTGGTCCGCGTGTTTCACAGTAGAGTTATCTGGATCAGTCCCGGCTGTACTGCAGCAGGCTGATGACACAGTGGTTTGAGCTCTGACGTCTGAACTGTTCTGGTTCTGCTCGTGCGGAGGTCCAATATGCGCTTGCAGAGCGTTGAACCCGAGCCCAGAGTATTAAAGCTTCCAGTCAGATTAAACAACAAGCAGCATTCTGTTGCAGGTTTTCTGACCTCTGACCCAACAGAGCGGATGTGGTTTGACTGATGTGCGATCCGTCTGTTCTGTTG
The DNA here is from genome assembly GCA_903131615.1 of Diplodus sargus. NCBI lineage: Eukaryota > Metazoa > Chordata > Actinopteri > Spariformes > Sparidae > Diplodus > Diplodus sargus. Next base: position 590,551 of record CAEMYA010000499.1, read on the forward strand.
TCTGCAGACAAGCGGACGGCCGGAAGGTTCTGCGCTCCAGCATCCGAGAGTTCCTGTGCAGCGAGGTGATGTTCTTCCTGGGCGTTCCCACCACCAGAGCCGGCTCCGTGGTGACCTCCGACAGCAGAGTCGTCCGGGACGTGTACTACAGCGGGAACCCTCGCAATGAGCGCTGCTCTGTGGTTCTCCGCATCGCCCCCACGTTCCTCAGGTGAGCTCCACCTGTCGACTCCTTCTCGTGCAGCGTGGATGTCCGACCGTCTCCAGATTGTTGTTCTCAGTCGTTCACTCTCTGAGCAGGTTTGGATCCTTTGAGATCTTCAAGCAGCCCGATGAGCACACGGGCCGGCGGGGGCCCAGCTGTGGACGCGACGAGATCCGCGGGCAGATGATGGATTACGTCATCGAGATGTTTTACCCCGAGATCCAGCAGAATCACCCCGACAGGGTGGAGAGGAACGTGGCTTTCTTCAGAGAGGTCAGAGCACACGAACACATCACTGTCTGATATTGCACTTGAGCGAGCAGCCGATTGGAGCCTGACGTTACAGTTTGGAGCCCAGAACTTCTGGATCCTGTAATCCTGTTAAGCTGCTGTAGATGCAGCTGCAGGCCTGAGTCACTGTGCCCTCTGGTCAGTGTGAGATTAAGACTAATGAGGTATTAAACTCTGGATGCAGACTTTTGACATTCTCCTCATCTGATTACGAGCCATCCACACTCCCCGCGGGTTGTTCGCTGATGTTTTTAGAAACGCAGTGATGTCAGATTTGCGTCCTCTTCCTGTCTGCAGGTGATGGTCCGTACGGCCCGGCTCGTGGCCCAGTGGCAGTGTGTGGGGTTCTGCCACGGAGTCCTGAACACAGACAACATGAGCATCCTGGGACTCACGCTGGACTACGGTCCGTATGGTTTTATGGACAGGTGAGTCTCATGTTGTCGGTCCTGTAATCGTCATCGTGATTTAAACATTGTGGGTGTGAAGATGCTACAACTCAACAGCTGACAAACATTTCTCCTCTCAGGTTTGATCCAGATTTCATTTGCAACGCCTCCGACAACTCCGGCCGGTACTCCTACAAGGCCCAGCCGGCCATCTGCAGGTGGAACCTGGTGAAGCTCGCGGAGGCTCTGGATCCAGAGCTGCCGCCGGACCGGGCCGAGGCCGTCATGGACGAGTACCTGGATCTGTACAACGGCTTCTACCTGGACAACATGAGGAAGAAGCTGGGCTTACTGACGAAGAACGAGCCCGAGGACGAGATGCTGATCACAGAGCTGCTGCAGACCATGCACAACACAGGTGGGACGGAGGAGTGGGCGGGGCTTAAAGGCCATCAGTTTACACAGAGCACTGCTCATAAAACATTCATGTATTCGACACTTTCTATGACTCTCTGGTGGGTTATGACGACATTCATAATGTATTATGATACAATAATATATTGCTTTATGCATCATCACTCATCAGCCCACATAATGCTGCTGATGCACTTCACCTGCAGTCATAAACAGGAAAGATGTGACCTGCAAGGAATAACAAGTTCAAGACCCTGAACTCAACTCACCTTTAAACACCTCGACAAGGACTCATGACATGTTATAGATTAGATTAGATTAGATTAGATGTTCTTTATTGGAATTCATTTTACTCAGTTCAGCACAATCTGTTAATCACCTTATAAAACGTGTTTCTAAAGGGGAAAATATTTATAACGAAAGCAACTCCTTCTACTAATTCATAAAATGTATGCATTTAAACAAGTCTGTGTTGCAACATAAGTGGTGACTACACGTTCGCCCTCCTGCAGGCGCCGACTTCACCAACACCTTCCGCAGCTTGAGTCAGATCTCGTGTCCCGGCGAGGACGAGACGGAGACGGAGGAGGACATCGTCAGGAAAGCCTCCGACCTCCTGCTGGAGCAGTGCGCCTCCTTGGAGGAGCTCAAGGCCGCCAACAAACCCAGTATGGATCCACGGTGAGCTGCGGACTGGAAGAACTGTGTGTTTCACAACGTCGCAGAAATGGAATGTAAATGAAACTCTGCGTCGTGTTTTAAGGTGACGGAGGGATTAGAAATAAAACTGTAACAATGTAGGAAACACAGTCACCTGAACATGTTTGATGTGATGCACTTTGCAGCCTCTAGGTGACACTAGAGGGGTTTTTGAATCAAATTTATATTTCATGCAGCTGAACTGTGATTTGTTTTGTTTGCGTTCACTTTTCTTCTGCTTCGGAGTGGCAGGAAGTGGACGTGTTAGACATTCACAACCTAAAGACATGTATCTGTTGACACGGGGAGAGAGGAGCGCTGTCCTGAGAACAGTTTGAGGTTTTTCATTCTCTCACTCTGGTGGCAGCAGAATCAGCTGTAAACACGACAGTGCCACAACCTGACGTCTCTATTTATAGTCATGTTCTAGTTACCTGCTGCTGGAAAGAGGAATGAGGCAGAAACAAAGCAGAAATGCAAAACAATCTGTGGCTTTGTCACGAGCGACTCCTCCCAGATTACTAATGATTACTGGATGTGTCGCTAATACAAAAATATTCTTACTATATTACTGGAGCTGTTCTGCTTTACTCCAGGAGCACCTTCCTGTAACCGGACAGTCAGCTGTTGCATCAGAATCACAGCCATGGTTCTGTTTTTTTGCAGCTGGACAAAAATACAAAATGTCATTTCCTACAATTCTGTGTGCACGGCTGCTAATCGTGTCTGGTCTGTTTTTGGAAGCATCGGCGGGAAACATCGTAGCCAGACGTGGTCGTAGTAGACGCAACACATTGAAACCACGTGTTATCTGATTTCCTGCATAATTAATCTTTATTGTGCGGCAGTAAGCGCGGCCAGCGGGACAGAACGCAGCATAAAGATAATCACGTCTTTGTGCCGTTCATCTCGTTACCTTACGTTACCCACAGAGACCTGGATCGCCTCCGCTGGCACCACATACCCGCTGCTTTGTCACAGCGTGCCAGTAAAGATTATAACTGTTATGATTTCTGTCTGCTGCCGACAGGGAGCTGGCCATGCTGCTCTCGATGGCTCAGAGCAACCCAGCGCTGTTCCAGATGATCTCAGACAGGGCGACGATTGCGAGGCAGTTGGACAGACTCAGCAAACTGAAAGACCTGATGGAAACGAGCCAGGAGGAGCTGAAGACCAAGCAGGCGGAGGACTGGAGCCGCTGGATCACAAGCTATAGGTGAGATTTTGGGAGAGAATTAAGGAAATGGTGATCTAGAAACACAGCGTGCATGTACAACAACATCAGAGGGTGGAGGGACTGCATGGACCGGATAAGAGAGTTTTTGGGTGGGAGTGTGACTGATAAAACGGGAGGCGGACAGAGAGACAGGGGAGGAAATGGGCTGCTGAGTCTGCCGGCGCTGCGTGACTGTAACTCTCTGACTGTTCCGTGTTATCACCGCTGCAGGAAGCGTCTGGCTCGGGAGCTGGAAGGCCAGAGCGACGCGGCGGCTGTGCGGGAGGAGAGGGTGAGGGTGATGGACAGCACCAACCCTCGCGTCATACTCAGGAACTACATCGCCCAGAACGCGATCGAGGCCGCCGAGAACGGAGACTTCTCCGAGGTCAGGACCTCGATTCACTGCGAGGCTCTCGCTGTGTTTCTACACACCAGTTCACCCCAGAATACATTTATTATTCTGCCTTCTATCCATCCTGATTATTTGGTGTGAGCTGCAGAGTTTTGGAGATGTCTGACTTCTCTCTAACAGAACTAGACGGCACTCAGCTGCTCACACTCAGGTCTGTGGAGACATTGCTGTTGAGGTTTTCAAATGTATTTGTTTCGGCTCTTTGCGTGCCGCCTACTTCTGTTATTTTGGAGAGATAACAGAAATCTCTTCTGCTGATATCTTTAAAACTCAACACACCACGCCAAAACAACTTGGATGGATAAAACGCCGCTAGAGATAAGAGGAAAAATATTTTATTTTTGGGTGAACTGTCCCTTTTTAAGTGAGCCAAAATAAAGCTTATAATGGAATTAACTCAATTCCTATTTGTTCAGACTTCACTTTCAGGGCGTTCACCTACTCTCACTTCCTCTGCAGGTCCAGCGAGTCCTGAAGGTTCTGGAGAAGCCTTTCTCCTCGCAGCCCGGTCTGGAGTTCCCCGCCTGGGTCGGCGGTGCTGAGAGCGGCGAGCGTGGAGAAAGGGACGAGGGAGAGGAGCATCAGCAGGAGGCGGCCTCCACGTCCTCGTCTGCAGCCAGAGCTCCTGTTCCCTACCACAGCAAGCCCCCGGCCTGGGCTAATGAGATCTGCGTCACATGATCTTCGTAATGACTTCCTTGATTAGCCCTCCTGCCCAAAGCGACACGAGAGTCTGCTGCTCGTAGCTTTGTCTGTCTCTTCAGTCACTGCAGAGCTCTGTGTCGCTTTGGCAGGCGGCGGCAGGGAAGTCAGCGCGAGGCTCGACACCACCACAGGCTAGATGGGTGAACCAAAGCAGACAGGAAGTGAGACGGTGAGACACGAGATGATGTTTCCATTCTGGTGGCTCTCACAAGCTGTGTGACATTTTCCAGGAAATGACTTCAGGGCAGCGACTTGCTTTGAGGAATCTTGTAGACGAGGGGGGTCGAGAAAGGTCACCTGTAAATTGGTGGTGACTTTTCGGTGAAGGTGGAACTTTTCTGGTTGTACTGAAAAGAAAGATGAGGCAGAAAGATTTAACGAAGGTCCCCTGAGCTTATTCCCTGTCTGCTTTGTGTCCATCCAGCTATTAATGACGACTCAGACAACAAGTCCTCCAGCGACGTGTCTGACTCTGACACACTGTGGCTGTCGCCTCAACATATACCAAATAAAATGATCTGTGTGTGTGTGTGAGAGAGAGAGAATGACAGACGATGACAATGAGTGTGTGTGTGTGGGTGAAAGTGAAACTTGATCCTGTAAGCCGCAGTAGATAAACACGCACAATATATTCTTCTTTAATAGAAACACTGAGTCTTTTGCCACTTCCACAGCTCCACTTTCTGTCCACACGGCCACAAACATGTTCTGCTCTCTGACAGCAGGCGCTGAACTGAAGCTGCACCTGGAAAAAAAGAGAACTGCAGGCTGCATGTGGCTGCAGGCACGTTTGAGAAACATGCAAACGGTTTAGGAGGAAGTTTGGTTTGTGCCACAGATGTGATGTTATCAGGCGCGAAGCTGCAGAAAGGGAAAAAACCTCCACCGCCATTCATGAAATTGATCAGACGTTGCACTATTTGATCAAGAATCAGTCTAAAGTTGGACAGAAGTGTTTACAAGATGAGTTATCAAGAATTTTATTTTTCTTTAATTAGTATGAAATATATATGATTGTGTTTCCTTCAGCTGAAGCTTCATCCTAATAAACTGAGCAGTCAGAAGACGGTGTGTGCTTTTTATTTGTGCCACAGCTTCTTTTCATGTCTGCTGCAAAACAATCAAGACTTCTTCTCCTTACTGCACATTAAAGTCACGTCTCACACTCGTTCTTCTGCCTTCTGACGCATGAAACGATGAGTGTAGTTCTTATTTAGCCACGTCGCCAGGTGTGTGTGTGTGTGTGTGTCTACAGCCCGGGGCTTCAGGTGTTGTTCGTGTCCCAGCAAGTCTCCAAACATCTGCCTGCGTAACTCAAAGTGGGCGCAGCAGCGAGTCCACAGTCCAGTGAGCGTCAGATCCGACGCTCTCTGCGCACCTTCCTACCAGCGCACGTCCCAGTCATGCGGTCGGCCCGGTCTCCTGTTCACGCACATTCCAGTTCTTCTCTTCACCTTTACTTGCAGGCCTGCAGCGGGGCTCGGGAGTGGCTTTCGGTGACCTCAGGCTGCGCCCTGAGCGGCTGACACGCACAGCTGCGCACTGATCGACAGTGAGCGCATAGGTGGGATGTGACCGGGACAATGGGTGTGTAGCGCCGAGGAGCCCAAACAAACCAGAGCGAAACCTCTCTCGGACTTTTTTTATGTGATTTTTAAAACAGATATATAGGATGTCTTTACGAGTGCGACCCGGATACTACCGACAAGAAGTCAACAACACCACATGGGAGGTACCGGAGCGGTACCAGCGCCTGAGGCAGGTGGGGTCCGGCGCGTACGGGACTGTGTGGTGAGTGATTTATTCTGTGGCCTGTAATCTGCGACCCTGCTGGGTTTGTTGTATGTGGCGCTCGGTAACAAAGAGAAGCGGAGGAGCAGATGGCGCACAGAGGACGGACAGCCGCGCCGTGTCACAGCCGAACAAAAGAAAAAAGTATGTTCGCTCCGCGGAACACATGCTGCTCCTCTGCCACTTCCTCATATGATGGAGACACTTTGCACCGACACCTTCGCTTCACCACGATCTGCCCCCGTCACCGTAAATCTGCCCGCAGCGCGCAGATTGCGGGTGAAATGTGTTTTACCGACGCGCGACAATGAAAAGCAGCTTTGTGTTCGGACACCTTTGTGCGTCTCTCCGCATGCGGCCCGCTTTTTGTTATCAATGATTAACTGTGTGGGCGGAAACTCAAAAACTGCTCCGACGGACTCACAACAGCTTTATTACGCATGAACACACTCTGCAGGTCTGAGACCGGAGAGGCGAGCTGGAGACGGAACCGCCTGCTACCGCCCGGTCCATTCCCTGGAAGCAGTAGATGTAGTGTGTGTGTGTGTGTGTGTGTGTGTGTGTGTGTGTGTGTGTGTGTGTGTGTGTGTAGACAGGTTCGGGCTTATAGTAAACATTCCTGATCAGGACAGATAAGGCTCCAGTTGCTTCAGATCTCAGGGAGTTTCCACAGATTAGATTATTGTTGTCCTCCTCCAGCTCATGTTACAGATCAGGTGATGTTCTTTGGAAGATGGTAGATAAATAAATATATATAGATAGACATGTGAGAGCCAACAGGGCCTCTGATAGTCTTGCTGGTGCCCAGGACAAGATCTCCAAAAGCCCCCCAGTAGGTTATCTGCAGGCACAAAGGGCTGTTTTGGTCACTCCCAGCATCAGATGACCCGGTGTTCCCCCTCCTCCTCCTGATAAGTGCTCTCTGCAGCTACCGACTCCTCTCAGGATCTATTAATATGTCGATCATTGTCATTACTTGATCAATTCCTTTTTCTTTGGTCTATAAAGTGTCAGAACATGGTGGTAAATGTCAGTCAGTGTTTCCCAAAGCTGATGTCCTCAAATGTTTTTGCCTCCACATTTGAAAAGAATCAGAAACATTTTAGGAAATAAAAGAAAATCATTTTATTCTAAGTTTTAATGCTCAAAATAATGCTCCTGTCACTTTAACCCCCCCCCCCCCCCAATACCCAGTCTGCTCTGATTGGTCGGCTCACACACGCCTGAGTCAGCAACGCTCACAACAACAAAGCAGCTGTATTAAATTAATTATTGGGTGCCAAACTAGCCGCTAGGGAGAAATTAGGCAAATGTGTGACATGATGATGTCACAAAGTCACAGAATTAAAGGTGGGACAGCTGACGAGGCGTTCAGGAGCAGCGCTTTCTGTGGGAGAGATGCGCCTCAACCTTTATAACTTTCAAGACCTGTTACAAAAGAAAAACAATAAAGTATAATAAGTCTCCTTTAATAGTTGATGACTAACCGATTAATCGACATTCAGCTAACGCGTCTCACACCGTCTGATATGTTCTCGCCCTCAGCTCATCGGTCGACTCCAGAACCAGAACCAAAGTGGCCATCAAGAAGCTGTACAGGCCGTTCCAGTCGGAGCTGTTTGCCAAGCGGGCGTACCGAGAGCTGAGGCTGCTCAAACACATGAAACATGAAAATGTGAGACACGTTTCAGACTCTCAGGACTGTATTTCCACCTTCTCCTTTATTAAAAATGAAGAACAAACGATGATCTCCACCTGTTTGGTTTCTCTCTGCAGGTGATCGGCCTGTTGGACGTGTTCACTGCCGACCTCTCTCTGGACAAACTCCACGACTTGTGAGTGCCGCGTCCTGCTGTGCTCACATTAACTTTAAGTTTTTTCCTCCTCGTGATGTTTCTCCTTCTCGTCCCAAAGTTACCTGGTGATGCCGTTCATGGGGACGGACCTGGGGAAGGTGCTGAAGCTGCAGCGGCTGTCGGAAGAAAAGATCCAGTATTTGGTTTATCAGATGCTGCGAGGTCTGAAGGTGGAGGACTCTACGCTGGTCTCACATTGTCGACAGCTTGTTGGTTTATGTGATTGTTCTGTGGATAAAGTCCCTCTTTTATTCTTTTATTACAGTACATTCACTCCGCTGGTATAATTCACAGGGTAAGTTGTCTTGTAATTCACTCTGCGTGTGGTAAACATTGTGTTCACACATCTAATTATAAAGCGAGTTTCCTGTACAGACTCATGTCCTGCTCGCTGTGTCACACAGCTCTGCCTGTATTTCACTTTCCTTTTGATTCATGTATTTTCTGTACATTATTTCTTTTTTTGCAGGACCTCAAACCAGGAAATCTCGCCGTCAACGAAGACTGTGAGCTCAAGGTACCGAACAAACACAAAACAAACTGTCCTTCTTTCTAGCAATCAATGCTTTTACTTCACCTGCTTCCTCAGTGTGAGTAAGACGTACATGTCTCCTGATCACGTCCTGTTCAGATCCTGGACTTTGGTTTGGCGCGGCAGGCCGACAGCGAGATGACGGGATACGTGGTGACTCGTTGGTACCGAGCGCCGGAGGTCATCCTGAGCTGGATGCACTACACTCAGACGGGTAACGAGGAGCTCGTCCCACCGAAGCACCGAATCCTCGAATCCTCGCTGTTATTTTTATACTGCAGCGTGGATTATTTGCTTCAGCGTACTCACACGCTCTCCGCTTCTGTTTCTGCCTCAGAGTGTTTTTACTTGACCTTTGCAGCCTCCTGTGCTCCAACACAGTGTCGCTGCTTTCAGGCTTTTTCTAAAGATATCTCACACATGACGTCTGTCTTTGGAGGCTCCAGTCAGCAGCAACATTAGTTATCGACCGGTTATTATGCATAAATGTGAGTCTGTGAAGCAGCTACAACTCCACTGCACCTCAGAACTAAAGTCAGACTGATACTAGATGCCGATATTATGGAATAATAATACAATTTATATCAACTGATTTCTGCAGCGATCCCTCAGATTCGCTTTTCAAACACTTGAGATGACGATATGTAACGGAGGCAGTTGAGCAGTTAGAGCAAAACAGTACATATAACTGGGAATTTAATAATAATATAAATGACTCAAGCATCTTTTTCTGCATTTTATTCTCTAAACAAACACAACATATATGCAAAAACATATGCATCTACTGATAATAATGATTATCTACTCCACTTATGACTGTAAAATGGCTTAAAACATACATTTTCAAACAATGTTCAGCTGTCGCAGTAGAAAAAATCACCTGAGTCAGCCGGTAATAAGAAGAATGATCCACTAGGTGGTGATCTCTGAACATCTGACCTTTACACTGCCTGTTAATGAATGTATGCGTCTGTTGCCGTGAAGACCAACGTTCATTTATTCCTCCCGCGGGTGATTTGTGTTTGAAAGTCTGAAATATTCTCTTCTCTGCTTCTTCCTCAGTGGACATTTGGTCCGTGGGCTGCATCATGGCAGAGATGCTGCAGGGGAAACCGCTTTTTAAAGGCAGCGACCGTATCCTTCCACCTCACGACCCTCACTGAGGACTGTATGTTTTTTATTTTTGTTGCAGGATCCCACATCCTGTCCTCGTTAGACCTGATTGGTCCACGTGGGCCAACCGAACTATTTATGATCGTCTCTCTTTTCGTCTTGTAAAGTTACCTGATGAAGGCTGTTGTTATATTTTCCTGATACTGAAGAGGACTTTTTTTCTATTCCTGAGAACAACCCTGTGTGTGTGTGTGTGTGTGTGTGTGTGTGTGTGTGTGACCAAGCCACCATTTGACCCTTGACCCCTGGTCCTTAGATCTGGATCAGCTGAGAGAGATCATGAAGACCACAGGAACACCGACTCAGGAGTTCATATCAAAACTAGAATCTGAGGATGTGAGTTCAGACGATACGCTTCCTGGTTTTGTGTTGCAGTTTCTTAGGAATTGAAAGAACAAACACGGTTATGATTTGAAGCACTGTTAGTTTTGATTATGACTTCTTCTCTTAGGCTAAAAGCTACATCGAAAGTCTTCCGAAAATGGAGAAGAAAGACCTCCGCAAGGTGTTTCCCACAGCTAATCCACAAGGTACGACACGCTCAGGCTGTTTTTTATTCCATCTGTTTCAGTATGGCAGTCAAACTGTGATCTGACTCCCTGTTCGCACTCTTTCGTCAGCCGTGTCCGTGCTGCAGCGCATGTTGTTGCTGGATCCGGAGAACAGGGTGAGCGCCGCCGAGGGTCTCACGCTGCCTTACTTCAAGGAGTACAGAGAGCCGGAGGGGGAGAAGGAAGCGGAGCCGTACGACCACTCGGTAGACAACTCAGACCTGACGCTGGGCCAGTGGAAACGTAAGTCTGAGGAGAGGAGGAGCTGAAGCAGAGATCAGTGGAAGGACGGAGGAGGGAGACGATCTGAGCAGTTTTATTGATCTGTGTCCTGCTGTGCTCGTTTTTTTCTAGGTCACACCTTTACAGAGATCTTGACCTTCAAACCAGTTGTGATAGATCCCAAGGAAACCTCGCTGTGAGACACGGAGACTCGACTGTGCAGCGCAGGGACCAGAACAAACCAACACGTCTTTTTTTTTCATTTTGATCTGAACTGGGAAACTGAACTTAGCGAATGCCCACAGATCAAATTCACGATTGTCTCACAAGCACCAGGCAGGCTCGTGTTTCTGGAGCTTCCTTCCCGACTCTAGCGTGCTGCTGAGGATGCTAAAGCTCAGCTGCTGCACTTCAGGTAATAATATTCTCTGATGAGTAACTCAGTCATCGGGGAGCTGTGGGTGGTATTACGTGAGTTAGTGGTACGTATGTGCTGTAGGAGGTTTTCACCGAGTGCATCACTACCTGCCAGTTAGTGTAAGTACGAGTCAAGAAATGGCAGCAGACACGTTTTACTGTAGAAGACACACAGATGTCGAACTCAAACTGAAACTGAACTTCTTTGCAGATCCTTCTGAATGTTTTTATTTAATCAGGATTCTTTGTTTGATGTTGTATAAAACTGATTTAAAGGTAGAAGTTTCAATACGTGATGCTGCAAAAACAATCTTACTTCGATTGACAGTAATTTTTTATTTTTTTGTAATCTATTGTTTTGTGAAGTAGCTTCTCCAGCAGGGACGACATGAGGCGTCCTTGTGAGTGTGTGTGTGTGTGTGTGTGTGTGTGTGTGTGTGTGTGTGTGTGTAATCTACACGTCTGCTCTGACCTCGTTCTTCCTCCCGGTGGCCTTAAGATAGAGACTGAACTAAAAAACAAACAAAAAACAGCTGCCACGCTGCTGATCACATACAGATCCGTCTCAGCAGGCCGTGCACAAACATTCACATTTTTTATTTCCTACCAAATCCAACCAGACGTCACTTTCATCCAGATGTATTCCAGGAGCACAAAACAAATCGTTTCTTTTGATTCGGGATTTAATGTTTTCTATCACCACTCGTGCATTTTTACTATTAAAGATTCTCTTTTTGAAAAATGATTCATGTGTTTTTTTTTGTCTTCTACCAACTTTACGTACATATGACGAGAATAATAACAATCAAAACGTCATAATTATATTGATTCTGTAGCAGGTTCATGCATTTTCTTCGTGGTTTTGTAAGAATAGAACTGTAAATCCAAAAATAATACATTTTATGACAGATATCCTGATTTTAGGTCAAGCTACAGACTTTTACCTAAAAGGCTGGTGCTCTTAATTCCACCCTGTTTGCTTATAAAGGAAAATGTTTTTATATTTTATATTAATATCCAAACTGTGGTCCTGCCAGTCGAGTAGATGGTGGATGTGATGTGTTGTTTGTGTGGATCAACACTAGGAGGCAGCACGTCATCATGCCACAAGGCTGCAGTCAGACATGATGTTAGTCACTCTGGTCTAGACTGAAATATCTTGCGGTATTTGATGGATTTCCATTAAATTTTCTGCAGATATTCAAATGCCGCAAAGGATAAACTGTTGGTCTCTGACTTCTCACCCCCAGCAGACTAAAGCTTCCAGTATTCAGTGGATATTCTGAAGCCTGTTTGTCTGGATCGGCATTTGGTTCAGACGTTCGTGGTGCCG
>CAEMYA010000499.1:609170-623984 GCA_903131615.1 Diplodus sargus
TTCCCTTTTTTTTAGTATGGAGGAGAGCAGCTTCTGTGGCCGGGTCAAGGTCAGAGGAACCTCAAACGCCAACCAGAAGGAGCAGGAAGTGGACCGAGCCAGAGATTAGAAAAGACAAACAGGCGTTTGCTTTTAAAGCTCCCCACCTCGCAAAAACCTTACGTAACGCCTGTTACAATATAACACCTAATGTTATCCAGATTTTCAATTATGATTATCTGCAGAGCTGAGTAAATGTCAGACCGGCCCTTTTGTGTTTCCCCTCCCGCCCGCTTTACCAAATGATAAATTGTTTTCCCTTCGCCCTCCTCGAACGAACGAGATGAAACACGCGGCCTCGACGAGCTGGAGGCTGAAAAACAAACAGGCGTTATCGCACGCCGGCGGATGAAAAATGTACCCGGGAGTCATCGAACCCTTAAAGTCGGTTATATAAGCCTGAGTCTCCCCAGCTTGATGCGTTTAGGGCCGATGATTGCTTTCAGTTGCGCGGCGAAACAGAAACCGTCACATTTTTTCCTCACTAAAACCCATCGTAAGGAAACTCTCGCAGACGCTCAGCGGTGTGGCAGAGAGGAGAGGCTTTTTTTTTTCCAGGGGGGGTTGATGGTGGTGGTGGTGGTGAGGAATGTCAGCATCTGTGTTGGGGATATTTTGTGTTTTATAGCTGTTTTCTCTGAGATGCCAGTAAAGCGCTGTGGTGAGAGCGCAGGGACTGGGCTCCGGTCCCGGCCTCCCCACCTCATGTCTGTCCACGTGGGCAGGAGAGAGGAGGGGGAGGACGACACCACGGCAGACATAGTTCTTAATGTAGTCACCGCAACTTAATAAAAGTAGGATTCTGTTTTCCTTTTTGTTCCTGCAGCGCTCGCGTCCCTTGTTTACAGAATCCCTCTCTCATGACAGGATGCCGGTATCTGGTTGCTCTATAAATACCCACAGAAGAAGTCCGTGTTGATCTTCCGTCTGAGAACCATGGAGGATATTGTTTCATGGCACAACACTGATCATGTAATTGCTTTGTAAGCAAACTTCGCTGACGTGACCCAAAGGCAGTGAGAGCAGAAGGAAACGATGTGGTGAGAGAGGGAACGATCCCTCCGTGTTTGGTCCGTCTGCTCACGTGGGCTCGCCGCCTCACCGAGGTCGGTCCTCGTGGCGTGGACGTTCTCCCGGGTCGACACATGAGAGAGAAAGGTGTGCGTGGCAGATGTGCAGGGTTTTAAACCGACAGGATGTTGATCATGGGTCCACGCTGTGGGGTGACCCCGATCCCCCCCCCCGGAGCTACCAGACCGGTGATGATGTGGTTAAAAGACATTACGCTCTGGTGGCCTCTGACTCTCGCTGTCAGCTCTGAACGTAACGTAATGTGACAGCTGAACCTCAAATAAACCTAATATTGATCTGCTTTCTCATTATTCTACATGTCAAACCGGCTTGTCGGATGCTTCTGTTATTTAATTATACGTCCGACACACCAGTGATTTAACACATGACAGGAAACAAAATGAAACAAAAAATGTGGTTTTCAGGTGCGTGAGGCTACGTGACGTTCCAGTTTCTGAGGAAATAATTCAGCTCAGCTACAATAAAACATTTGGTACATTTGCCTACAATCAGAGATAAAGCAAACTAAACAGTCATTTGTGAGATTTAAACAAGCTTTCCAGGTTCCTGTATCCAGTCTTTGTGCTAAGCTAAGCTAAGCTAATGTCGCTTTTCCACCAAAATTAGCAGGTTTTTCATACGCGGGTGAACCAGCAAAAAAAATCACGTAACCTATTGACCTCATTCAATAGCAAAGACAACAACAACAACAACAACACACCCTTTGTGAAAGAACCGTCTGCATACGGTGGATAAATTATTGTGAGCGTCAAAATAATGTTTTACGAAACGACTCGTTTCACTGTCGCAATTTGAGCCATTCGGTTTAGTTAGGCTTTCAAACGTTATTGGACCGAATGACTGCGAAACGAGTCTTTTCGTGATGATGTAATTACACAGTGTGGCCACGAGGTAAAGGCCTGGTTCACCCGGGTCGTACGTTTAAATAAAACCCTGTGTTGACCCGGTTTAAATGCCGAGTTCACACATTCCTGTTGCACTAAAGCCCAGATGTTAGCAGGATTTTCGACCTGAGGAAAAAGGTAATAAAACAACATCTTCATGAGAGAAGCTTCAGTCTTCTCCTCTGACTCTGGACTGGAGACATTTTCCAAACATGTTGAACTTTTCCTTTAAGCCTCGTTGACTCCAGCTGATCTCCTGTCTTGTGTCGTGTTGATTGGGATGAAGTGCTGATGGTCCACATGTTACTGTTAAACGCTCATTAACAGACGCGTGTGCGCGCCGGAGGAAATCCTCCTTCACATCTCAGACGATTGTTCCAGGCTCCACTTTTGTTTTGCGTGGGGGGAGGAGGAGGAAGGAGGAGGGGAGGGAGGGAAAAGAGGGAGGTGTTCCTCCGTAACCCCTCCTCCTCTCCCACTATATGCGAAGAAGAAAAAAAACTCGACCAGCCCCCTTTTCCATTCCCATGGATCGTATTACTGAAGCCTCCAGCTCTGAGACATCTGCTCCACCGCTAACAACGGAGCGCGTCCCCGCGTCCCAGACCTGCGACCGATCCCGTCTCCCGTGGTGCCCCCTCCTCCTCCTCCTCCTCCTCCTCCTCCGCCTCCTCCTCCTGCCCTCCACCCCTCAATTGTGATCTCTCCGTTATTTGTGCTAACGCGGCGATCATGAGGAGCCACAGTACGTGCGCCCTCCACGTTTTCCGGCTGTAGTGTAGTTCACCCCGGCTCCCTCTGCTCCATCCATCCCGGAGCGAGCAGCCAGGAGCGGCGGCTTCCTCCCGGTGCCATCGAGCAGGCAGCAGCGTTTCTTTTTGTCTGTGCGGTGCGCAGGCTGCGGGGCTGTGCGGAGCTGCGGGGCTGCTGAGAGGCTTCCCATCATCTCCGCTGCTTTATTTTTTCGGGGAAAAGAGAGGACGAGGAAGGGCGGATGAACAAAAAAACCCCCAAAGCTCTCCGCGTCTGATGCGTAAAGACGCGGATATCTGATCCGTATAGTTTTTCTGTTCCGTCTCTCTGCGAGCTTTTTGTTTTGTTTGGTTGTTTGACACCATGGAGTCGGTGGAGAAGGAGTGCGGAGCGCTGGGTGGATTATTCCAGGCCATCGTGAACGACATGAAGGTAAAACACACATGCAGATTAAAGTGATATGTGACCTTTCTGCGGGCGCACGGTGGCTGATCACAGGCATATTTTTTTTTTTAACTGCCTTTGTCTGTTTCACCGGGTCCTCCCCCCCTCCACACACACACACACACACACACACACACACACACACACACATTGGAAACACCGCTGCAGGACAAACTGAGAGATGAAACATGTTTCCCTTTGTGTTATTTGCATAATGTGCAGCAGGTCCGTCAGAGCCGCGGCTCACATTCAGGAGTCCAATCTGCGTGTGAGAACAACTGGTGTTTAGTGTTCAGTGCAGAACATGGTGGTTCGGTTCAGGGGTCAGAACCTGACCCCAACAAAAGGTTATGTCAAACAATCATTCATTATCTGCATCTGACAGGAGGAGAGATATTATTGCTGCAGGATGATTTTAATGTTGTGCACTTTTCTTTGGTGCCATTTGGCCTCAGACAACTGTTCCTCCTACGCCGCTTTCTCCAGATTAAATGTCAGACAGGAGAAGGATGCTCTGACAGAAATCACCCAGCTGCATCTGCCTCAGCCCTCTGGACTGAAACCGGCACGAAAGGTTATTGATCGCCGCCCGTCCTCGTGTTTGACCCCCGTGGCAGGAAACCTCCAACTCCAACAAAATGCCTGTTCAATATACGTCTGAAACGTTCCTCCTCCACCAGAATGATGTCTGCAGACAGCAACTACATGTCTCCTATTATCTTCTTCCTCTCACATGCATGTGTGTGTGTGTGTGTGTGTGTGTGTGTGTGTGTTGGGGGAGGGGGTCAAGTCAAGGAAGTTGGAGCAGGGTGGTCTGTTGTTCTCGACAACAGATGGAAAGTGTGAACGTATTCATCGGGGGCCCCGGCTGTGGTGGCTCCTCATTGTGGCTGCACAGTGTTTGATAACACTGAACAACTGAAGCATCGGGCGTCACTTTCCACCCAACAGATTTCTTATTGATCCCTGGCTCTCCGGGGCCGCGGTGCCTTCGGACCCGACTATTTATGGGCCCTCGTTTGTCAGGCTCCGATGAAATCAGCCCTCAGCTATTGGCAGCGCCGGGGTTGGTTTCATATATTTCTCTTTTGTGTTGAGCCAGAGAGAATGAGACTGAGAGGCAGCCTGTGTATTGATAAGCAGTGCAGATGAATGAGAGTGAAGCCCTTAGTCAGCACAGTGTCCACGTCCACTGTCTGAGATCTGACCTCATTCCTGCCGCCTGGCTGGGCCGTGCAAGCCTGTCAGACCGGCTTTAACCCCCCTCCGGGAGCGACGCGGCGGCACGGCTTTCCTGTGCTGATCTCGCTGATTGTGAACAATGTTACAGTATGATGCACAATCACCTACGTGACACCCGTTTGCAGGGCCGCTAAGTAAACTTAAAAAGCCTCGGACAAAATGTGTTGACATGAGCGAGCGCCAGGCGGTCGGAAAAGGCCGCGGTGAAGCCGGAGGGAGAGGAGGGGGGGAAGAATCGGATCAGAAAATCAAGAATTAGGTCAGCGATGGATGTGATGCGTGGGAAAGCAACCAGCTTCTTCTTTTTGAAACATGTCCTTGGGCAACACTTCCAACCGGCTCCACGGATGATGCTTTTGACCTCACCCTCCTGTGAATGACGAGGCGTGGGAGGAAGAGCCTCTCTGTCTCCTTCCTTTCCTCTGTTTGTCTCACCTCCCTGGGAGCTTCTGGGTGTGGATGAGGAGACAAATGAGCCCCCACCCTCCCTCCTTCCCTCCCTCCCTCCTTCACTGTAGCTCCTCTTTACCCGCTTCTTCACCCTCAGCTGTCTTGGCAGCGCATCCCTCCCTCCCTCCCTCATGGGAGCCACAGGCCACACAAGTTAATTAGACACCTGTTGGAGTCAAGTGCAGACAGGGAGGCGGGAGGGAAGGAGGTTCATGGCAAACATTTTTGTTTGGGGTGATGTCGGAGGCAGAAAACGAAACGATGGCGACTGTTTCCAGACTGCACAGTGACTTCACGCGGTCAGGATGTGCGGCCTGTCTCGGCTCCTCGCCATCAAAGAGGCGCAGCGGGGTCGTGGCCTTCCTCTCCTCTCTCCTCTCTCCTCTCTCCTCTCTCCGGCGCTCCGGCTCTTGCTCTAATGGGATCTTAGCTCCTCGAATGTGTTTCGCGTTTGGCTTCTGCTGTTGTAGCTTAAGGCGGCGTGTGATGATCCTGGGATAAATCTTATCCAGACCTTTTTTCAAAGACTGGCCCGTTCTACCTGCCCCGTGCACATAAACACTCGTGATATAAGAGCTCATGCAGATCCAGCGTATGAACACGTGGGTACCAGACTGCACGGAGGCCGATCGAGGACGATAATAACACGTGTGTGCTCTGAGAAATCATGCTGACCTTTTATAAAAGACAAGTCAGAGCACGGAGCTCCAACAGCAACCTGTGTTTAACCCTCAGGTCGAGACGCTCTCTCTGATTTATTGCAGCTTTATTCCAGCCAGGCATCTTATTAGTGGGCAATTATAAAGAAAACGCTGCAAATCAAGCTGATTGAAATGTTATTAAACCGCACCAGATTGCACGATCTGTTGCAGAGAACATGGCGCACTCAATCGTCCTTGTCGAGTTTGTTTATCCGTCTCACTTTTCCTTCCAGAGCTCGTACCCTGTGTGGGAGGACTTCAGTGCCAAGGCCACGAAACTGCACTCGCAACTCAGGTGAGACGTGGTTCCAGTGAGCAGAGACGGCTTGTTGAAGAGAAATCATGCACGACATTTATAGACTCAGGTTTGTTATGCGGTCGTGCTGCAGTGAACATGTGCCTCATGTATTTACAGGACCACAATTCTGGCAGCGGTGGCCTTTTTAGATGCCTTTCAGAAGGTGGCCGACATGGCGACCAACTCCAGAGGTAAGCTTGTGTTCTGTAAAGATGTTTTTGTTCTGTTTCTTGCTGAAAATGTCCAGTTACTCTAACGTGATGACGGAGTTCCACCTGCATCATGTTGGTGTGAAGCTTGTTGTTACAGCATCTGCTGAACGACGAGTACTTGCCGTTCTTCCATCAACACACATTTTCTCTTTTGGATTTATTTTGCACGACCGCTCGCAGGTTCCTGTCGTTGCTAGGCAGCTGGATTCAGGAGGTCTCTCACGAATCCACCTCGGCAGGCTGGAGGCTCCGAGCTCGTGTCTGAACCACCGCGGTTTTTATTGTAATCCAGAGAAATACAGTTGCATAAGTGTTAAGTGGCCTATCGAGTATATTTTTATGATATTTGTGGTGATCATGTGTGACAGGAAATGGAATTTTATTGTGAAGTGTTGAGTGACCCGGCCTTTGCGGTCCTTGTTAAATGTGACGGTCTCGCCTTTGGAGCATTTCCTGGTTGCATCACCAGATGTTTTACACTTATGTCATGATTTCTGCCGCCCAGGCCTGCGAAAGTGACGATCTACGCCACGTAATGTCGCCATTTTCTCTCTTTCTTTGTTATTTTTCGGGCGTGCAAAGAATCTTGGGATATGAGAGGCCATAGTGGTGCATCCTCCAACAACGGGGAAAAGAAGGAGCATCTGGAGGAGGTTTCGGGTTGGGACAGCCTTCATGTGCCGTTGTGACGTAATTGGCCTTCAAATGCTCCTCAGAAAGATGCAGAGCCTGAACTGAAACACAGTAAATGTGTGAAAGTGGTCTCATGTCGCTCGTATGTAGTTAGAATTGGGGGTTTAAATTCGACACGATACATGATATGATCTGTATTCGATATGAGATGACATCATACGCCAATTTAACACCATGATCACGATTTGACAATTTTATGACTGAACTCCTTCAGTGGAAATATTATTCTATGAATGTTTCCAGAGATTTAAATGGCGGCGATATGAAACAATGTTTTTTAATCGATGCTGTTGGATCATTAATCATTGAATTGAGTTCTCGATCCAGATCGATGTATCATTTCACCTTCAGTGATAACAGTAAGAAAGGTAAGATAAAGATAGCCACTACAGACGGTGACGGTTTGTCCTGTCACCTGACCTGAAGTAATTTCTGGCACAAATATATGAAAGAGAAGTCGTCGACAGGCAGCAGCAAAGACACAGTTCTGCCCCTGTAAGATGGTGGCAGTGGGGGCAGCTCGGCGGGGAGTCGGCTCAGAGAAGTGAAAATCTGAGCTTATTGTTTCTTCAGTCTTAATGAGGTCTGCTGATCTGCTTTGTCACCCTGCTAGTGGCAGCAGACAGGCCGACATGAGAGGCGGCTGATTAACACAGATTTCTGTGGAGCTGATCGTCGACAGCAGTATGTAGGTCAAAAAACCCTGCGGAACCCGGAGCGGCGTGCGATGGTTCCCTACACACACACACACACACACACACACACACACACACACACACACACACACACACACACACACACACACACACACACCAGGGATATTCAGAGAGTGACAGCTGGTAGCTGGTCACCTGACCTCGCAGGTCACATGCCAACATGCTTTAAAGCAGCGCGCACTGGCACAGCTCCTCACTGACCACTTACCAGCAGAGAGAAAGCGGCTAAAGATGAATTTGTGCCGCGGCGTTCGCACATTCTCACCAGTTTTTTTTTACTCCGGTAACAGAAGAGTTTATTGCCGCGCCGATAAATCAAGTCACCTTAAGTGATTCCTGATGCGAGCGCGCCGTGAGCTGTGCGAGATGAAACCGAGGTGGGCCGGGGTCAGCCTGCTCGGTGCTGGCAGCTGGCAGCGCCGCTTCAATAAAACATGGGGATGGACTGCTCAGGCGGGCTTCAAAGAGAAAACAGTGTCTACAGTAAAAATGGAGGAAAAACATCAGAATGATAGATGGACCACGGAGAGATGAGAGAGGAGGGCGTATTGAGTTTTACAGCTGGAGATGCATGAAATCCTCAGTAAGTGTGTCAAACATACGCCCACTCACTCCTCCGCTCCTCTCAGCGACATTAACTTCAGGATTAACGTCGTCCTCCTCAGGACCGCACGAGGGACGCCGGGACTTCTGTGCGACGAGAGACTAATGAAACACGCTTTAGATTAGTGCTGATGAACGTTTGATGGTTTAAACCTCTCGGCTGGTTTCATGTGGTTGTAAATTGGAAGTGGTCGCAGTGGCGTGTCGGGTTGTTGTCACTCGGTTTGGCACGACATGTCGTACAGATGTCCGCAGCGCTCGGAGGATGAACTGGAATGACTTTTCATCCAGTGAGATTTGTTCAGTACTTTCACTTTGTTGCAGCCGGTTTAAGATCACGATCGATGTTGTGGGTTGTGCAAAGTCCACAACTCAGCAACAAGCAGATACACAACAACAGAGTTCTGCAGCCAACTAGATGGTTCTGGAGGACGAATTGTAAATAATGCAACATGGAGGATGAGGAGTTAAAACCTGAAAAATAGCTATCTTTAATGCAAAACGGTGTTTATTGGTACAAATGGAGAAATTCACAGGTTATTTAAAGTCTTGGTGTGAAGTCTGGGCATCGAAATTTGCTTCAATTATATTGAGTATCAAAGAAATAGTTCACCAGATACCAAACTGAAATACTGAGGGAGTTAATCTCGTGATTGACAGTGAAAAAACTCAAGACCGGGTGATGTAATCTTTTGTTAAAGCAGATTTTAGGAAATCGGTATCGAAGAACGTGTCCTTCAGGAACCATCATCAAAGTCAAGGTGTTGGTGTCTGGTACTGGACCTTCTTTTAGATATTTGATTAGGAAATAATTGAAGGTTAAATGATTACAGGCTGCTAACTAGGAATGCACATTGGTTAAAATATTATCAAAATCACAACATGGCTGATCAAAAGATAAAAGATAAAGTCTGTAAAAACACGAGCCAGGTGACGTCGCTCTCCGAAACAGTCGAACTTGCAAACCGACACATTTATTTGTGATGTTTCAGCACTAAACCTCCATCAGGCTTATAAAAAAGGATTTTTTCTGAGTTAGACAGCGTGCGAGAATCTGCTCAGAGAGTGTGAAAGATAAAATATGTGACAAAACAGGATTATGATATTAAAGTAGTGTGGAGCTGCAGAGACGCTCTGGAACACACAGCTTTTTCTCCAGATGGAAGAAAAGATGTTTTGTTTGATACAGACTGTGAATAATGTCACATCATCAGGATTTTAATTGAAGGTTAATAGTTTCTTCTGTTAAAAGTGTGACGCAAAAACGATTCTAACTAAAAAAAAAACTGATATCGCTGTCAAAATAACTGCAACATAATGTTTTTCTATCACACTTTGCAGCCTTTATTTTCTATCTTCTGTTCTTTTATTGTAGAATATTTTCAGTTGTGTGTGTGCGCAGCATTAATTGGGGGTTGTGGACTGTAATTGTAAAAGACTCTCAACAATAATGGCGAGCGATCTGAAGGAGGATTCACACATTCAATACGCTCTTAAACAGCAGCACCACTTCACTCCCACTCCTCCCGCGGGAGCCGTGTTAGTCTTTGCGTGCTCGGAAACCCGGCAATTAATTTGGCGGTGGGAGGAACGTCGATATTTATTGGAGCTGGCTTGAAGTGGACGGGGACCTTTTGATCCCCCCGGGCTCAGTGGACGGTAGTCGAGGCAACTTTCCCCCCTCGATGCTGACACGATGTTGAAGGAATCCTAAAACATATCGTCATCCAGATGTTTCACTCTTTGCGCCCGCTGACTAACTCAAGACTGTTCAGGAAACGGAGATACATAAATAGACTTCAGAGATTACTAAAGTTTCTGTCCCTCTCTCTATCTGTCTTCCTCCACATGTGTGCGTGGGCCCGTCGGCCTGCAGCGATCATGTTTGTCTCGGCGTCTG
Organism: Diplodus sargus; assembly: GCA_903131615.1. Taxonomy (NCBI): domain Eukaryota; kingdom Metazoa; phylum Chordata; class Actinopteri; order Spariformes; family Sparidae; genus Diplodus; species Diplodus sargus. The sequence goes on from CAEMYA010000499.1 coordinate 619,198, forward strand.
CAGCTCCATATAGGGCTGATCGCTCCGCAGGAGACGGCCCTGAGCTATGAACTGCTGGCAGTCGGCGGCGTCACCCCGATTCCCCTCTCGTGTTTGGGGGACGAGCTACAGCTGCTGGCACAGCTGGAGGCTTCATCGCGTTCTTCGTCTGTTTCCTTTTTAATCTACCTTTGACACACTCACCCCTTCACCCCTTTAACTCTCACACACACTCCGTCCAGACGGTTTGCACGTTTCCCTGCCAAGGAAAGCGACATTTTCCCCTCTCGTCTAGCGCGTTTTGATCGCTCCAGAGAGAGAGAAGCTGGTGAAAGAAAGAGGATTTTATGATTTCCTGTCCAGGACTTTTTGTTGCTGTCTCTGACTGGGAGGGCAGAGCTTCTCATACATGCCCATAACAGCTGTATTATATTTGAGAGCTCCACCTCAGACATCCTCCGCTCTGCGTCTCCCTGCTGCCCCGGTCTGCGTTCGAGGCTTCCTCTTGCCCGTGTCGTCCGTTTTTAGAGTTTACGGTCACGGTCATGGCGTCAGCGTCTGTGTTTTATGAAGCAGCTGGAGGAGTCGGCTGCCAGCAGTTTGGCACCGTTTTCCAACAGCGCTGTTACTCTAAGCTCCGATGGATCTGAGTCTAAAGGCGTCTGTCTAAACCGGCAGCGCACATCTGGGTTCAATGAAGGTCCGCCAACCAGTCTATATGGCATCAATGTATTTAGAGGGTTTTAGCCCTTTTAAAGATAAATGTCTCATGTTTCAACACCTATCTGTCCTGGGACCTAGTTTGCGGCCCTGCAGCCCTCTGGGGTGTTTTTTGTTACCTAATGGTTTCTGGTGTGATGTCTAGACCGTTTCTCTCCTTGAAGTGAAATTGTTGTGTGATGTATTTAAGAGCAGCGGACTTCTCTGGAGAAGAGCGGGCTCTGTGTTTGGTGTTTCCTTGTTGCTAGGCTGGATGACATGTGTGTGTTTTTAGTGGAGGATTGACTTCATTTTTTTCCCATTTTTGGACATGGTTGAATTAGATGGAGGTCAGTAGGAGCCAGTAGTCCTCGGCTAACGGTCCATCAGGGTATGAGAGATACCAGCTCTGTGTTTTGGAGAGAGGTGGGTCCGGGTGGGGGTTGTGATTGCAGTGGGATTTCCACAGCTCTGGGTATCCAGGCTAGGCAGAGGCGTTTAGCTAATCCTCTTAGCCCCACTCTGTAACACACAGACACAGCGTGCCTTCCCTTCCCTTCCTGATCAGCCACCCCCAGCTTTGAAAATTCACACTCCGGGATCAGCGGCCAGACTGCGACACACTGCAAATTCAACACTGATGAACCTTCGTCTCTTTTACATCTGTGCGCCAGAGCCCGAAGTCTGCAGACACCATTACATACACACAGACACAATGTTCCAGTGCGTCTGTCTCTCTTTCTGTTACTCTGTGCTGCCCAAACTCGGTGGCGGACTGGAGGTATGCTAGTAGATCAGTGTCTCAGCGAAGCAGTAATCTGCTTGGCCTCCTGCGTTTCTCCGGGCTGGCAGATGGGACGGATATCCCTACCCGCCATCTGGACGGCCTGGCATGGACGAGATGCGGTCGTGGCCTAGTGCAGAGCGAGATCAGGGGATTACTGTCGTCCACACTATCCCAGCGAGCGCAGCTATTTTTACGGACATGTCAAATAATGAGAGTGCGCCCACGTGACCCGCGCCGGCATCCATCAAGCTCCACATTTCATGTTCAGGCCTGACGTGAGCCTGTATTGTACTTAGTGTGTACAAGGGCAGGGATGTTATCTCATGCGGGTTTGACTTCATCAAATGAGCTTATAGATTATTTGAGTGTTTTAGATTGGACTTTATGTACGTGCGGCTACTTCGGCGAGTGTTGCATTATGGTCCAGTCAGATTGTGTGCCAGGATCTGCAGCTCAGGGAACATGTTATGCTCATTTTCAGGCTCATTGTTTTATCTTTACTGTCCAGTGCTGCAGCTTTCTGTTTTAGCTCCTGTCTCTTTAAGGCCCCCCCCCTCCTGAATACCCGGTCTGCTCTGATTGGTCAGCTCAAACATGCCTGATGCTAAATTGATTCTTGCGTCCCGAACGAGCCACCGTGCATGAATTATACAAATGTGTGACGTGGTGAGCAATAAATTAAAGGTGCGTCTGCTGACGAGGCGTTTCAGGAGCTGTGTTTTCTGTGGGAGAGCGGAGCTTCTGTTGATGTGGCCCTTTTTTCTTAAGTTTCAAGATCTTTTACACGCACAAGAACCTGCAAAACACTGAAGCGAAAGTGTCGCTCTGCCCTCCATGCTTCCAAAGAGCGTGTTTATATCACAACAAAAGGTGCAGTACGTAAGAATTGGCCACCTTGAATTCATACTCCTGAAAAACAGGGGCAGCATATCACCAGAATGACGGCTAACTGCTGCTGTATTCTTATTACACATCCATGACTGTAGCTACTGTTAGCTTACTAGCTCAGTTAGCCGTGCAGCTAGCCGGACTACCATAGTTGCAGAGAAGCTTGGCGCCACTGGGAGAAAGAGGTCAAATTTACATTCAGCTGATATTGTTAGTTCATTTATTTATGTTTCTAACATTTTAAACAGCAATTTATATAATATAAAAAGTCAGGAAGGCCAAACTGAATCTCACAGTGGGTCCAGATTTAGCCCTCGGCTTCACTTTGGGCAGCCCTGCTATAGACTTTATAGACTTCAACCTCAAAAGTGAACGCGGTCGCGAATGTTTTCCAGCTATTATGAATACTACAGTCAGAACAAGTACAGAGGGAGAAGTGGCTGGAACAATGATGTGAGGAACAGACGCTGAAGTGGGGGAATAATAATGTGAGAGAAAACAAATCTTTGGCTCTGCGTAACTTTCATTCTGAGGCCGAATACCAAAGTAAGAAGACAAACACGAGCCCGGAGGAGAACACGGTGTTCAGCTACATCCTGAACACAAAGTCGGCGTGGAAGGGAGCCGGAGAGGGGGAGGAGAGGGGAGGAGAGGGGGAGGGAAACACAGGAGGAGGGAGCCTGACACAGGAATTTAAGGGAGGACATTAAAAGAGGGAATAAAAGGGATGCATGCATAGTTTTGATGAAGTGATGCGGCTGATTGAAAACAGTTGAAACAGGTTCTCTAACACGCATGTGCATGTTTTCACGACCCGGACTTCTTTCATGCCGTGACGCCTTAAATCCTCCTTCCTTCATTAACCTGTGCAGGAGGCTGATATCCTCCGCAAAGTTTGTCTGCACCCGCATCAGTGCAACAACACGTTTGGCTGATGTGTTTCCCGTTTCCAGCTGTCACAACGTGGACGATCGGCTCCTGGATGAAGGTGCAAGATACACGTCACAACTGACATCTCTGGCATGACGGAGGTTTCTAATGAAAACGCTTTAAAGAGAAACTCATATAAAAGCGAAGTATCGATCTCAGAATGCGACGTAACCTGGAGGACAGTTAAGGTGGAACGCTCCTAAAGCTGAGTTCCATATAAATGCAGGATAATTTGTTGTTTTGTCGTTAGCGAAGGACAATATTGACCTTGATGTTGAAAAAGGAGCCTCATATAAGAAACAATACTAAAATCAAAAGCCGGAAAAGTCACGTGAGATCTGGCGTGGATAGTTGTTGCTGCTCCATGGCAGGATGGCGGCGAGCAGAACAAGCTGCTGCTAACGTGAGTCGTTCAAAAACCTTCTTTTTAGTAACTCTGTGTACACAAACAATGTTCTCAATGCTCGTGTTCATGTGTAGAGACCCTGGTGATACTACGAGCAAAGTTTCATGTTGTGTCGAGACTTCTTTGTGTTTTAAAAATAGTGATTTTGATGCTATCGTAAAAGTGCCCGTAGCACTCCCATTGAAAATGAGTTTGACCAGAAAACGAAAATACGGTAAATCTTAAAAGTGCCTCTTTCGTCGTAATTATGCTTTTATACAAGGGTTTGACTCGGGTACATTCACAAAAAAAGCCTAAGTTGCATTTTAGCGAGAGTTTCACTTTAAGTGGTTCACGTCCTCCTCTGTCTTTTTGTAATGATCAGTCAGGAGATGAGTCTGAATGAAACGCTGAAGTAAAATACAGAAACCTTATCGTCACAGTGACTTTGAACTTGACACACCAGGATAAAAACCCCAGAAAGCCAAACTGATCTTCTGGCAGTGGAATAAAAAGTCAAATGCCTTTTTTTTTTAAAAGCAGGTTCTCCATGTTTTAAAAACCTACGTCCTCGTTGTATCTTTGCTGTGTCTTCGCTCCGACTGGCTCCTCACCAGCCATGATAACAGACCTCCCTGCAGCCCGACTCGGAGGCCACAGGTGGGAGGCGGAGCGTCGCACCAGCAGCGCCGTCAGCATTGTTTGCAAATGAGCAGAGCTGCGGGAACTTTGTCAGAGCAGAAATAACGGGCAGAACTAATCGGGGGTGAAGGGGTGTAAAAGCAGGGAACAGCACCGAGTCATCCGATTGGCTCGCAGGATTTTGCTCCTTTCTCCTCTCTTTCCCTCGCTCTTCTTGTTTTCTCCCCTCTTTTTTTTTCTCAACTCCGATGAAAAAGCACATCTGGACAAGAGGCGGCGGGTATTTTTAGCAGCATTTATGTCCCAGAACAGGAAGAAAAATATCACTTCCTCCTTGTTCTCCTTCTCCTCCTCCTCCTCCTGCAGCTTCAGTCTCGTCCTAATGCACTCCAGAACATGTTTACAGCACACACACAGACACACACTGAGGTTTCTGTGTGTGTGTGTGTGTGTGTGTGTGTGTGTGTGTGTGTGTGT
>CAEMYA010000499.1:624031-641303 GCA_903131615.1 Diplodus sargus
TTTGTGTGTGTGTGTGTGTGTATGTGTGTGTGTGTGTGTGTGTGTGTGTGTGTGTGTGTGCTGGCCAGACAACAATGGCTGGAGTGTGTGCGCTCTGAAACAATCGATCCTGAGGTCGTTTCCGCTGCCTTTCATGAGCATTGTTGTGAGGACGAAGTGACATTCCACATGACAGGAAGTGACACAAAGGGCCTGGACGCTGTTTGGATTTCTACCACAGACTCGGTACACAAAGAGCACGAGTTCACGCATAAACACACTCAAGTTTCATAGCGGGTCAGAGTTATTCTCTGGGCTCACTTCCAGCTGTTCAGATGTGACGTTTGCTCCTCGTCTCTGTTTCTTCACACTGTGAACGCAACATCTTCTGGTATTTAGACTGTTTGTCAGACAGAACGAGCAGTTTGAGGACATCCTGACACTTTACAGACAAAATGATTGCTCTGTTAATTTTAAATGTCTGACAGATTAATTGATAATGAATATTTATCCACAACCTGAGCAGACTTTAATGTCCGTGTCTTTTAGGATGGAGTGTTGGGTTCTGCAGAACAAGAAGCTTTTAAACTGGTTAAATTAGCATGTTAGTATTTGGATTTTGTGTAATTGACAGTACAGATGCAACAGCTTGCTTTGACAGACTGAAGGAGAAAGCAGGAAACTCAGGAAGACAATAAAACAGAATAAACACCAAACAGAAAGAAGGAAAGGATGAATCAGCACAAACAAAAAGGAATAAAAGCAATAAGAACAGCAAAAATTGCATAAAATCAACACAGTTACAAAGATCTAAAGCAGTGAAAGGACAATGAATAGAAAAACATCACGTAAGAGCAGTGAGAGAATAAAAGGAGAGTCTGTAGAAATAATCTTAAAGAAGCGATTTAGATGAAGTTACTGAGTTTGGAAGCTTCTTCTCCTCCACTGTGATTCCAGCAGGATTGCGTTTTTTAAAGCCTCGACTTAACGAACCCACCTGCAGATCTCAGGCGTGTGCTGCTGTGTTTCTTTGGATAAGACCCGGACGAGCTTTAAAAAGTGGTCGGTAATAATATCAATTCCAAAGCGTTCAGGGAGCCAACGGAGGGAAAAGCCAGAACTGGAACTGTGAGGCAGGACGATGACTCGGTCCAGCGTTCTGATTCTGGAGATGGAACTTATTTGACGACAAACTGCACATTTCTCTGACTGTGAATGACTTTTGGCCCATTTGGTTCACGGACCGGTCATAAAAGATATAAAACTTTATAAATATCTCCATGTTTGCTGTAATAACAGAGTTCTGTGGTTATTTCCTTTATTTTCCTTCCATCAAAGCCCAGAAAGGGTTACCGCTCCAGTATTAATGTTGTAAGAAATATATCTAGAATTTAAAATATGGGGCAATTTTGCAATTATTATTATTATTCTTCCTACACATGCAGCAGTGGAGCCCCAGATGTGGAGCGGATCCAGGATCAGCAGCTCCACGGTCAAAGTGAATTCTGGTTCGGGGTGCAGAAGTATTTTTTTTGCAGCATCTCCTACAGAAGTCGTCTCCAGCGCTTCATGTATCCGACACCAACACAAAGCTGCTCTCGCTGAAAACAAAGGAACACGGGCAGTGATGGCCTAGTTTCTATCAGACAGACAAACATTCTCTCCGTCCAATAAACTCCAACACGTCACATCAGGCTTTGTTTGCAGAGTACAATATACTTTTCATCCGTCTTTAATCCGTCACTTTGAATATATTCTCAGCTGATGAAATATTTACATAGAAGCTGCAGGGAGAGCTACAATTATGCGCAGAGAATGAAATGCACAAGTCTTTATTTCTTCTTTATACCCACATTTTAATGTCGGAGCGATTCTGGGGAGTTTCTCAGCCGGTCGTCCGTCATCCTCTGCACAGCTGCAGCAGGTGATTTATAATCGATGTCCGCGTGTTTTATCCGCTGCTGCTCTGTAACCGGCAGACACGAGGGGGGGAGGCTGCGTTACTTTTTAATACCGTCTGCTCCGTCTGAGCCGCGGCAGCAGAACTCCAGCTGTGCTTTTGAAGTGAACGTCTGCTGATGTGATGTCTCATCACTTCTTGTTTTTACGTTCAGAAACTGCAGCTACAGAGTGTTTGTTCCACGCGTAGCTAAACAAGAGCAGGTTGTTTTTTGGTTCTGTGTTTGTTTGTGATGACTTGAACTAATTCCTTCGACTCCTTCATAGCTGTATGTTCTGGACCTTTTGTGTTGGTTCCTCCTGGCAGCGCCGGCTGCACCTGCAGCAGCCAGCTAACACTTCCTCTGCCCTCCTGACTGGACGAAGCCAGCGCCACAGTGTGTGTCCTCTTTCATCCTCCCTTCTCACCCCGCAGCTCTTTTTTTCATCCATCAGTGGCCTCCGCTGTGTCGCTGCCAGCTCACATTCTGTACCACTTAAAATGAGCGAGGGAGGGTAAAAGCAGGAGGTGCCAGCTCGGCAGCTGAGGTGCCAGCGAGAGGAACGACTGTTGTCTCACGGATGATGGAATTTCCTCAGCTAAGCGGCTCCTGCATGAGAGCTTAGCAACAAAAAGAAAAAAAGAATTTCATATTCCTGGCGGTGTAACTGTGAGGATGTTCTGTACCTTTTTCGCTCTACAGCCCGCATAAACATGCTTTATTGACACAGGAAGCAGAGAGGGAGGGAGAGGGAGCACCGACGGTCTCAGGAGAACCGGAGTCGGGTCGTACTGCAGCAGAAGCGGGTCCAGCACGGTAGTCTCAAGTGCAATGAAACCCGAGCCGGGCTGCGAGGGTTCTCAGATGCTGAGAGAGGGAGATAGTTTAGCTAAGCTCCCATGTTGAAGACATCAAGGAAGGAGGCCTGTGGCAGTTTAGCTCCTGGCTCCCGGGGTCTCCTGGCAGGAGAGCCCCCTATAAAGCAGCCCCATTAAAACGCTCCTCCTTCCCCCTCGTGGAATCAGGGGAGTTAATCAGAAGCAGAGCTCTGGATGGGACCTCTCACTAAACGCTTAGACCACACTGAGCTGGTCCTGGATGCTGGAGCTTAAAGTTCCCAGCTGAACCCTGGCAGTGTGTGTGTGAGAAGGGGGGCTTGACCTTCCCACCAACAGACCCATGTTCTCCTCTACACGCACAGCAGATCTGCGATTTATCGCGGGGGATGTATTGAACCAGGCGCCGTCAGCCTCCCCGACACGCACGGCAGTGCTGCTGTAATGAACCGCACATTTCTGCTGCGCTGTTCAGCTGCTCCCAGTTGTTTGCTCCGTGTCTTGAGATATATGGCTGCGTTGCATAATAGCGCTCCATTCTGGTCTGTGTTTTGCTTCATTCATGCACGTGTGGGTGTCTGCTATGAGGTCGGCGCTGCTCCCCCTAAAGCTCCCCGGGGGCGCCGGGTCTGCTAAATAATCACTTTCCCAGCTCCTACGCACCTCAGCCGGGTCCCAACTCCTACAAAGACCACTATTGATGGATTTTAGATGGAGAGATGGTCGAGTTCATTGTGTTCATGAAGCCCCAGATCACACATTTTTATCTGAAAGGGCTCCAAAAAAAGGAGAAACTCACACAAACAGGAAAAAAAGAAGAAACGTCAGGAATAGTCTCTGGTCTTTCTCCCTCCAGCTTCTAAGTGTTTGTCACGAGCCTGTGCGTGCGTGCAGGGCGCTGTGGGAGTGAATCACTCTGTCGCTGTCCATCCGGTCGAGGCCAGAGGCCAGCGGGGATCGCGGACACGGCCAGGAAGCTCCTGGACCTCCCCAGGATGTAGCTGTCAGCTGATCCCCCTCTGGGAGGAGGAGAGCAGGAGACGGGAGGGGAGAGGAAAAGAAATTGGCAGGTGTGGATGGGACAGGAGAGGAGAGGAGAGGGGAGGAGAGGGGGGATGGGGGCTCTCCTCGCTGGCTGACGGTGACATTGGGAAGGTCTGTTAGAGAGATAAAAGAGGCCACATTACTGCCTCACCCTCTCTCCCTCCGCCTCACCCTCAGCCTCCCTCCATCCTGCCAGAGCTGATTTGCAGCTGTGGACGCCTCTCCTAATGCTTTTAAGGGGAGAGAGATGTACAACCTGCGCACACGTGTCCTCTCCCGGCTTCACGAGGAGCGGCCGCTACATGACAGACACTCAACACCCGTCCTTTAAAAGACGGACGACCCGCTCCGGCTATATTTATATGCAGAGCTCGGCGTCGAGGTTCCACATGTTCGCTCGATCGCTTCCTGCTGGGGTTGTAACGCCTGTGTGTGATGCAGCTGGATGACCTTTCACCTCTAACCCGCTCGTCAGCCACCTAGAAAAAAGCAGCGCAGACCCAGAACACATCTGGGTCCAGATCTGTTTCTCGGTGTCTTTTTGAACCGGCACGCTGGCGGCAGAGCGCTGGAGCGAGATGCTCTTTGAACTCGGCGGCGTGACGCTGCATCCACTGGAGGCAGTAACCTAGTTTCTTTTTGTGATAGCCGGAAAATAGCTCAGATCTCACCGGACAACCATCTGAAGCGTTCTCCGCTCTGCTGTTTTGAGTCGTGTTTTCTCTTTTTGTTTCACTCCGTGTCATCACTCTTTCTTCTCTGCCTGTTTTTGCAGTTTAGAGCTAGTTTCTCTCTCTCTGTCCGCCCTGCATGAATGGTGTTTAGGAAACAGAGAGAACAGGAAAGGCAGAGCAGGCAGGGAAGAATAGAGGGATATCCCCTTACAAGGTTCCCTCCTTTTCCCTCCAGGATGGAGGGGGTGAGAACTTCGGAAAGGGTGGATGACTGGGAGGGGGGTTGGTAAATCACACCACCTGTCCACGGGCACACAGACGCTCATTGACGATGAGCACAAATACAGTCGTGCATGTCTTTACTCTGTGAGGCATCCTCTCTCTCTTTCCCTGTGTGTGTGTGTGTGTGTGTGTGTGTGTGTGTGTGTGTGTGTGTGTGTGTGTGTGTGTGGTGAGACCCTCAGATTAGCCCTATGTGGCCCAGATTACAACGGGATCAGCGCCGCCACATATTACACCGGCCTGTGAACCGGCAGCAAGTCAGCGGGCCGGCCTGGGCTTTATGGGCCGTAAACCCCCGTTTTAATTACACTTCAGCAGAGAGGAAAAGTACAGCAGGCAAAGTTAAAACACAAGCTGTTATTTAGCAGTGTGACGGGAATCTTCACGCACGCAATGTCCAAGTGTAAAATTGGTGTTTTGTCCAAAGGGACAGAGTGAAGGATTTTTAGGTTTCAGGGAACTGTGTCACAAAGAAACGGGACATTTGTGGGCTCGTCCACCTAGTGGCTGCAGCAGGAAACACGTCTCCACCGGGAAAGTTCCCTGATAAATCAGTCTGACGTACTCGCCAACCTTCCTGATTTACCCAGGAGACTCAGTGTTCTTCCGCCGTCACAATTCTCCTGTACTTCCACCAATTTTTCACACCTTTTCCCCTCTTTTACTCACCAGAACCTGCTTGTAGTCGGCTGTTCTGTCGAGCCTTGTCAAAGCCTTGCAGATTTCAGATGCACTGGAGAGATGAATTCACGTTTCTCGCTTTAAGCTTTGAAGGAAAAGAGGCTGTAAAATCTGCCACGATGATTTTTCTGTCGATCACACGGGTCGCACCACATCAAGCTGACAGATGTCGGGCAAAAAGGGCGTCAGAGACTCTGTGAGAGGCAAGTTTACATCCGAGGGCGAGTCATCCTGGGTTGTTGACACTGCTGCAGTTTTCTTTATTATTTTCACACGTTAAATGTCAGCAGAGTGCAGAAACACATTCCTTGAACCTCAGATTTTAGTCGGCCTCCTTTGGTTTCCCTGTTTTTTTGAAGTCTCGAGGTTGTCAAGTTTGCCGACTGACATGAGAGAATTAGACCTTTTAAAACCCTCTCCTGCTGATGTGTCTCCTCCAAAAAAAAAAAAAAATCACATTTTTCCAGGTCAGGAGGCCCGTCTGAGATTTACAACGCAGCCCTCTTGATGTATCACAGGTGACAATTTTGCTCTGTTATCTTCTCCAAGGTGCCACCAGGGACGTCGGCTCGGCGCTGACGAGGATGTGCATGCGACACCGCAGCATCGAGGCAAAATTACGCCACTTCACCAAGTAAGTGTCGTCTGTGTCTTCTGTTTTTTCTTTCTCCATCCTCTCCGGTGCAATTTTCTCTCTTCTGTTACCTTGGGGAGGATTACCGCTCGACCTTCCTCTCACTCTGCCACTCTTCGTTGAGTGCTTTTGTGTGCCGTGGAAACAAATCTATTTGTTATTCTCTCCCGTTCGCTCTCCTTTCTGCTGTGCAGTGCTCTTATGGAAGGCCTGGTGACGCCGCTCCAGGACAGGATCGAGGAATGGAAGAAGACGGCTAATCAGCTGGACAAAGACCATGCCAAAGGTCAGCGAGCGGGTAACACACACTGTCAGTAGTTAAATCTGTGTATTGGACGGGAATTGACGTGTGTTCGGCTTCTTTTCTCTCCACAGAATACAAGCGGTCTCGTCAGGAAATCAAAAGGAAGTCGCTAGATACCATAAAACTCCAGAAGAAAGCAAGAAAAGGTGAGAAAAACAGGGAACAAGAAACTGATAATTGATAAACCTGCGGATAAAAACACCCAATACAACTTGACTGGGTCGTCTTGGCTGCTGGTTCCTGCTCTGAACACACAGTTCAGATTGAACTGGCGCCATCTAGAGCCTCGCGCCCGACACGACAACTCTATCAGCTCAACACGTCTGGCACAGTTTCACAGGCTGGATGATTAGTCAGCTTCTCCCTCATAAATCAAAGAAATGATCTTCCTTCCTGGCTGTGCCTGCGTTAGCCCCGACTGCTGGATGTAATTAAATTCCTATTTCCATCACGGACTCGCTCTACACCTGCCGTAACGGCTCGTCATAAACCTGCAATGTGCCCTGATGTGATGGAGCTAACGCTGCCTGTTCTTCTGTCTCCCTCCTCCCGCCTGTTTCTGAACCCCCTCCTCTGTTTCTCTCTGGCTCTCTCCCCCGTCGCTGTAGAGCTGCTAGGTACGTCTGCTGTGCTGTGTCAACACTTCATGAGATAGTTTTTATTATAAAGGCATCGTGATCACCTTCAGATCAAACTGCCAGACAAAGAAAACCCTGTGCTGTCTTTGCATTTTTGGTTAAAGAAGGGAGTTGTTGTTTTTTTTTGGAAAATGCACTTTGAAATGCAAGATTGATCCCTCTCTCCTCTGCTGGAAAAACCAGCTTAGACCAGCAGTTTGCCTGCATGTGTTGTGTTTTGATGCTGGTTTTTCCAGCAGGGTTCTGTCTGCCGCCACCAGCAGCACGTTAGCTTAGCTTAGCACGCAGGCTGGAGCCGAGCTCTGCCCACAGGTAACACAACCCACCTACCTGCTTCTCTCAGGTTCACTAATAAACATTAATCTGGTTTGTTTAATCCACACAGAAACATAAGTGTTATAACAACACGCTGCTGTGTTGCAGAGCGAGCCAGCGCTCGTCTCCCCATCGCTTCCTGTATTTATGCTACGCTAAGCTACCGTTTTACAGATATAACCTCGTCTAACTCTCGAAAACAATTGTATGTTGAGCTGTTCTTTAATCCAACCGTCAGGTGATGCATGCACTGTAAATATCCTAACATTTTCATAATAAATGAGTGTAACAATAAAGGATGAGTTCACCCAAAAATGAAATTCCCTCACCGCCTCCTCACAGCAGAACAGCGTCGCAGCGTTCTCTAAAACATTTGAAGTAGACGGAAAAACAACAAAACAGAACAAAATGGCTCCACACAGCCACTTCTGTTTTCTTCTTCAGTTGTTGAGGAGAACGCTGCAACACTGTTTTGTTTTGATGCTCCAGAAATGTTTTGTGGAACCACGAAAAAATGATGAATGCATTTGTATTTTTGGGGCGAACTCGTCCTTTAACTTTGGCTCTGTTCTATTTACGAGTTGCAGTTGGTCGTGACAGCGAGCATGAAATGACGCGAGCACACACACATTCGTCTTATTATCTGTGACTCTTTTTGCTCACGGATAGTTTGATGTTTTTTAAAAGTAGCCTTCCATTTTCTAAATGCCGTTTTTAAACACAGCAGGAAACTTCCAATTGTTTGGCGACCGATCAGTCAGACGATCCGTCGCTCCTCGGAGTAAGAATAGCTTCTGTTTTTTAACGAGCTGACTTTTGGCTCCACGATGGCGGCAAGTGTTTCAAAGTGTTCCACCAAACACACAAACTCCTGTTTTCTTCTGGACTAAATGAGATTTAATTTAATGAGAGACAAAGACAGATATTTGTGTTCTGCCTGCTGAAGTCACCAAGAGCTCTTTGCATGACAACAAATCTGAATCCACTCAAACTATATTGCTTCCTCGAGTGCTTTTAGTTTGAAGTTTGAACCAAAAATGCCAGGATACACTGCAGGGTGTGTGTTTTTAAAAAGCTCATTACTGGCAGCATAACTCATACAACCAGTGAAGCATCTTCATGGTCATCTTCATCAGTTACTTTGCCTTCGTTCGTCCTCTGTATCGTCTCCTGTCACTGTGGTATGCAGGTCTTGAACGACTCTCACACATTCTGTTTACATCCGTGTGTCTGATCGGGTTCATTTCAGGTCATCAGCATCAACTCATCACCGAGTGTCCCGTCATCCATCACGCACATGAACCGTCTGACTGTGCTGTTCGTCCGGGCATTGACCTGCAGTTCATCGTGAGCGTCTTCTAATCCTCTCTCCATGTTTTTTTCACTCCCTCCTTCCTCCTCCAGGCCGGGGGAACCTGCGCCCCCAGCTGGACAGCGCCATGCAGGACGTCAGCGACTTGTACCTGCTGATGGAGGAGACGGAGAAGCAGGCGGTGCGCAGGGCCCTCCTGGAGGAGAGAGGCCGTTACTGTACATTCATCAACATGCTGCAGCCGGTGGTGGTGAGCGACACTGAGACAAACGGCTGATGTGTACAGACGTCTTCCTCTGATCGCTCGTGTTGTTGCTGGTGGCTGTTTTTAATTCTGTCTTCCCCTCCAGAACGTGGAGATCGCCATGCTGGGAGAGATCACACACCTGCAGGCCATCGTTGATGACCTCACCGTGCTGACTGAAGACCCGCACAAGCTGCCGCCAGCCAGTGAGCAGGTAAAACCATCAGAACGGTTACAGACAGGCGGTTTGAAACGACCGAGGCGAACAGAAGCTTATGATTTTGCTTCAGATTGATTTGACAGACAAACGGTATCGATTTGAACTTACAGAGCCAACAATCGGCTGATTTCTACAGCTGTGTTTGTGCCGATTATGTTGGTTTCTCGCTGTAGTCGACTTCTGTTATGTAAGCTAACCGCTGGAAACACTCCGCCAATTTTACTGCACATTAAAGTGTGTTTACAGGCCTTGTGGATTCTTGAAATAATTCTAATGATGGAGATGGTCACTTACAAGTACTTTCTGTCTCTTCAAAGCTCAATATGACATTTATTTATATGTCATTTACCTCCATTGTTGTCCCTGATTATAGAAAAAGGGCTTCCTAGCTTTATTTTTTGGGAGTATTGAGTTCCATCTGCTGTAAATCCTGCTGAGAGCATCACGTGAGGATCAGCCTGGCAGAGGAAACAGTCCCCAACAAATGCTCTGTTTACTCCAACATGTGCTTTTAGCCATGTTAACCATCTGTTTAAAGATATTAAATAATCTTTTATCTGGAAAATGAAACTATATTAGTAACTAATGAATGAGCTTTTTCCTCTGAGAGCAACAGACCGGCAGGAGGAAGTCAAAGGTTTCGTCTTCTCGTGACGTTTGTTGGCAGAATATTAGAATATAATGCGCAGATCCTTCAGCGGCGTTCTGAGGTTGGATGGGAGGTTTCTGGAGTTTTCTGCTCTCCCTCCCCGTCTTGATCGCCTCACCACAGCCTGACTGAGCTGACCTGTTTCCAAATGAATTAATCCTCTCATATGTCCCTCGGCACGGCTTAAATAATAACTTGTTCTGTTTGGGGAAAATGTTGGAACAAGTTGTAATCCGCAGTATTTTACCACAATCTGTCTGAGCCGTAAAAACCAGTGTTGCCTGCTTGTGTTGTTGCCCACTTGTGTCGTCACCACTCGGTCATGTGTTGCCACTCGCAGGTGATCCGGGACTTGAAGGGTTCTGATTACAGCTGGTCCTACCAGACCCCTCCTTCCTCCCCGAGCAGCACCGGCTCCAGGAAGAGCAGCATGTGCAGGTACATCCAACACACACACACACACAATGTAGTGATCGTTGTGTTCAGAGGGTTAGATGAGTTATTAAAGGTTGTCCTGTGCACCAGGTGACCTCGCTCCCCTCAGCCAGACTATCAGTGTCAGTCGACATGTTGTACTCGGTGGATCTTGCCAGCTTCTCGGCTCTTGCTCCTGGCAGATTTGCACTCCTCAAGCTTCTTACAGGCAGATTAGGACCAAAGCTGTGAAACATTACAGCCTGACAGCCGTGAGCCCGCATGAGAACCAAAATCCTACATTTTAGGAAGTCTAATCGTGATAGTTCAGCAATTTAATCACGCATGTAGGTCGAAGGTGCGCTCCAGGTCACAAAAACAGGCTTTTTCTTTACAAATAAATCCCTGAAATGTGGAGTTACAGGATCTGTGAACCTGTTTATCACACGTTACCAGCTCGCGTGACACTTCCTGACGCGGCCTCGCTGATCGCTGCAGCAATTAGCGCTGCCGCCTGTTTTTCTGTCTGTCTTTTACACTTGAACACAGTTCAAGTTCGTTCATAAACTGTTTGCTTTCTCAGTTCGCTTGATGTTTGGAGGGTAAAATAAGACCAGGCCTTGATAAAGTTTTTATCTCCCTGATGTCAGCTTCTCCGTTGAACTTGCAGGAACAACCTTGGTTTCAGCTTGATCGCTTTTCATCCACTAAGTCTGTAAAAGAGTTCTGACAAGCCAAAAGGTCAAAGAGTTTCTCTCTTCTACCCACAGCGGAGTTACGGATAGGAAAAAAAAAATGTAAATCCCCAAGTATAACAGGATTTTCTCAATATAACTGTGATTCAGAGACATTTCATAAATGTGATGGAGAGGTGAAGGTCTCGATTACGAGTTCGAAGAACAACAAGAAGTGTGTAAGCGAGAGGGAGAACGAGGACATACGGAGATCGTCGAGTTACGAATCATTTAAGGTTATTTGATTTGTCATTTTTAATTTGGCTCGTCTCCTTAAGCGTCATTCTCGAGGACGAAGATTAAGGAGATATGATAATTGTCAGATGCGTTCCAGATGGAGAGAGCAGCGCAGAGGGGAAGGTTGCACATTTTGAAATGCGTGGGCGACGACGGCGACGTAACGCTGAGTGAGAGCGACGGCAGGAAGTGTGAAGACAGCTGTTAGTGTTCAGAGGGAAAGTCAAATCAAAGAGGGGGAAAGTTTTTAATGCTCTTTGATGCGCCGAAATTAGAAGAACGGCATCATTTGGACTGTTTCGCACAACGCTGTCTTCATGTTCTCTCGCTGTTGTGATCAATTTTTCATTATTTTTTTTTGCTGTTTTCTCGGTGGACTCAACACACATCCTGCCACAACAGGTTTCAGAACAAGAAAAGGAGGGAAAAACACTCTTGATCACAATCCTGTTGTTATTTTACAAGAATACTGGTTTTATAGAAGATCTCTGATGCCAAAATGAACAAGTAGACTTTGTATTTGTAATGTTATGAAATGAATTTACTGGGACTGATGATAAACACATTTTAATAGGACACTTAATTATCTTTTTGTCTTCGATAAGAGAATAAATGTTTTGTTGAAATATATTGAAAAATGTCTGATACAGGATATAAATCCTCTTTTCAGAAAATAACCTCTTTATACTAATATACTGGTAAACAATCACATTAGTTTCATAAGCAATTATTACTCAGCTTTTTAATAAAAGAAAATATCCTGTGTTGACCAGAATCTGTCCGACCTGGAAGACGTCTGTGTTGAGCCAAAAAATGCGAAACACGACTTTTATTTTCCTCCATGATCATTTTTTTCTTTGAGCTTTTCCTGAGCTGCATTGTCCCCACCACAATAAAATACAAACAACCGACCAATCACAGCCTTGGGGACGGGCCCGGCTGACAGGGACTGACGGCAGCTATAAGAGACGACCCTTCACATTAAAAGACTTCCTGGCGTGGCGGCCGGCTGCAGGGACGTTTAGCACCGACTGCACATCGAATTTCATTTATGATTGAAGATTCTTCAAACAGCTGACGGTCGATCACAGATGTGAGGTTCCCAGCCGCCCCCGCAGGGAACGCTTTTAATGTGACACACTGTCCGTCGCAGCTGCTGTCAGGTCATCCCGCCCCCCACTGTGACGGGACAGTCGATTGTGAATTTAAAGGTGCACGCCGTAGTTTGAAGGAGAAGAGAAAGATCTTTATTGACTGAAACTACATATAACCCCTTTAAGTTGAAGATGCTTCTTCCTTCTTCTTGAACCGTTGCAGGTTTCTTGCTCAGGATGTAAATAGATATCATAAATAATGAATATGTAAATCTCCCGTACACGTGGATTCACGCACTGATGTGATATCCTGTCCGCAGCCTCCTCCAGATGCCCTCGGCTGGAGCGCATCGGCTCAGCAGCGTCTCCTCCCACGACTCGGGCTTCGTCTCCCAGGACGCCAACACCCATTCCAAGCCTCCGTCGCCCATGCCCTCTGACATCACCAGCCAGGTACCAGAGCAGCTCCAGCCGCTACACTGAAGTTCACACTGATCAGGACGGGATGAGGGATGGTACTGCTGCACAAGCGGTGCAGCTGCAGGGGGGAACATGACACAGAAACTAAAATAATCCTCCGTCCTTTTTCTGGCGCCAGTCTTGTTTGTGTTTCAGAGGTAGACTCGCAGTCTCACTAAGAAATAATGAGATATAATAAGTCAGAGCTGCTCGCTGCAGCAGAACTTGACCAGTTATTTCTCTGGACTGAGATAGTTACTCAGACTCTCACAGTCTGAACTTATTCTAGTGTACATAACAAACTTCCCAGCACACCGACTGATGCAACGCTCTGTTCAGAATAAATGATCTCACAGGCTACTTTGCTTTCAGTCCAGGCTGCGGTGTGTGTGTGTGTGTGTGTGTGTGTGTGTGTGTGTGTGTGTGTGTGTGTGTGTGTGTGTGTGTGTGTGTGTGTGTGTGTGTATAGACCCCCTCAGAGACGAAAATACCTTCCCTCCTCCTAAAGCTCATCAACTCTCGCCCTCTTCCTGTGCATCTCTCATCTCTCACACCTCTCTCTCCATTTCCTCTCCCCATTTTGTACTTCATCTTCCCGTTACCAGAAATCAACAAGCTCAGCCTCCTCTGAGGCTTCAGAAACCTGCCAGTCTGTCAGCGAGTGCAACTCTCCTACAGCGGTTAGTACTGCATGCTCCTCATCGCTTTACTGAACACACACACACACAATGTACTGTGCATTATTACTCACTGTCATCTGTACTGTTAAGAGGCCTGTGGGCTCCACTCGACAGCCGCGGGGCGGTTTGACGTGGACTATTCACGGGTGTTGAGCACTCTGACTCAGACTTGTCTTGTTCCGCAGTTTGGCTCATGCTCATCCTTCGGTACCTTTCGCCCTGCTTTCTCTCACACTGGCACCATCAGGCCTCTCTCTGTCATACTTCCTGCGTCCCCCACATTTAACCACTCCCCTGGATCCAACACCCCCTCACCTACATCAAAGGTTCCTAGCTGGAAGGTTTGTTTTCATTTGCAATTTTACTTCTTTTTGGGTTTGCCCTTCTTAAAAACTTGTGTTGCTTCTTTGCTTCTTTGTGTTTTATTGCCTTCATAACGACTGACCTCGCGGTCGCCATCGAGCTCAGTTTTCATATCTTTCCTCGCAAAGATGCGCTAAACTGAGACCGGCTCTCTTCATTTAACAACGCTCGCATAGCCTAATGTCTGCATCGGCTTCTAACCAGCTCATGAGCCAAATCAGCGGCTTCCATGTTGAACTGACTGCGTGCCTGTTGGATGGCGAGCGCTGCAGATGCACGGCGGGGAGACAGTCTCATTTTTCCTTCTGCTACCGCAGGACTGGGCCAAGTCGAGCTCCTGCGAGCCATCATTGGCCAGCACTCTGCAGCGTAGGAGGGAGTCTGTGGAGAAGATGAGAGAACTTGAAGCTCCGCCCAGTCCGCTGGGGTATTCTGGGATGCAACCAGATGATCCACACCGAGCGAGAATCGTCCCAGGAACCATTGCAGCCAAGGTAAGAGCAAAAAAATGTAAATTTAAGCATATGAATTTGTATGCTGTGAGAATATAAGTGTGGTGAACTGCATATGTAAATATGTGCTAATCTTTATGTATGTCCTGTGCGTCTGTGTGTGTGTGTGTGTGTGTGTGTGTGTGTGTGTGTGTGTGTGTGTGTGTGTGTGTGTGTGTGTGTGTCAGCATGGCGAGCCGCTCTCTCCAGCAGCCAGCACCCTCGCCATGGTCCTGACCCGAGGTTTGAGCATGGAGCAGCAGAAGAGCAGCAGGGACTCTCTGCAGTACTCCAGCGGCTACAGCACCCAGACCAACACCCCGTCCTGCTCCGAGGACACCATCCCCTCTCAAGGTGCCTCAGCAGACATTTATAGCACACAGTTTCTATTTTCTGTGTAAATGTGGAGACAATATTGTGTTGTTAATAAGTTTAGTACCCCCTGCCTTCAGCACTGACACGATTAAAGTAAACACGCTGCAGAATAACTCTTAAAAACACGCTCATGATTCACTTTCACCTCCAGGTTCTGATTACGAGTGCTACTCTCTCAACGGGGATGCTGACAGTGAAGGACAGGCCGACTTTGACAAGTCCTCCACCATCCCGCGTCACAGCAACATCGCTCAGAGCTACCGCCGCATGATCCAGACCAAGAGGCCCGCCAGCACAGCAGGTCTGCCTGCAGGTAAGACCCTGCAGGGAACGCCAAACGGCGCCGGCGGTAGCAGCAGCAGCAGCTCTGGAGCCATCTCGTCGGGGACGGCCACCATCCGCAGGACGCCGTCCTCCAAAACCGGAGTGAGACGCACGCCGTCCACATCCGGCCCCATCCCCATCCGGCCCCCCATCGTGCCAGTGAAGACGCCCACAGTGCCAGATTCTCCCGGGTATGCCAGCCCGTCGCAGCATCGCGTGGGCAGCGAGGAGTTTCTGTATGCTGATGACCCATCGAGTGGCGACTACATGAGGGCTTCTCCAAAGCGCATGAGCCTCCCTGACACAGCTTGGGGCTGCGGAGGAGGAGGAGGGGGGGCGGACAGGACTGTTTACGCCCAGCAGGCCCCCGGCATGGCCGCCCACAGCGCTGAGGAGGACCCTCTGCTCGCTGCCAACCGCCACAGCCTGGTGGAGAAGATAGGGGAGCTGGCAGCCAGCGCCCACGCCCTCGGTGAGGGTCACTTCCCCTTCCAAAGCTCCCTGCCAGGGGATCCGGCTCCGTGTGCGCCCCAGGAGCCGTCCTCCATGACACAGGAAGACAAAGATATGCTGGTGTCGATACGCCGGGGCGTGAGGCTCCGCAAGACTATGACCGACGACAGGTCTGCTCCCAGGATCCTGCGGTAGCTGAAGGGGAGGAAGGCTGCGACGCGGCAGCTGTGGAGCCCGAAACTTACAAACTGAAGCTTTGTAGTGAAACGACACACGTGAACTGTGGTACAGAGAAACAGGGAGGATGTAACATGTGGCCAGTTCAGAGTAATGACCTTGAACAAACGTCGAGTCATTTCATGTCATGTATGTATTGCGTACGTACAAAGTAATCCATATTTTCTTGGTTTTTATCCCTCTGTTGGGTTTTTGTTTGCGTCTGTGGGCGTCGTGGCTGTTCTGTCTGCTCCCCGTGTGGTCGCTCGTCTCAGCCCAGTCTGTCCCTGTTTTCTTTAGAGCCGTTAGGGATCGAACGCTCCCGTGTCTTTGTTCTTGCTCGTATGATTATTCTAATATTGTGCATTTCTTAATTAACACAGCCACCTGTCAGTGCTCTGTGAGCCTGTCTGTATGTTGTGTTGCTCATCATTACTGTACACGTACCGTATTACTGTTTCTTTTTTGTTTCATAAGCTGAGCAGCAGCTGTGTAAGTCATGTAAAATAGGAGCAATATGGCAGTGTTTTTATTGCTGTACTGTACTGTCAATATATTCTGCAATTAAACAGGCTTTTTACTGTTGAACGGCTCGATTGTCTTGGTCAGAAAAGTTAAATGCATTTATTACTAATTGAAAGTCATCCGTCCGTGTTGTCCAGGATGTAAATAACCTGATAATCTGCTGATGATGAGTTGCACGTCGCTGTGCTTGCAGCCATTATTACTTTATGTACCGATATTATTTAAATTGAAAAGTATATCTACAAAATCTAAAGTGGGCTTCAGCTATTTTCCTCAGGCTTTGCTGGGTTTTTTCTTTTTATTTCTTCAATACTTTCTCCACTTTAGGCTTTTTGGAGCTGTGTAATTTTATTAAGAGTTTGATTTTTTCCCCGCAGCAGCGTTCTTATGCAGCAGTTAAACCATCAGTGTTTTACGACTCGTCCAGCACAGTCATCTTAATTTTATTCCATCAGTCTGGACGCTGTAATTTAAAACTTTTTACTGAGTGTCTTATTTTTCCCAGTTAATGTTAATGCTCACAGTCATATAGTGTCCACAGCGCTGCAGTACTGGGGGGCGACAGAAGGGGGCGACAGAGACCCTCCACTGTGGGTGAGTGAGTGCACGGACTGAGGCCAGAACAAGCTGTAATGGAGGACATCCAGGAGATCACTGCTTCTGTCAGGAAGGGTGGCAGCAGGCAGTGAGAATGAAGAAGAGGAGGAAGAGGAGGAGGTGAAGGAGGAGGTGAAGAAGGAGGTGGAGGAGGAGGAGGAGGAGGTAAGGACGAACAACATAAATGTTCCACGAGTGAAGCACTGGAAACATATTAGCATCCAAACATGGCCCCAAACTGGATCAGCTAGCTGGAATATATATAAATATATAAATATATCTGACATGAACTGTTGAGAGAAGCTACATACACGTCAACACGTTTATTATTATTATTATTATTATTATTATTAGTATTATTATTATTATTATGAGTAGTAGTAATTATAACGGTTGTAGTTGTATTAGTATTAATATATCAGTTAGTGAAACTGTTATCACTAATGTAGCTGCTGTCTCCCCCCTGATACCATCTCTCCCTCAGCTTGTTATGCCATCCCCCTCTCCCTCTCTCTCTTTCTCTCCCCCTCTACCTTCCTTCTTCACTCTCTCTCCCCT
>CAEMYA010000499.1:647868-680144 GCA_903131615.1 Diplodus sargus
CTCACCCCCCCTCACCCCTCCCTTCCCCCCAGGAATTATTTGCATTGTGGTGGTGGTGCCCTATTTTAATGGTGTGCTCCACATTGCATGCACATGTTCACACTGTGCTGCCATCTGGACGCCTCGCTCCTCATCAGCCTTCGACAGGCCTGACGGATCCATCATGTGTCCATACGAGGCTCGTCAGTGCAGCCGCAGCATCACAGGACTCATTCCACAGGTGTGCCTCGTTACCGCCTGAACGTCCGCTCACCTGAAACAGGAGCGACGCTCAGGCTTCATGTCAGACATCACAGGATGTCTCAGATGTGAAGCAGGGAGGGAAACGTCGCCGTGAGCCGGTCGACGTTCTGTCTGTGATTGACATAGTTTGCGACTGTGAAGTTGTTTTCACAGCTAATCCTCGCAGAGTGGCAAACCACTTTGACCCTCTCTCTCTCTCCCTCTGTCTCATCTGCTGGCATTACCCCTCTAATCCTCCTCTCATTCACTCTCTAGTCCCGGGGATTTGAAGTGGCACCGCCACAGTCAGTCAACCTCTCAAATTCTTCGAGGATAGGTGAAGCTCGAGTCGCTCTTCAGGGTTTATTTTTTTTTCGTTCTGTACCTCTGAAAGTTTTCGATTTAAAGCTTTAACAAAAACAACAACAACAACATAAAAAAAAGACCCAGAGGATGAAAAATGATTTGCTTTGTAATTGAGCTCCACAGTGTGCAGGAAACAGTGCACACTGTTTTCATTTTGAAACGCCTGCTGCTGTTACGTTGCACAGCATGTTCTAGATTGTAATTGCATGCCTGATTGGGACACATTCTTGCATTGGAGGTTGTTTTTTTTGTCTTCAGATGGAACAAAAATAGTCAGAATTCCCACTTTTCTTCTCACAGATGTGTGATAGAATTAAGCTGCTCGAGCCTGACAGATATTCAGATACCTTCCTCCATTTTGCCTCCCTCACCTGTGAAACTCTCCTCTCCTGATCAAAGGCATGGCGTGTCCTTTATCCTGCCACTGCAGCTTCCCAGACAGAATCCTGACGGGAGTCTGGGCGGACAGGCCTTTCTTCTTCTTCCTGTCTCATTCCCAATCCCTGCGTACGCGTCACTCTGAGTGAAGGAAGTCCATTTCAGATGTCTTTTAAAATGTGTTTTTTAGAGATTCGGCCCAGTCTCCCGCATGAATTCCTGCCGTTGCGCTGTTTGTTTGCTCAGGTGTTGGAACAAACCTGCGGTCTGCCTCACAGATGAAGGAGGAGAAATGATTGAGATGCTTTGTGTGTGCACTTGTCTTGGTGGGTGTTTGTTTGTATGCAAGTGTGAGACAGCGCGGTCATACTAAAACTGACCCCAGGTGCGGTAACAACAGTTTTAATAAGGCCCCATGAGTTGCATCGTCTCCGCTCACTTTACTGCGGTGAACTCTGTGTAGCACGGAGCCGTCCGTGCTGCTGACAGTCACCTGCTGAATGTCAAACAGAAAACACCGTCAGGCAGCAGTTCTTCCCCGCAGTTCAAAGAATATTCCAGTCAGCAGCGTTCGGTGCCAGCCTGCATAATATTTACGGCACAATTCACGTACAAAGGGCTGGACAAAATAATGGGTATACCCAGACACAAAACAGCATGACAAAACCAAGTCCTGAGAAGCGAGAAGCGGAGAAATGACGCCTCTCGGCGAGAGCTGCAGAGCTGCAGAGCTTCCCGTGCTGGTGGAACAGTACAGGAAGCATCGTTGTAGGTGTTCTGTTGAATCGTTCCTTTCATTATGTCCACCCCAACATAGATGCACCAGTCCTGAAGATCCTCTTCTCATTCTGCTGCCTCCCTAATGCTTTCATCACCGCTACCATCACCTCCATTACTGTGAAGCCGTCTCTTAGAGGCCTGTATGTAAATGTTTCCCTCTATGAGTGTTTTTCTCTTAGCAGTCCATCACCGCTCCATGTTTGCTCTCCTGTATAATTCCAAGAACACACACATGTTGTGCGTTGGCGCTCATTAGCCGGCGAATGCAGATTTTTGCCAAAAAAAAAATGTGTGGTGAACGTGTTCATTAAGTCACTCATTTGGACGTGGAATGCTAATCGCACTGGCGCGAGGCTTTCTTATGTTAATAAGTTTGCTGTTGAGCACGGCGTCGTGATTATTAGAGCCATCAGAAGAGCTTTTATTTGTGCTGTTCAAATGGAGATTAAAAAGTCTATTTGGATGCGAAGATATCTCCGATAAATTATTCTGGCACGTCGCAGACTCACAGCGGTGCTGGATTACTCTCAGCGTGGGGCCCGTCCTTACTGACACACTTACCTGAAAGAAAATGTGCTCACCAAAACCTCATCCTCTGCCCCCCTTCTACCGCTCCGAGACGTGACATGTTTGAACACTGAGGCTTCTTTGTAGTCTGTTGTATTAGTAAAAAAACAAACAAAACAAAAAGAAACAGTGCTAAAAGGTTTGATTTGAATAATAAAGGTTGTAATGTGCTAATTATGCCATCAAAATGTTTTTGTTATCAGGACAGAGTGTGGTGTCACAGCTGTTTGCACACATTGTACCCCAGGAATGCATAATTTGTCAGGATCCATTTATAAAAAAATGACGTACAGGCACACAAACAACAAAATGTGGTCGCTTAAAATAAATCTGTTAGTCTCATAACTGCTGCTGGTTCACAGATCTGATGCTCTTGTGATCGTCACAGGTGACGGTGCTGCTCAGCGTCTCGCTCATTCCGGCGCTAATATTCTTATATTACGTATATATATATAAACATCACGGCGCTGTGATTCATTACGCAGCTTTACTCTTTAATTACTTCCCCCCCTAAAGTTGGGAATTACTTTCTCTGTTGCGCAAACACAACAAACATTCTCACTTAATTCCCTTTAATTACACCTCGCTCAAAACTTTCTTTTTACGTAACAAGAAAAATGAGGTTGTTTAATTTCATATACTAATTTTAGATAGCTGTGCGTGTTCTCAGCTCGTAATACGCATGAATCTGAGACAGGAGTTTTTTTGTCGAGGCCTCCTGACGAGCTTTCGACGCGTCCTCCTCCCACTCTGATGCATCTGATTTAGTAGTATCACCTTGTTTGCCCAGAGGAGTGTTTCCTGCTCAGGGGGCCCCATGAAAGCATCTCCTCCTTTCTCCTTGACTAGATCCTCCTGCTAATGTTGGGGAAATATTTACCTTCTAAACTATATTCGCTGCGCCAAAAATCCCTGGAGAAAACAATGATTTTTTCCGACATAGCCTCCGTGTATCAAACCAACAGTATAAGGGGGGAAAAAAAGAAGGTAAAAGCAATGGAAGTAGGCCATGAGTCATGACTCACAGAAACTGGTTATGTGGTGTTGTTTTGAGGAGAGAGGCAGTGAGGGACCTCTGCAGCTCTTCCTGTAAAGGATTTTCGCCGGCCCACAGAGGACGTCAGTTTAGATTTGTATTGTTGGGGATTCTTTTTTAGCTTTCGGTCGTCCCGCCCGAAGAACCTTTTTCTTTGCACCTGAGTAGGAATCTGTTAATGGTATTTGACGTGTTTCGAAGGAGTATTGAACAAGTGGTGCAGTCCTTTGTGAGTTGGAGTGGTGGTGCTGCTGGTGGTGGAGCTGCTGGTGGTGGAGGAGGAGGAGGAGGAGGTGGAGGGTACTGGAGTGGTTTCTCCCTCTCTGTTAGGTATCTGTGGGCAGGGTGGCATTCAGCTCATGGTAATCACCTCTTCTCAGCCTGTTTTTTTGCTGAGAACCTTCCTCTGCTCTCCTCTCGCTGTCCTCCCTCTTCCCATCTCTGCCTCATAGTCAGCATCTCGCCTCACGCTGTCTTTAATCCAATTTCCCCCTTTTCATACTCGTTTTCTCTCCCCCCCCCCTCCATTATATTTGCATATTCCCCTTGTGATGTGAAATGAATTGAGAAGAGACCCGATCTCATTTTTGTTTGTAATTTGTGACTGTGGGGCTGTTTGTTTAAGTAGAAAACTATTTCATAAAAAGCTGTCTGCATTTATTCAATTTAGTGGAAAAAAAAAAACAAGCGCCTGTGGTGATTACGCATTATTTTTTTTGCGTGATTGCGAGCCGGCTTGTGGTCGCGTGCGCACACACACACACACACAAACGTTTTCCTTTAACATGCATGAATCTAATTGTGTAAATCTGTTTGTTTATCAGCCTTCGCCTGTGGTAAATGTTATGATTGTCCTTCAGATACCCTGCAGCCCAGATTCTGAGATGGGTTGTTTCTGTCGACATGCTGTGAAGCTGCAACACGCCTGCAGCACTTGATTTCTTCTCTGTGGTCTCTCAGATATCAAATGAATGTGTCTAAACTACATCCCTGCAGTCGTCTCTTCCACAGTCTTAGCATGTATCTGATGCCATGTAGGAGGGAAGGGGAGCGTGTGTTTGCCACAATTTTCAAAGATGGGATTAAGTGGAGAGAACAAGAGCAGCGAGAGGAAGGAAAGTAGCTCCTCTTGCATGTAAAACAGATATTTTTCAATAAACATAAAGCATATGGATATGGAGTATTTTCAATATAAAGGCAGTCAAACTATTACCATTTTACACCAAGAATAGGCCATTTCTTTCCCCCGTTGCCAGGAGATGAGTTTGCCTTTCTTTGTTTTTTTTCTGGCGGGTATCGTTCGACATCACATAAAAACAGGGAACCGTAGAAAGCAACGCCGAGGTGCCAATGTTACGCTGGTTAATTTTTGATATCTTTTCGTTCAACCTCTCTTTCAAACCGAACACAGACTGAGTGATGTTCAAGTGCCGCTTGAGAGGAGACGGAAGAAAACCGGTGACACGTCAACGTCTCGAACTTCAACACGCGTCGCAGCGTTGCAGCTGGAGGAGTGGAGAAAATGAGCATTTCTTACCGAGTGTTGTGTCGTTATCACCGCTGCTAATCAGGATAATCAGGGCTGCAGCCAATAAACACTCCTGACTTCAGCAGTCACTCGACCTTGTAATATAAATGCCGATTGTACCTTTTCTCACAGCAGCCAGATGTTAGTGGGTGTGTGAAAGGGTTTTTTCCAAATCTTCCAATTTCATGTCTTATCCCATATTCGCACAGGATAAATTAAGTCTGTATTTTTACTTGTGTTTACTGATTATTATCTCCTGGATACGATGTCAAGGCTCCGCACAACTTTTTCAGAAGCGAAGCATCTGTTTATCTTCAGCAGCCACATTATTAAAACGGCGTATAGTCGGTTTTCTGTCGTTCTGCACGAGTTACAAGCATTAACACACGTGCAGCGTATTCAGATTGAGTTAAATGCGCTTTGAGGGTGAATCTGAACAGCAACAACCTTTTGTTGTTCTCAACCTTCTCTGTCAATGCAGCCGATCGCACAAAACAGCTGTTGTATGTCGACATATTAAATGTTGGATGGACTGTGTTTATACAGCTCTTTTTCTCGTCTTACTGAACACTCAAAGTGCTTCACAACACGAGTCGGCATTCACTGATTCACACACACATTCATGCAGCGGTAGCAGAAGCTGCCATGTGACGTGCCACCTGCTCACCAGGAGCAATAACCATTCGTACGCCCTCACACACCGAGGGGAGAGTTGCCGGGAGCGATTTGGGGTTCAGTGTCTTGCCCAAGGACACCTTGACATGGAGACTGCAGGGGCCCCCATCAGAGTTATGAGCTGCGATCGAATTTCTGCTTAGTTTAACTGTCTGACGGCAGAAAACTGCTTTTTTTTTAAAGAAATACAACCCTAAATCACAGACATGCCAACTCACACAGGACTAATATCGTTATATTATCACATGGCAGCTGCGTTTGGTGAAATATGGGAGGCAATTTGCGGTGGAATTTATTCTTTACAAATTTGTGGACAAGGCTGCTGCGAGATGGCTGCATTAACATTTAAAATGAGTGACAGAGCGGGTCGGGAGCATCAAACGTTGGTCATATTAAAGCACGGCTACAAAACATCTGTTGCTTGATCTAACCCAGCTCCATATGTGCGTTAATGCTCATAAAAATGCATAAAAAGTTGGAGAAAGAACTGTCTTATTAATGTGGCTGCTGAAGAACAGATGCTCTGCTTCTGAGACGCAGATGTAACGCAGAGCCTTGACATCATATCTGGGTGCTAATGTCAGTAAAATGTAGACAAATAAACATTTCATAAAGAAAACAAGTTTAATTCAAGCAAAGTACACAATTCCTACTTTGGAAAAGGACCAGATTGTATGAACCATCCACTGAATGCCTGACTCTCTAATTTCATCTCTTAAATGAACAAATGAAGGTGATTGTGTTGATTTTATTTAATAAAGAATGAATTAACACGGACAGAACTGGCAGTGACAGAGTTGGAGTTCAGCGTTAGAGGGATTTTTAAAAAAAAGGGGGTCCAGAAGTTGTTCTGCGCCCTGAAGTGGCATCCGGTACATTTGGGATTTACCGTCGGGTGTATTTTTGCTAATCTAGCATTTGAGAAATGCGGTCGGTGGAGGACTTTGAACTGACGAGGTCCGATAGCTCGATGTCCCCTTCCAGAGCTGCTCTGTTGTCCGACCCAGTAAGGGGCTTAATGTGCTGGCTTGTGGCGCACACTATGGAGATTAGACCCTTCTCATTCGGGTCGAGATCTAAGACGCAATGTACCGAATCAACTGGTCAAGGATGGAAAATGCTTTTTTTAAGGGAAACTCTTGAGCTGCAAGTGTTTAAAAAAGGTGTAACCTGTGGATGTTCAAATGCAAAGAAATTCTTATCAGTGAACAAATCAGAAAACAATTTCATTTCTTTGCCGTAACCAGAGTCTGGTTTTCTTTTCTTGTAAGATTGAAGCGTCCTCTGATGCAGGACAGGACTGTCAGGGACACAGAAAGGTCAGGACGAGCTGCGACGCTGCAGGGCGCGGTCAGAGAGCGCGGCTTTAAGATCAGAAAGGTTAAGTGAGGCAAAGGCGAGAAACCTGATGAGGACTGAGAGAGACGGGGACGGATGGAGCTACAAAAAAGATGGAGGCAGTGTGTGAAAAAAAAAAAAACGTGCCTGTGTGAGATTGTTTTTTCCTCCTGCGCGCCTATAAGCTTTACTGAAGATAAGTAAAGGGCAGCCAGATCACAGGCAGGCAGTTGTATACTGCAGATGAGGTCAGCTTGGTGAAACATAATTGTCAGATGGTTAGAGGGCAGAAGTGAGAAACTGTTGGGGTGGTCGGAGGGGAATGAGGTGTGTATGTACTCCAGCCTGTAGTTCAGAGTGGATGGCTGCAGGGCACCAGGGGGGGCGGGAACAAATATAGTTGTGCTGTGAAAAGGGCAATGTGCGCTCATATTTGTCTGAAGATTGTTTGTAGGGCAAATGCGGTGAAGATGAGAAGAAAAGTATGATCTGCCCTTTGCAGCGGCAGGAAGAGAGAGAGCAACTGATAGAGAGATAGAAAGACAGAATACTCTGCGTCGTCTCCCGATGCGATTCCTGACGGTGCTGACCGCCGAGGTCCTCCTGCAATCAGACGAAATAAGATGTTCGTCACCGTCGTAGGTCGAGGATCACTTGTAGGCGCCCTGAAAACCGGTTACAAGTCACTGTTAAACACTTAAAGGCGTCCACAATCTGCTGTCTGGTGAATCGAAGAGATTGTGGTATTTAATCTTCTCTTTCTTCTGTTTCCAAACTTTACATAACCTCCGTGACGAGCAGATCTCACAGTATATGAACAAACCAACAGAGAGATGTAGCCACCGACTAGATGGTGATGCTGACTGGAGGTACTTCATGTTATAAAGGATCCTACTGCTTTAATTGCAAGACTTTTTCTACTTTGTGGTCCTGGTACTCTGTGCTACATGCATCCATTTTGTTTTTTCAACGGGACTCGCAACCACGAGCGAGTGTCTGTTCACAGATGTTATACCCGCGTCTGCTGCACAAACAGGGAGGGAACGAACAATGGATTTACTGTTTAATCACGCCGCAAAATGAGACAGTAATAATGTGGTATATATACTTTTATCTGTGTTTTTCTTGCTATTGGTTTGTAAATCAAACGGCAAGCAGTGAAGCTGAAACAGCAGGTTATGAACTTCAGTTTCTCCCCGGTAAGCTCTATGACCTCTCCAGCTGTAGCAGTCTGGTTTGTCTGCTGTGCTTTGCCTAGTACGAGTTCCCCTGAGAGGACCAGCAGCAGCGATCCCAAGAGGTTGGTGTGTTTACCGGGGAAACCAAAGTTCAGTGAGAGAACGCAGTAGGGCGAGTTTAGCAGGAAAAGCAGTGGGATCCATAATAACGCACTGCGTAAATGTCTGATGCTCTGATGGTTTAAATCACACTTTCTGACTTCTTACAACAGCTGGTGGAATCTGTTAATGGAACATAAACCTTTGCTGTGATTGGACATTTGCCGAAATGACCGACGCTGTCCCGTTTCTTTTGAGAGGACATTTCAGGGGTTTCAGAGTCGGTGGTCTGCCATGACTGAATGATTATAACGGATCGCAGAAACGCCGCATGTTATCATGATGTCGTTATAATGAGAATAAGAGCAACTGCTTTTCAAATGTGTATCGGTCGCATCTCATTTCCTTAATAAGGTCAGCATCGACCCTGACGCTGCATCAAATCGGCAAATCCCTTCTGCCAAAACAACTGGAGGAAAGAGGAAGAGGAGGTGTTTGTGTCCTGGTGTCAGATCAGGACAAGATATAAAACAAACATGAGAGGACGGAGACGTGGAGTGAGCGACTTGGTATGCTTTACGACTGTCGTTCTGTTTACATAAGCAAAGCACATCTCATTAGAGCAGAAACCTCGAGCACTGGAGACACATAAATTGCACAAGTTTTTAGTGTGAGGTGATGCATCGGGTGCTGCGAGTGCTGCATACGGCACAGTGCTGCGAGGACACTCGTGGCGACAGGGAGTTTTTATCTGGCCAAGGGTCTGCATTATTGATGCCCATTACCACAGACATTGTCAACTCCAGACATTGCACGGAGGCAGGCGCTGTCAGGTAAATGTCTCGCTGACCTCCAGTGGCACAGAATCCCAGATTGCCTCCGTGCAACCTGGTGTCTACCTGTGTGATAAATGAGCTTTACTTGCGCAGTGTACATGCAGCTCATCGCCACGGTTCTGTTTTATTAAATCTAACCCTTATGGTGGTGACACCAGCTTTGGAGGAGACAGTTTGAGGGTTTTTGTGAATGTCATTTAGTTTTTTTTTGCAGTTGTGTTAACTGTGATTGTCTGTAATGATTTGTAATTAACACAGCGGACCATCATTTCCCTGAGTGCCCCGTCCACACCTGCCATCTTCATCATCCATTTAAAACTTTTGTCTTGGCTCCACCTTTTCACGCTCGCTACCCTTTCTGTGGCGTTTTTTTTCTCCTGGGAGCTGAATTGATTTTGCGCTATTGATTAACCAGGAGCTGTTTTGCTCGCAGTCACAAAACATCACTTTAAACAACAATTTATGTGTCGTAGAATAGGCTGTGACAGACTGTTGCTGATAGTTTACAAAGCGGTGGAGAGGTAGGTGTGTGATTGAGTTGAAAGGCTGATAGAACTGTCCTGAAGCGCTCTAATGAATCAGCCTTCCAGACGAGCTCGCCTGTAGGCGAGAATGAGCAGGGGAGAATTGGAGCTAGTGCCGGGATATGTCATGGGAATTCAATGCTTGTGCTTATTTATCTATTTGGTCTTGAATTTCTCAACCTTTTGTACCCAAAGGTCCAATTAACTGAGCATAACAGTAGTTGCAGTTTGGCTCTCGATGGCCCAAGGAGGCACTGATAAACACACAGGACGCAGACAAGTTCGAAAGCTTTGCTGAATGAACTGTGAACAAGGATGTTTTTAATGCGGGGAAAAGATCTCATGGCTGGCTAAGTTGCCCAGTGAGATGTTTTGACAGGCCATGAACTTTGCTTTAGAGTAAAGTGCACAAATTGCAGAAATTGCAGTAATTGTGCGACACCAATTTGCACAGCGCGAGTGCGGCTTTTGTTGAAAAGATGAAAATGACTGCCATGCTAAAAGCCATGTTAGAATGAAGAAAAATACTTTTTCTTTAGCATTTTTGGGGCTGACTGATGATCAAAAAGACTATGGAGAAGGCGAGGGAATTGCGGCCGAGATTAGAAAATGTGTTTGAAGATGATGTCCATCTCATGGCTCACTTATTTAATCAATTCCAGGAAACAGGGGGGACTAAAAAGTCTACAAGTCCATCACAGCCGGGAGGATAGATGATTACAATAGCAGGTGTCTTTGATGCAGAGAAAATGTAGTGCCTCTCAGGGCTGATGAGTATCCAGGAGAGAGCTCGGGCTGTTATATGGATGATTTCAAATGTGACTTTGAGTGTGTTGGTGTGTGAGACAGCGGCAGATATATGGAGAGATAAGCAAACACAGGATCCAAACAGAACAAAGGACCGTTTTTTTGTTCTAGCTTTGTGATCCGTCTTGGACGGACTATTGAATGCTATTGTTATGTTCTTCCCAGATGTATTGGGCCGTTTCTGTTATGTCCGTTCCAAACTTGGCTCATGTGCATGTGGAGCGTTTCTGTGAGTTTTTTTTCTTCTTTTTTCTCCTCTGACTGTGTTCCAGCCACCAATTTGTGTCTGTTCTCAGTGGAACTAGTGAACGTGCATGGCTTTCTTTTTTATTATCCTCGCTGCCTCGACAGCGTAGGGCTTAATTCTGTGGACTAATCAGACCATATGGTCTCCACAGTCTTATGATGTGCTGAGAAGCGATGGGATCGGGATACTGCTGTGTCGTTAGCGGCGCCAGCCTTGGGAAACACAGACACGCACCACTGCAACACATGTGAGGATCAAGACCTTGAAGTTAGCGCAGAGAGTTCAGCCTTATAACTCCTTTTACTCCACACTAAAGCGAAATAAGATAAAATATGTAAGAGATTTCTAAAGATGAGCGTATGGAGAGGGAGTTTTCTGTGAGCTGCATATTTGCTCTTTAGACTGCGGCCACAGTTTTTCGCGTCATTTTTCACAAGTTATCGACTCGTAATTACTGCTGCCCTTTCTGCCCCGACACCACAGCCGCTGTTTAATCGAGTAATTTCAATAATTAATTGTTTGAATGTGTGTTAACTTGGTTTTGATGGATATCTCTGACTGAGAAATGGCTTGCGTCTGTCAAGCACTAAATTGAGGATCTGTGCCTAAATGTTCCGTGAGCACTGTGAATAATCACGTGCTGAAAGTTACAGATGAGTCGCTCAGCTTGTCTTAATATTTGGATTGAGTGGGATATCGCCATATATTTAAATCCTACTGATGGAGCATTACTCTTTAAAAATATTACTATGAGCTCACGTTCATCCAATGTGAATTTGTGAACATTATCGCTGATTTGGGGCATTAAAGTTGATTAATATCAATCTTTACTACATATGTGGGACATAATCAGAGATTTCCGTTGTTAGTGCAGCTCTGATGGCAGATATTATTATAAATCGTGATGAGTTTGGGGAGTTTAACACTTGGTTTCTCTCGAACACAGTGGGTGATAAACATTGATCTTGTTTAATCTTGCTGGCCTGCTGTTAATGACGGCCGATGATGGTCCACACAGGACAGACTGCTCACTGGATTAGACATCTAAATGAGGACTTTATCCTCATCCTCCCTTCCTCTTCCCCCATTACCAATAAGCCAGGCTGCCGTCACATGCTGAGTTACAGTTTAATGCATGTGACTAGTGGAGTGTGTGGCATCCTTAATGCACATATGTGTGTGTGTGTGTGTGCAGTGCAGACAATGGACAAACCGTGTTCATTGGATGTTTTGTGGGTGTGCAGCCGTGCGGTGTTTACGCTGTCGGAGCTCCGGTCCACGTTCGCACTGCTGCTCCATAATAAACTGCCGTATTTCCAAAGGAATACATTTGCGATGTGCAACACATTATTGTACCTGTGCACAACAACAGACAGTGATAGGGTGTTCCCAGAGTGCCTCCCTCTCCCCCGTTGTACTAAACAAACAGACCCAAGTTCTGGTTCCAGTGATAGATTAATGCTGTCTCACACATACACTGTGGCTTGTTTTCTTATTAAACCTGTGGGCTCCTTCTGTTGCTTCTGTCTGGCTCTGGTCCGTGTGTTTGTGTGTTGGCTGCTCTCTCCTCTCCCGTGCTGTGTGTGTGTGTGTGTGTGTGCTCGTGTTTGTTTGCCTATATACGTATTTCTATGGAGAAGATATCGAAAAGGGCTCCGAGGACAACCCCCATCAATCACCAACTCAGAGGGAAAATGGAGAAAGGGATGGAGGATGGAAAGAGAGATGGGGGTCGCCACAGGAAGCAGCATTTGCAGAAAAGAAGAGGGGGAAACAGAGGAAAGTGGATGAATGGATGGAGCAGTCCGAGCTGGCTCTGATTGAGCTGGGTAGTGTAGTTTATATCCTTTAGAGATAAGGCCGGGGAGCACTGCTCAGCAGCTTCCTCCCCCTGTAGCTTGAACTGAGCGTGATAATAAGAAAGCGTGAATGGGGCAAATTGAATTAATGCCGCGGCACACCATAAAAGCCCTAACTATAATGCATTTTAAAATCCTATAATGAGCAGAGAGCTAAAATAATTTCACACTCCAGTGAAGAAGATGGCCCCTCTAACAGATTTTGGGCCTGGCTGACACTGCCTGGGCTTTTGTCATTTAATGTGGCTCGAGGTGCAATGTCGGAATGATACTTACTCTTACTTCCTGGGGCACGGCGGCGTGAGAGGCGAACTTTGCGATCGTACCATTCAAGTAGCTGCAACGCATGCAGAGCTCACGTCCGGGCGCCAGGGAGCGGCTGCTTTGCCGGCTAATGTCTCGCTTGGGTCAGTTTTACCGTCTCGGGGTAAAACACAGTTGCACAGAGGGCACATCTGCCGTGAAAGTACTCCCTCATTACTCTCCATTAACAGGCCATTCAGCGGTGGGGACGCTGGTAGAAGTTGGACCCTGTCCCGCTCGTTTCCGCACTCCATTCGCTCATACGTGAGCAGACACACACAGTGAAATTGGCGCAGATGTGGGGATTTTTTTGTGTGTGTGTGTGTGTCTGTGCACACTCAGAAACACACAAAGCATTTTTCACCGTTTCCCGCCCTCACATGCTCTCAGCTCCCCCCGTCAACATCATTAGAGTCACACCGTCATGAAGCTGAAATTACCTCTCCATCATCAAACCAGGGAGGGAGAGAAAGATGGCTCTCTGACACGCGCTAACACTAACAGACGGGCGCTGATAGAGACTAATGGCCGAATGAAAGCCTCTGGTATGAACAGCGAGCCTTTCCTGGCTGCATGGAGGAGAGCAACATGGTATCAATCGCTTTTTCCTCTTCTCTTCTCTTCTCTTCTCTTCTCTTCTCTTCTCTTCTCTTCTCGACTCTTCTCGCCCTTCATGAGCATCAAACCCAACCCTGCTCAACATTCCTAAAAGGAATACATTTTGTTGTTTTTCTGGAGCGCTGCACTGGGTTTCTTGGAGCTCCTTACTGTATCCACTTAGCCTCAGGCTAGTGTGAGCTGAGGGCTGCACGGGAGCATCGGGAGCATCTCACTCCTCTGCCTTCTATTGTAGACACACAGACAAACACATACACAGCCACTCTCACACATCAGTGCACAAACAACACACAACACTAAAGTATGTCCCACGCTGACATCACATCCATACGTGCACACCCAATTACACACACACGCGAAAAGCCCACAAACACACATGAATGCATGAGAGGCGCGAGTCAATAAACCTTCAATACTCTTGACATCAACAACAGAAAGTACATACAACACAAATGTACGGGAACATTATGCACCACGTTTCCTGCTGCAGGCGGGAAAATAAGAACCCAAAGTGAGGTGAAAAGTACATCAGTCTACCTTATACGTCAGCCAGAGATTGTACTGGAATATTCCATCTTGCGGTGTCGTCTAGATGAACTCTTGTGGCCGCCTTTCCAAGTGACTGGTCTCCGCTGCTATCTGTGCGACAGGTCATACATATGTGCCGCTGTACATCCATTTTAATATGTAGAGTAGCGGTGGGGTGGGTGTGTAAGTGCACCGTGCACTGCACTCTTTGCATGCTTGAGTGCATATTATTCCTACACGAAGTGTCAGTTTGGATATCAGGGACGTTGTTCCATCACCTATTTGAGAAGAGGAAGCTTCACAGCCAGATCTAATTTAATTATGTATGATATTACAGATTGTTGAGAAGATGCAATACTTGACTGATAATGTAGTGCTTATGTAAATGTTACCTAATACCTGCCTGTATGGTTATTTCTCCAGTTTCATTTGAAGAACAGATGGGATCTCTTGTACTCCGATTTCATTTTGAAATATCCACCGGAAAACTCCATTTGTTTATCCATTTATTCATCTTCACCTGCCCATAAAAAGTTCAGAGGAAACAGGTCTATGCAGCATTTATAGATATGAGAAGAGAGATCATGTAGACAAATTCCCCTGTTTTAGCTTCGTAATGTGCCTCTCCGTCAACACTTACACTCCTGCTCTTTCACAGCGAATGAGTGAGTCGTCCACAGCTTCTGTTAGGAGGCATTTAATTTACAATCTCCATTAATCTTACAGAATAATTGCAATGTTTAAAAAAAAAGAAGCTGTTTTGTTCGGGCTGTTTCAAAGTCTAGATAAGAGACAAAAGGCGATCAAGCAACTTAAATCGGGACCTCGAAACTTTGATTCCACTTGCTGAAAGAAATGCGAATGGCAGCACTGTATCTTCCTTTAAGACACGGCTGAAAACCCAATTATCTTGCATCAACAGTCAACCTGTTACTGCCCTCATTATGCTGTAGGACGACTATTGATTTGTTGGGAGCACTGGGTCCTGTTGACCTTGATGGAGTATTCAGCATTTGCTGAAATGGTGAGTGGAATGTTGTTTATGTGTGTTGGTGCTAATCTGCTCAGCAGGTCTTGATGAGGAAGTGCAGACTCGACCGTGTTGGTGTTGCTCATGATTTTTTTAATGGTTGTGATATCCAGCCTAAAAAATAAGTATGCATTGCTGCTGCCAAGATACAGAAGAGAAATATCGATATTAGCATGTGTACATTGAGAGGCACAACATGGAGCCTTTCAAGGGAAATCTGGATACAGTGTTGGAGGCGAGTAAGTGTTCGTTCCTGTGAAAGTTGCTCAGTGGTGCATGAATCCAAAAAGACGCTTCCTGGGAGTAAAATCACCTGAAACCTCCTCATGCTTCTGCAATGTGAGGCCCGCAACTTGGATGGGATTAAAACAATTTAATCTGCAGCTCTTCTAGACATCCCAACATTTTGTGGTGCATTGTGGGGCTAAAAAAACGTGTCCAGTGTTGTACAACGACAGTACTTCTTTCAAAATGTAAGCGTATGGGAAAAATGTCTGTTTGGGTCGTGTGATGTTGCACGGTTTGACCACCGTGTTGAATTCGGGCTCGTGGCGCTGTTTGTGGGGGCGGAGTGCACAAAGGCTGAAGGTCTGGGTTAAATGTTTAGCATGATGTTAGCTTAGCCCCAAACTATGGTAAACATTAGCCTAGCTCCCCTAGAATACCTGAGTAAATGTTATGTTATTTGATTTATTACATAATTTGTATACTTTGTTTGCTTTTTCTCAGACCATCAACTCACACATGAGAACTTATTTAGGTTGCATTTTTAATTTATTAGAAATAATTGTACTGTTAATTTGATTTCCCTGCTAAAAGTTGAACACAAGTCTTTTTGCTGCTCCTGCATGAGTAAGACGTGATGATGGACATCTTTTACTCCGGCAACTAACTTTGTATATTGTATAATGAAAAGGCTATAAGCTTCTGAATGCTAAAGGACTATTCCCTTTTCATAGCACCCAGCCAACAAATGATTTTATTTAGTTGGAACCTGTTTACTTTGGCAGACCGTTATTTCATGCTATGCTATTGTTTATGTTAAGCTAAAAATGATCTATACACTGTGTGTTGAGTTTTCACGGTGGATTTGGAGAAATGCCTTTTGACTAAATGAGAAGCAAGGAAGCCATTTGTGTCTGCCTGTGCACCGAGGGAATTATATAAAGGGAAACGGTTTGCCTAGTGCTGTCAGAAGTCAAGCTATTCACATTTCAAAAACTATAAAGCTGTATAAATAAAAAATGAGTCACTGGTTATTAAGGAGCTGTTCACAATACTGTATTTGTTTCTGTTAAACCTGCCTGCCGTTGACACTCATATGCCAAACAGAACTGCCTCCAGACCACTCTGTGGATGCTGAGAGATGAAATTGCTCCCAAGCACAATGTGGTTAACAAGCATGTGTGGCGACTGTGACTCAGAGCGGGTGTTTTCACTGATCATATGGTCGGTAGTTCAATCCCCACCTCCACCAGGCGTCTCCGAGCGAGACGCACTGAACTAACCGCTGGTCGGGCGTGCACCTCGTGTGGCGGCTCGCTGTGAGTGAACGAGCAGCAAAAGCTCTGCAAAAGCACTTTGGCTGAGCGAGATATGTAAATGTAGCAATTTGACATCTTTTTTTTTAAATGTCAGCGTTGTTTTGAGAAAGTGCTGGTATGTAGTGAAGCGATTGCCCGCTGGGAGGAATACTGAGACGTGGCAGGTGTGTCTCTTCCACCTTAACATGCGACCGGAGAGCTCGATCCTGCGTGACACACATTTGACATGCAAACAGTAAAAAAGACTTTTAAGAAGAATAAGAATCCATCACTTATGTACAACATGGTGATACTGGTACTCTGCATTTAAACCATCTCCAAGGAAGCAGTGGTGTCGTGTACTGTGTGTATCATGTGATCCATGAGTTACATCCTCATGTAAATTTTTATGTTCCAGTTCCACTAATAGCTTCCATCGGTCCTACGAGAGGTTGAGTTAGTGGCATTTCAGGAAAACATCTGTGCTTGCTCACTTTTAACTGATATCAGTGAGTCCCTACCTTTTTTTTATGACTCTGATAAAGTATTTGATAATCCAACAGTTTTTTCAGTTTGTATTTTTAGTGCTAAGAGAGTTTCATTCACCTTTTCTTTGGAAACTCTCGACGCCGATATAACTGAGCCATAAGTGTAAAGTTCATTTTATTAAATTTTGAAGTACTTACATTAAACTTTAGTGGTTCCTTTAGTTTATTTAATACCTCTAGTCAATTACATTCAGAGCGAAATATCTGTAACTTTGACTCCATTAAGTTTACAGCGTTACAGTTACTTTTAAAGGTCCCATATTATACTGTTTTCCATCAGTTTCACACAGCTGTCAGAGGTCCAAAAACTCTGTATTCGGTATGCATTGCCCCAAACCCATCCGTGGTTCTGAATTCCAGCTGTCTAAAAGTCGCTCTACTGACAGCAGCTGTTTCTGTGCCTGCACCTTTAAATGCTAATAAGCTCCGTCTGTCACCGCCTACTTGGAGAGCCCTTCCTGCTACGTCACTCTCAGGGAGAGGATGCCGGTAGCGTTAGCATTAGCATGCGCTAATGTTTACGGTGGATGTATCGCTATGGCTCGGGTTCAACCGAACCAGTTTGACCCAGAATCGGACCCAGAAGGAGAGGCTCCTGAAGAAGTACAGACTCTGCGGCTGCAGCAGGACGTTTCAGAATGGTTAGTGTGTCTGAATAATGTTAGTTTGTTCGTATGTGTTGTTACAGTTACTGCCATGCAGCTAATGGCTAACAGCTAGCGAAAGCTGTGTTTGTCTCCAAACTCTTGGACACTGTTCGCATCGTCTCTGTCTCCAGTCTGCACATGTTTCCAGACTTTTCACTGTGACAACCAAGCTCCATCTTAATATTATTAACATCAAACTCGCTTCAAACGCCATTTCATAGCGGACCGAAGTGGAGCTAACTAGTTAGCTAGTTTCCTGCTGACGTCACCATAACTCGTAGGCAACTGTAAATACTACCAAACCGCGGCGACACTTATCTGTGGCTCAGGTGCAGCTGCTGGGTCCGGTATGGTCGGTACTCAGATATCTCCCACCACGCAGCCTATGAAAATGACTCCTTTCGTTACGTAACGACAGGAGCAGAATCTGAACAGCCTGTAGGAGCGCCGTGTTACCAGTGTGTGGGCTGCAGAGACCAAGCAGGAATCACTTGTTTTCATCATTCTGGGAGTCGGCAGGCTCAGGGAGGACCAGCTTATATATGTAGAAACCACAGAAAACGTGTTTTTCATGATATGGGACCTTTAAGATCAAGTTTTTACACCCAAAAGATTTGATGAGCTCATAAAATATGATGCATTGTTTTCGATTTATGGCCTTTTAAATGAAATCACTCAGTTTTTTTACAATAAGATACACAATATGTGTCCTTCGACGTTCTATTCATGTCCATGTATGAACACTTTTCTCTCCACTGCTATGCAACCGTCTGTTCTCAGGTGAGCCCATCACACCTCCTCCACACAGAACATGATCTGTGCATCCTCCTCTGTAAACTCAACTGTTTTAAAGATTCATTTGTGCCGACCTCTATCAAACTTTTAAACAAAGCTGCTCGAGGCTGAAAGAGTTGTGCAACGGTCTCATGGTGTTTTTATTTATTTATCATGATGTGTGCAATATGTGTTATGTGCAGCGTACAGCTGGTTTTGTTTTATGTTGTTTATTTTACTGTGACTTGGAGGAGTTTATGTGCGCAGCGTTTGAGTCGGGGACAAATTTCTCTGTGGGGACGATAAAGTATATTTTATTCTGATAACCAATCAAAGAAGCGAGAATTATGTCTGTGTGACACGACACCCCGTCAGTGATGATACACGAGGATGATCATCCAAAAGACTTCTTGGTTTAGTGCTCACTATATAACTATTCCATTATCTGTTAAATAAATATGAATGTATGAGGGGAATGTTCTGGATCAACTGTAAACCTGCTGTGACGTCACACGTTAATTTGTGGATTTGAAGGCTCGATTTTGGTGTTACAGCCGTCGCCGCTGGTTTTTAGAAGTGACCATATGTAGACGAGAGGGTTCAGATTATTAACTCCTGACCACACATCAGTTGTACAAACGTAAAACTAAACCATTCGTCTTTAGAGAAACGCCTGCGTGCACACAGACTGTAATTGATCGACATCTCTTCGACCCTTTTCATCAGTCTGCTGTACCTGTTGGGCAGCGCTGGTCCACCTTCAGTTTAGTTTATAACTTCATAAAAGCTCCACTAAAGTTCAACCTGAGCTGAAAAGTGAAAACACCTGGGTGGTTTTTCGGGTCTCTAACATCACATTATTCATCTTTTTCACACATAAAACCTTTATAAATGTATATCGACGCTTCGTCACATTGCAGTTTGATTATATTGCGATCAATAGTGCAACCTTTGTGCTTACACATGCATTAGTAATTAGTGTTTTCTACATTGAGGTGTTAGTAATCGTACTAAAGTAAAATATGTGCGTACTTCCTCCACCTCTGGCTGAATGAAGCAGATGTATCAGTGTGTCTCCTGATATTCCTGATCACATATCTGCTGTTTCCAGTCGCTGCAGCTTTGAATAGTCAAGTTTAATTTGAAGGTAGGAAGTATTTTTCATTAGTGTAAAACAATTTGCAACACAGATTTTCTACAACAAACTGAATGTATCAGTGATCCGCCTCCATTTGTGTCGGGACGAAGCTTTTGTCCATCCATCATCCACGTAGTTTGATTAATGTCAGATGCAAAACTCAATAAAAGCTCCGTCGATGGAAACATTTCTGCAAATGACGCCGTATTTGAACAGAAAGTGGCGCCGTAGGTGGAAGTAATAACCGCGTACAGACTCAGCGATGTGACTCAGTCCAAAATTACATCAGATTTCATTTCAGTAATTTATTTGTTCATCTATAATTAAAAGTGGGAGTGGGGATATAGAAGAGGCTGTTACCTGCGTTGATAAATCATTATTCTTCGTTGTATGTACGTTACGGACACACAGTTAACATGGGATGAGGTGTAACGCGTTACCTTTGTCAGGAGACACATGTCAGGAGAGTTAAGTGGCCGAGCTGAGTTAATCTTGGTGTTCTGACCTTGAGTTTCTTTGTCACAGTAGCTGTGATAAGTTATGTGAAAGCGTGGAAAGAGAGCTCATACTGTGGGTTTGATCAGCAGTCCTTTGTGAAAGTCTGAAGTAGGCAGTTCTGTGCATCACTGAAGGCTTCACTCAATCACAGAACCAGTTTTTTGTCCTCAGGCGAAGATCAATAAAGTGCCCTTTGTTTATGAAGGCCGTAAGGAGAGAAGAGACTCATTTATGACGGAGGAAGAACACAGGACGTGTTTCATGTCGCGCTGTCGAACACATCGGGCTGTAAATCAATATTTTTGTTCACCGCATTAACACCTAGAACACTGTTTGAATTCTGTCAACAAGCAGCGAACCGTCGCAGCCAACACAGCCGTGAATCCGCTCGCAACCGCGAGTTCTTTGTGCGTCGGACTTTGCCGCGTGACAAATAACACCGACGTGACTAAAAAGACCTACGACAGCATGACTCACATTCCTTTTAAGAGCAGGCCAAACATTTTTGCTGGGATGGAAATCGGAACTGGCTCCACTGAAAGCCGTTGACTTGAAAGTAATCTCCCCCCTCGTGTTTAAATGAACTACGTGAAGATTGTGTATGAAAAATAACCCTAAACGGATTGTGAGGAGGTGGTAGGAAAATTTTTATCTCTGCGGTGCACAATATACAATTTATTCTGCCTCGCAGCACAAAATCAGCTGAAACTATATGAAGGGGCTTGGTGGGGGTTCCTGATCTTATTACTTCTTGAAAGTTTCTGGCTGTCAAACCTGCGCTCTTTAACAACCTGATCACACGAATGGAGTTTCATTATCTTGGATTAAAGAGCTGCAGACTGCAGGTTCGGACGACTTCGGCAGATTTGGCATGTGACAAACATTAAAACATTGTGATGGACGATGATCTCGTTCTTTGGGCGGGTGCGGGAACGTTTTGAAGGAAGGCTGCGCACCGTCGCTGACTTCCTCACAAGCTTCCTCACTCCTGCAGTCAGCACCGCTTTCCTCTTTCTTATCTGACGACAGTCTCCCACTGTCTCAGCGAGCAGACAAAACTCTGGCTCCCGTCACCATCGTGCCATCACATTGTTCACTGCTCTCATCAAAAGAACAGTGAACAACGTTCCTTCAGGCTCTGCAGCCCGCCGAGCGCCAGGGAAAAAATTAAACTGCACTGTATGAGTCGAGAAGAGAATGAAAATTTATCAACAGCTGGAGAGATACATTTTGACTGTGTGTGTTGCAACAAAGAGGAATGCTGATGTTATATGGCATCTGCCAGCGGCAACCAAACTTATCTGACAAGTGACGTTAGCTAACTAGTGTTGGTCGCTGTAATTGTGACCTGCTCTCCCCGAATCAGTCACATTGACCCAAAAACACATTTTGAGATAAGCAAAGCTACAAAAATAGCAGATTGGAGAGTGGGGGAGTAAGTTCGCCCGCCACGTTTGATGTTAACGAAACCCAACTCATTTGTTATTGCTGTTGGAGATGTTGTCTGGCAAATGAATCTGAGCAGGCTCGACCATCGGTTCTCAAACTGTGTGCCGTGGGAGCAGACCTGGGGCCAGCTCTGTGTACAATCACAATGTGTGTGCGCACAGAGACGCTGTTTCTCCGTTTGATTTATAAAATTGCGTCCGATCCTGTTTTATACGTCCTAATCATTGTGGAAACAGGCTTCATTTTAATCCCCACAATCATACAGAAATAGTTCGTTCATTTCCTCCATATTCCTCTGTGTTTTATTTTAGCAGTAACAAAGTTATATAAGATGTTACTGAT
The DNA here is from genome assembly GCA_903131615.1 of Diplodus sargus. Taxonomy (NCBI): domain Eukaryota; kingdom Metazoa; phylum Chordata; class Actinopteri; order Spariformes; family Sparidae; genus Diplodus; species Diplodus sargus. Next base: position 669,707 of record CAEMYA010000499.1, read on the forward strand.
AACTAACACATTACTATCCGACCTCATTCATTTGTGGTCCAGGTTATATTCTAATATATTGTTTACGACCTACTAAATCTATCTGGAGAGCCGCGTGCTCGTGACTTACTTCCAGGATGGTAACGAGGGCTCTGCTGTGATTGTATCCCTGTTAGCAGCTTTGTAATCCAGCCTTGACCTGCAGTGACTTTGTGTAATGATAAATCCAACACTGAAGGTTGTCTATTTTTCCGTGTTGGAACCAGCTTTTGTTGTTGTTGTTAGCAAGTATTAGCCATCGATGCCTTGTGTCGAGTCTGTTGACCAATAAGATCTATAACATCACTGCTGTGTATGAAACGTTGGTGTCTTCCATTTACAGCCGTGCACCTCGTCGTAACTCAGCTCAGATGCTTGTTTATCAGTTACAAACGTCTGCTCAACGTTTATTCACAACGCTGACTGTTAACGCAGCACGGTGAGAAGTGTTAACACATTCAAGCCGCTGTCTGTTTCTAATTGTTGTTTGTGAACTTGCTAGTTCTAATTATAAACAATTATCAGCGTTGATCTGTGTGTCAAACTTTGCCATGTTGGAAGTTTCAGTCTGGAGAGCCTTTAATTAAACGTTCTAATGTGTGAATAATGATGATAATGATAATAATTGTTTTGCATACATTTTATTCTCTGTATAGAGAAACAACCGTGCAGAATCCTGCATACTGTAGATGTGTGTGTGTGTATATTGTGGTGTGTGTCTGTAGTGTGAGAATTATAATGTAATTTAAGTTTGAATGCAAAGCTTCAAAGCACATAAACATCTGATGTTCTGCCCACGTCTTGTTTTGTTTTCCGATCAATTCTGACACTTGCAAAATGTAAATTTCCAACAGCAACTCAACTTTTCTTGGCTTTAAATAGACGAACTTTCATTTGGACTTTACACCAAACACACGTTTTAAAAAAGCGACATGTGAGACTCACACATTCACACGTGTCAGATACAGTCGGCTTTTCCACCTTGAGGCGTCATCATTTATTTGTACCTCTAATAGCAGAAGGATTGAGACTTCATACAGTATCTTTGTCCCGTCGCTACAAAGCTCCTGTCTTTTCCATTTGACTGAGGTAACTGGGCTAAAAACGAAAGGTTTCCACATGACGGAGAAATCGGTACGGACATGATCACCTCAGTGATCAAAATGTCTTTATAGCTGGCAGGGGTTTGATGAGTCATGTTGAAAGTGACTAACGTTCCTGTCGTTGGTGTATTTTTGCATCTCCCCTCTTCTGTCGCTTCACGTTGGAATGATGTCCAGTCATCATGTTGCCTCAGCATCTTACAGCTTACAAGCTTTATACGGCTCCGTCGAGCTGTCGGAGGCGAATGAAGTGATGACACTTGTCCTCATTTATGCTTTTTTTTTTTTCTTCTCTTTTTCATATTGAAATGCTGCAGAATCCCTTTTAGAAAGGCATCACACAGCACACAGTGAAACCTTTTCACAGTAGACATTTCAACTTGTCAAAGCAGCAAAGCACAGGTGGAATTAGTACCATTAACATTTAGGCGGGCCAATTTCAGGGCTCTGGCATTGTGCACGCTCGCTCGCTGACGGGGTTTACTGAGGCACTTAATGGATTGGAGCTATTGTTAGGGCTGTTTACACCTGCGATCTTCCTGTTGTGAAAGTCAAAATGTCTGCTGTGAAAAGGGGTGTATTAGCTGACCGAGCCGGAGACTCAGGTTCAGACAAAAAATGATAAAGCTAGTGCATCACGACTTCAGAAATATAGCGTCTGAATGCTGCTGGAGCTAAATGTTAGGATTTTGTACAGTATATCCATAACTTAACATGCAGGAAAGTCTTACAAGCCTTATAGACATCGAGTTTTCTCCAAAATATGCTCCATGGCTGATCGTTTGGATCCTTCTGAAATACCTTTGCTTGAATTTGAATCTGGATATTCTCTGAAACAGCTGCTGATACTGATCTTATGGTGTAAACGTTGAGGTTTTGTGAGGCTGAAGTAAAAATCACATTCAAACGTATAACAAAACAGATCAATTAAACTCTGTGTTTAAGCAGAGCTTCAATTTTACACAATAAAGTGTGTTTACAGGTGCTGCTGGGCTCCGCTGCAGATGTGATAATAATAGTATGAAGCCTGTTGTGGCTCCAGAGGAAGCTGCATGTAATCTGATAAATTGCCTCCGGTAATGACAGCCAGTGCCTAAATTGCATTGTGGGTAATGTGTTGGTCTAGCATTAGGCTCCTATAACACTGCTGGACACACAGTGTTCAGTTCAAAGACAAATGATCAAGTTCGACACAGCAGAACCAGACATATCCCCTTTTTTTTCTCAATTCCTCCTTTTCAAGACTTGGTGCCTACATTACCCACAATGCAACTTAGCCACTAAGTGACATCATTGGAAGTGATTCACAGATTACATACAGCTTCTCCTGGAGCCACAACAGCTTTATTCTAATACTATCAAATATGCAGCAGTACTCCCCGAGGAATTACCCTGAAAGTAACATATTAACAGGCGTAGGAGAGCAAATTGCTGCAGCAGCTAATGTTATCAATAACCTGATCGCCAATGCTTTTATCAGATACTAGTGAGAAGATTTCTGTACATGACTTTAAAAGCAACAAGACAGAATACAGTCGATCTGTAGATCCGAAGATGACGTCAGTCCGACATCAGGCCAGTGAAATACATTAGCTTCGACAGTCGATACCGATAATGGATCGGATCGCTGCGCCAGCTCAGAGCCGCGTGATCCAACATTTTGAAGTCTACACGGTGTCAGTGTGTTCAAGAGCCATCACATATGTTTTCATAAAGAATATTCCTTGTGAGGCATTTTGTGTTTACGGCAGAAGCAGAAACACAAAGTGGTGAAACACTGACGGAGATTACGTGCAGCAAAGTGGAAATCAAACTGGGGTCGTCGCGATTACACAACCGAGAAGCCCGAGTTTTGTTTTTCACATAATGAGTGTTTTTGCCTCAGAGGTCTTGCGTGTACGAGGGTTACCGTGTGTGTGTGTGTGTGTGTGTGTGTGTGTGTGTGTGTGTGTGTGTGTGTGGGCAGTGTTTTGTAAGTCGTGGATGGAAGTTGCCTTCAAGAATCACTGAGGGAATGTGGGTGGAGGTTCGGGGATTTCTTTTGTTGCAGGCGCTACAGGATTTGCACTTTGGAGTTAGAAATCAGCCGTTAATCAATCGAAGGTCAACTTTTGTGTTTACTTTTTCTTTTTCAGCAAAATACTAACCCTTTTTAGAAGACTAGCTTGTTTCACTTATCAATTAAAGGGGGTTAAAGCTCAGGATTCACCGCGGAGGAAAGTCAAAGCATTCATTATTTAACGTGCACCGTGTGTGTGAAAAAATTAAATGTGAAAGTGGGTTTCAGAAGAGAAAATATTGAAGTAATTTCAAAGTATCGAAGCTATTGTTATTTTCTCCAGTCCAGATCCACAGATCATACACAGTAAGTTTTAGAACCGCTTAATATTACAGCTAAATTACTTCCTGCCCGTGAAGCTACAAAGTACCAGTCCGGTTTTATTTAACATCATTCACTCGCTGTCGTTTAAATCCTTTTTTTGCGAGTGTATAGAAGTGAGCAGGGCGCATCCTCGTCTGCTCAAAGCAATAAGACACAAAGGGTTCGTTCGTGTTCTGTGATTCTTTTTTGGCTGAACTGCAAGAAAGAGTCAGCCAGAAAAATGACTACAGCTGTCTGCGTCTGACGGCAGAGAGCCATCCATCTACCCATTTTTTGAAAAACCACTTATGCTGGTCAGGGTCACGCAGAGTCTGAGCTCACCCCGGCAAACATCAGAAACACTGAGCGCTCAGCGGAGGAACCATTAAGACTAATACAGGTGAATAATAAAGTTTGGGCTTCTGACGTACTAACAGCGTAACTCTTTAACTCCTCTCGGCCAGTTTTCCCCCGTCTGTTGGATTGATGATTCAGACGTTAATCTATGCCTCCGTTTGTCTGTTTTTCATCTCATGTCATCATCTCACTGCTGTAGAAGTAGACGAGTTGGTTAGTCACAAAGCACCGTTCACGGGACTCAATCGGCCGAGTACGCGAGGACAAAACAAAAGAGATAATTTTATGCACACAAACATGCTTTTTATGAATCCACGCCGGCGACAGCTGTGGCTGGCGGTGACATGTTTTTGTGCCGTCTGTCCCATTTTTGTAGAACGTGATGTCTCGGGGATGCTTTCAGGGAATTTTTTTTTGTCATTGTCATTCAGGTCATTGTGACCTCTTATAACACATTTTAATGCCGTAACTCAAGAATTAAAACGCTAGTCGTGACAATATTTCACATGACATATCTAACAGGAGAACATGGTGAGGGTGTGACATTTTATACCCGAAAGATGAGCTTCACTGTGACATGACAACGTTTAGGGCTGACTGAAATACTTTTTTCTTGACGGTATGGTAAGTGTATCCATCAAATGTAGCATCTCATCAATAACAACACTTGTACAAATGTTGGGTTCTAGCTCAAATTTACCTGTCAGGAGGCCACAGATGACAGAAAATGACAGCTTGTGGTTCACCTTAAAGTAGCAGTTGCCGTTCCGTTACAGTTACAGCTGAGAATGACAACAAAAAATAAATAATACATCTGCGTTCTGCAAATTAACTGGCAGTTGCACCTGAAAGTGACTGTCGCTGCTGCGACGTCACGGTGATTCAGTCTATTAAAGAGACGGAGACGACAAAGAGGCAAAAGACTGATAAAGAATGAGAACTGGAACTGCTCCGTGGTGTTTGAGAAATCTCTAAACCCACGGCATGGAAAACAACGAGGGAGAATTTCTGCTCTGCATGCACAATTTGATCCGGCAAAGCACACGGGGCTCTGATGAGAGCGAGCTCAGCCCTCCACTCTCAATCACTCAACACCGGCACGCTCATTAAGTTGAATCTTGAGACGTCGGAGGCGGGGACGGCGCTACAGTCGAACCTCCTGTCCTCGTTTGTCATGAGAAGTCATGGTGGAAATAATAACACGTGAATAATGATCTCATGTTTCACAGCTTTTTGTTGCTTGGTATTCAGCCCTAATAATGTTCTGCAAAAACTACTTTTCTGGCCATTTTTCAACACCATGACTCAGGAACAGAAGTGGAGTTTGTGACCATATTTCACATCAGGTCAGACTCTAATCTCAGATGTCTGGCTGTAAAGTGACTGATGAGATCTTTTGTGCTGCGGAGTTAAAAAAAAAGTGTGAATCATCATCTGTGTTTTAATCTAATTGTGTTTACTCAAGAAGGGACAGTGCAGATAAGTAAAACACATTGTAATACACTAATAAAAATGACAGATAAAGCCAAAAGCCTATTTATTTTTTCCGTCGTCTCTTGGCCACAGTGTTAAAAAAGGTTTACTACAGAATTACAGTTTGTAGTTTCTGAATCAGCTTCATCAGCCGAGCACGTGGACACATCGGGGAGTTTGACAGTGTTGCTGCTGTTGAGTCTCAGCTGTCGTCCTCTGCACTAAAAATAGTCTCCAGGTGAAGACAGCATGTTTCTCACAAAAGATTATTAATATAAATCATACATGTCAGCTTCTGTTGACACCTTCTGTTCGACTCCTTTGAGGTTTTCACGACAGATTTTTAGACAAGTTTGCTGCAGTTTGATTGTTTGATGGAGGCTTCCATTCCCGAGGTGTTTCATTCTATTTTTCCAGTACCAACAAATGTTCAAGCTTCAACACAGTTCCCTCAGTATTGCTGTTTGCACATGCAGTTGGTCAGAGTCACGTACTGGCCGCTGCATTGATCATTTCCTTTGTGCATTTTCTGCAGCGATGCAGATTTCGAAGTGAAAAAAATGGACTTGCGGAACTCGAGGGCGTGTACAGTTTGCAGTTGTTCTGGGATGAAATTCGCCTGCATGTGTGTTTACACGGTTAGTGTGTCAGCCCCTCCAGGTCTCAGAGTCCAGGGAGTGTGTGGTGTTGCTGGGATCCTTGAGTTAATAGATTTCTGTCCCCAGTGCTTTTAGACCGTTGATCTCCTGCTGACGGCTTCACACTCAGCGTTAAGTACGGAGATTGGGGGGGTGGGCGGCTTAGAATAGAGCCTCCTTAACACCGCAAACATTTAGCTAATGTACCTTATTACTCCCCCATTGAGCTGATTTTCACTTTCCATTCACTCGCTGCTACAAAGCACCCCTGAAAGTCCGAGTCTCGCATGGGCCATTGATATTTATGCTTGCAGACGCAATTTATTTAATTCCACACAGAAATATTTGTATCTTAATATCCTCCCTCGCTGGACAGAGGAGGACCAGGGGACCCATGAGAAGACCCTCTGATATTAATTATGCGGTATGTTCTCTCCTAATTTCCTCCTCTCGCGGTCCGCGCTCGGCTGCTGTATGTTTTCTTTACAAACGCGGATGCTCTCAGCATCTATTGTTGTGATACTCCGTTTGTTGTGCTTCCCTTGCGCTCTTGTCTCTTGCAGTGTTATTTTACGTTCTTTGCTCGGCATCACACAACACTCCGTCCTCCCCGCCGCCTGCCTCTTCCTCCTCTCTGTCTCTTTCTACCCTCTGTAGATATTTGTGTTTCCGTATCTGTGCCTCTCTCCTTCACTCTGTTTCCTCTCATCCCCCTTCCCACACACACACACACACACACTCACACACACACACACACACACACACACACACACACACTCACTGTCCTTGTACTGTGGGCAGAGTACATGTGCACAGAAGCACTTGAGACAACTTTTTTTTTCATACTGGGAAGCCACTTAGCAGCTTTATATAGCAACTACCCAAGGAGAGGATTAACAGCAGGAAACATCAACAGAGTAGCTCGCAGTTATATGGAACACACACTTATGCACGAACGGCGTGCACACACATGCAAAGCCACCGCGCTCATTGCAGCCGCCGAGGCAGAGCAGCCCTGACAGCCACCTTTTTTTAAAGATACATTATTGTTGTTAGTCATTCAGCAGATGCTCTTATCCTTATGGGATTGTGGCGTACAGTGAAGCTAAAGCTGCTGCTTTTCATCCCGCGGTGCGAGCACAAAGCATATTTGACTTTGAAAAATCCAGTGGAGCCCCAGAGCCTCTGCTCGGCCCGGTTATTTGATCTGCTGTCTCGGTCAGGTGAGGCAGGTTGTGTCAGTCTGGTGCTCGCGAGGCATCGCTCACAGACGTTTCTGTTCTTATCGCAACAGATCAGAAGGAAATCGCACACGTCTGCAGACCTGAAACATGCTGCGTGTTCTCTCTGTGCACACAAGCCCACCTCACAAACACACACACGCACACACACGCACACACGCTGGTACATTCTTCATTATCATTCCAGAGCTGATAGGCTCTAATTATCTGCCTTGCCTCTGATTAGTCTCTCTGTAACAAGCTAATTAGATGGAGCCTTGTAAAATCATCACCACCATTACCACAGAGACATGGTTGGGAAAGACACCAACAAGCAGGAAGCAAGGAATGTGTCTTGCTCTGCTCCCTGCAAAGATTTGATAGTCAACTAAATGTTAAGTGCTGGAGCTCTGATTTCTTTTTGATTAAGTGCCTTTTAAGCCCATCGCCTTTGCTAAAGAATCTTTATCCTGTCTCATTATTCATCAGGAAGGGATCGCTCCGTCTTGCAGGGCAGGATGATCTGGCTTAAACTGCATAAACCGCTGCTGCTGACGTTTTATGAGATAGCATCTGAACATTGATTAGTTTCTCTGCCCCCTCGATACAGTGGCTATTTATCCAAAACGAACTACCGTCAGATCCAGGCCTGAACTTTCTTCTCTGCAGAGCAACTTTAAAGCCTGAGCAGAAAGCTAGATTAATCTGCTCCTCTAGCTCCTTCTTCCCCTCCGTTATTATCCCTCTAACAATCCTTTTAGGAGCTGTCACACACTTTATAGCCATTGTGCTCCAGTTGTGAACGCTCCAGAGCTACTCTGGAGTGCAACACATTGTATTTTCCATCAAAATGCATCTTAGCTGTAAGCCAGTTAAAAAAGAAATAGGAGTTGGGATCCGAGCATCTGTTTTCTGCTTCCCAACTCATTTGAGCGAACGCAAGGTGCTGTTAAAGATTCATGATAGCAATTGTCACAGTGTGAAGACTTTATACCGTTCGCTGTTTGCATGTACCGCTCATTACCGATGTATAGTTTTCTATTATCAGCTATAATCGACTTTGGAGAGACGTTATGCTACAGAATATTAGAGAAACCGACGGACTAGAACTGTTGTGTGGAGCACAACACATCTGTTGAGTCAGCGCTTATTCAGTGAAAGGATGCACCGCAAACCGCTGCTGCTTTTGTCTTGGATTAAAAAAGCACATATATAGCCTGTGGTCACACACACGGGGGAGCTTTTATGTAATGGGATTTGAAATCCATAGTTACTTTTAGCCCTTAGGTAACTCCCCCCCATGTGCGTAAGAGTGCAGTGTGTCTGCTCATGAGAGGGGATGCAGACAGGAAGACACGTCAGCTGTGCGAGCATGTGTCGGGTTGTGACAGGACGACTTGTCTGTATGTCAAAGCTTGTGGGATTGTGTTCGTATGTCTGTGTTTGTCCTGGCAGGGGGTTTCTTCTTCTCTGGGGTGAGGCAGATGGCCTCTGCGGATCGCAGCCTGCTGAACTGGTTGGCAGCTCTTCTGACATTCCTCCGTGCCACGTTGACACGCGATCACAGCCAATAGTAGCGGAAATAGTGTTCTTAGCTCACAATTCTGTGACTTGCTCCATTTTGCAGAAATAGCTTCTGCACAAAAAAGCGCCCTAGATCAAGCCCGTGACATTGTCAGGAGTTTTTTGGCTCTCATTGTTTCCAGAATGTATTTAATGTAGATAATGATGCCCCACTATCAGTTACAGCAAAAGGCACGCCACGCTCCTGTCATGGAGGCAGCAGCGCAGTTGTACACCACTTCTCCTTGGGCGCTGCTGTGCGCTCTCGCTGTCTGCCCCGGCTCAGGGTTAGCGAGTTGGTAATTGGATTCCTGGAATCTTCTTATTCACTTCAGTGATGCAGTGTGCAGGCGACAAAATGCCTGCAGGCATGAGGCATCATCCCGAGGCCCCTGTGGGAAGATCAAGGTAGCCTCACACAGCCGGGGTAGATGAGACTGTGGCTGAGTCCGTCTCTCGTGGGAACCCGGGTGTCTGGAAGCCCGGATGGGTCCGATGATGGAGAATGGATGGGTGACGTCACATCCACCAGATTCCACCATGGGCTCAAACTGCCCTCCAGACATCAGCTTCTAACAATCTCCACCCGCAGCTATGGTGAAGCAAAAAAGGAAGTGGGGGAAGATAGCGGGTGAATTGACATGTTAAAGATAGTGTAGCAATTGACTCTGACCAAAAACTGTGAGCTGAATCCAGACTGCTTTAGTATCAGTTCCACGTTGCAGATACAGGAATCACTGAGGTTTATTCTAATCCTGCAGCATTATGTTTTGCCATCTGCCGGAGAGGATTTATGTCTGGCATACCTGTACCCTCAGTTGACTCGCTGCTCAACGGTGCTTCGGATTCCCCTGGCTGCTTGTCTCCCGTCTACACACACAGTTACATGACAGCTGTCACTTCCAGTAACCACAGCTCCGTCACTATCTCTGCACTATCCCCCAGGCCCAGACTGGTACCTGAACAAGGTGAAGCTGAAGATCACCGATGTCAATGACAACGTCCCTGAGTGGAGTATGAATCCGTACCCGTACCTGGCTGTAGTTTCCCCCGAGGCCCCTGCGGGAACGCTCGTCTACCGGCTCCAGGCCCACGACGGGGATGAAGGCAAGAGCGGAGAGGTGGAGTACTTTCTGTCAGACGGTAAGCTTTTCTCTGTGCGTGCACACTCTCACATACACACATGAGATGTATGGCAGTGAAGAGATATTAAAATAGACAGTGTTGTTGTAAAAGTAGGTTGACAGGCTATCGAGTCTTGGAAATAAACACAACAAGTCAGACACCAGCACAGTCGCAGAGACGGACAGCCACAGGCGTTCGCACATTCATTCATGCATTAATACACTCTTTAGGTGTCCATTAGTTTCTCTGTCTCTCCGTCACCCTGTCGCTCTCTCTTCCTCTGTCTCTCTCTGCTGCACACACTTCCGTACAACCACGCAATCACACACACACACACACACACAGCCAGAGGCCTTAACACATTTGTTTATGCGCTCTTGTCTATCTGTCGGCTTCTCTCTGTTTCACACACACAATCACACAAGTATCCGATGACGCACACACTAACGCACACAGTGGGCTGTTGGACGGCTGCCAGCCTGGCGGACCCCCTGGTGGCTGAGGGGATAGAGGTTTGTTCGCATGTCAGAGACGGGGGGGGGATGTGCTAATCTCGCCAAAGGGGGTTTACAAAAAGCT
>CAEMYA010000499.1:680174-703907 GCA_903131615.1 Diplodus sargus
TGATTATGGCTGGGAAAAAAAAAAACTAAATGAGAAAGGCTAGAACTTTGTGTAAGTTGTGAGGTTTGCCACTACTAACTGAATTATTTCCCTTCTAAGTAATCCAGACCCGATTTCAAGAATCCACATGTATTAATTTGACCCTCTTTCCATGTGTGATTAACTTTTAAGACCTCAAGAGGATGAGAGTCTTTGGCCTTTTGATGAGCGAGGTCAGGCTGTCTGATCCCATTTTTTAGTATTAAACAGTGGTGGAAAAAAAAGGAGATCTTTTATTTAAAGGTGGCCTGTGGAGCTTTTTCTCTGAAACAAACAAAAGTTATACATGCGGTATATCTCACCAGAACACACTCTGTGTTTCCTCAAGGTCTAACAAATGTGTTGAATGCATTTCCTCCCTCATAAAACATTAGTAAACCTCATTCTCTGTGAATAGTTAAAAGCGTATGTTGTGTACACTTGTATCTGCTCGCTTGCATTCTTCCCGTCGACCCTCGACACATTCTGCGGCGCGTCACCGCCTGCAGCTGTCAATCTGCGAGACGCTGTGAAACGGCAGGATGTGAAACACGTGCAGAGAAAACTGGGATCCAAAATCCAAACACTGCTCCAAAAGAAAAACCTAAAGGTTCCCTAAAAACATAGCAATACCACACTGGTATCAAAAGCAACAGTAATAACGCTGCAGAATAATGAATATTGCCACTTTATACAATGAGAATTATTCAAGCGAAGGACAAGAAACAATCTAAATTATACAGAAAGTATAATTCTGTTATTCTCTGTTTTTCCTTTTGCTAATAGAGTCCATGAAAGGCAGCAAACAACAATGAATTGCTCCTGAGAACCAGTATTCTCTGTGTGTCCACAACCTGAAACGGTTTATTCCTCTGTGCCAATTACCTCCGCAGACATACAAAAATAATTCAGAGCACATCAGCGTGCCGCAGCACTGGATAACATCTTCCATTGAATATGAAAATGGGAACATTCTCAATGTCAGTATTGAGTTGGCCAGTCCTAATATTTATGAAATGCTTTTTAGCAGATTTCATTATAACGAGATAGATGTTGTAAGATTATTTTAAGGTCACAACATTATGAGCATAGATGCCAACAATTGGCTATTAAAAAAAAAGAGAGAGAGAGATTTTTTTGAGGGTTTTTGGTAAGCAGCCTGCCTTCACCGCCCTCGCCCCAAAGCTCCTCACATTAACAGAACAGATACAAGGCTGTGGAAGTAATATTCATTTTCAATGCTCATAAATTCATAGCTTACTGTAAAATACATTAAGAAAACTTACAAAATGTACCAAAAAAAACAATCAAAAGTTAACATCTTAAAATCAACATCACAAAGAATATCTTCAGCCATCGTTACTGGATCGACTTTCAAAACGAAGAAAAAGAAGAAAACGATTCATGCTACAGTCTGCAGAGCGGTCACAAATATTGATATGTCTGGACCCGTTTCTTCCATTTTCAGCAGCGAACCTAGCAGAGCGGAGAGGGAAGGCGAGCGCAGTGACGAGAAGCGCACCAGGCAGAGTCTGAAACTTCAGAGAAGCTTCCCTTGTATTTGAATCACTGTGAAATTAGGGGATTAAACGGGAGAAATTACCCATCGGGAGCAAAGCAGGAGGAAAGGGTTAAGGATGGGAAGACTGCTGCGAAATTAGGAGTTCTGGCTGTTACCAACGTAACGTTTTCTATAAACTACAGTTCCACTACAGCTGTTCTTATGTCCTTTTTAAACATGGGACTAAACAGGTGTTGGTGCTCAGATCCAAGGACCGGTTTGTAAAATAAGAAAATATTGAGCAATAAACCAACACATTGTTAGTTTGGATCCTTTTATGGGATTTGATACACATCATTTTCATCCCGATCATTTTATGAGCCTGTTGTGTTTTTAATTACGCATGCAGGTGATGCAACCAGCGTTCCTGATGATACTTTCACACCATTCCACGAACAGTTAATGGGAGAATGAATGTAGCAAGTGGTTAATGGAAAATGTGAAAAGAGTGGCTACATAAAATCGATGTTAACAACAAAATATCTTTATTATCTTCATTTAATTGCATGTTCTCGTTGAGGTCAGTTGAGTAAGAGAGAGGCGAGTACAGCAAATATTGCAAATATTTCAAAATGGGCTTTGCAAAAGCTTATTGACGAAGAAAACACATTCAACATCTTTGTTCGTCCTCAAGGATACGAACAATAAACAGAATATGAATGTAAGACTCCGAGCACCATCAAGTGCTGCCTTTAATACAAGAGGAGCAGGTTTTGTCTTGTCAAATGTATTATTGCAAATTTATTTTTTGACCACTATACATTCACATGCACCAGAACCTCAGGTAAGCCGACAGAGTGGTGGCGAGTTCGATAAAGCATTCCCGATTCAATGCGAGGCAGATGAAAGCGTTGTCGGCTGTCCTCGAGTTTGAAAGTGTCGCAGATGTCTTAACAGTTGTCTCATATATTACAGATTACAGCCTCAGTAAAACTTCTTCAATGTCAATGTTACTTTCTTGACTACATTTTTATTGAAAAGATGTTCTGGCAGTTTGAGAATGACAATGTTTTCTCAGTGATTTGGACTGTTTGAAGTCTGAGAAGTCGAAACGATTTTCAAAGTTTGACTTGTTAATCACTGTTTGCCGACGGAGGAAGAATGCTATTGTGGACGAAGGCTGAATTTTCCAATGAAATGTCAGTATTAAGGACACTGAGTTCAGTGAGAACAAGTACCCATTCAGCAGTTCTCATCTTTTGATCAATCTGACCTTGGAGTGCTTCAGCGAATCACCAAATCTTCCTCTCCATCCAACCTGAACCCGGCATCTCCGTACCCTATAGATGATCATTCAAAGGTCCAAGGAGAGGTTGATTATACGAACGTCTCGTTGGTGCCGGGCTATCAGAAAATCGTGCGAATAAAAACAAGGTCACGCCTCCGCAGGGTTTAATAAAAACAATGTTTTTATCCCACAAAAGGAGTTAAAGCATGACTTCCTGTCCGCTGGGGTTCCGCAAGGATCAGCGCTCGGTTCTCTCCTCTTCTTGATAAACACCGTCTCCCTCGGCTGGATTATTTGCTTTACGTGGTTTTTCTTGGCATTTATTTGCTGATGATACCTTTCTCTTTTTGACCTTCCCTCGGCACGCTCCAATGATCTATCAAAATGAACGGATAATGGATGAGTCACCTTCAACTCAATCTCTCCAAGACTGAACTCTTTGTGATCCCAGACAGTCCTTCGATTGAGCGCGACATTAGTATACAGCTCAGCTCTGACTTGCTCTCCTCGACGAGTCTGCAACAAATCTGGCTGTCATGACTGATTTGAGCCTGTTACACTCCGAGGATGGTTGTCGCAAGACGATATGATGGAGCCACACACGTACAGTATATCAGCTCATACAGTACTGTGTACTATGTGTCCCCCACATGGAAACACATTGACAGCATGTTGTTTTTTATCATATTGGATTGGTCAAGAGAATAAGGAGGTTTCCTTTGCACAGCTAACATTGCAAACGACAAATAAGAAACCTGGTTGTTGGACCGTGCGCGTCACTGTCACTTAGAGACGGGTTGTTTTTTGTTCTGTTGTTATTTATCATCTCAGCACGTTGCACATTTATTATATATTGCACATGTCATGTACATGCAAGGAGAATTACTATATAGTATGTTACCTTTTATTCTCATGGTTTTTATTAGATTTTTATTCATATTTTTGTATTATTCTTTCCAATATCTCCTTATTATCGTCTCTGTTTCTTGAGACTTGCTCTTGTGCTGCTACTTGTTTCCCTCTGTACCTGAATTTCTCCCGAGGAGGATCAATAAAGGAACATCTTATCTCTAATAATGACAAGGATGAATCACCATTAATAGTAATATCTTGGGACAGCGAGGTGCTCCTTTCATATATGTGAAGTAAATGAGATAAAAAGAAAATCACAAGGTGGAGAGAAGGGACGCTATTAAAAAACTGATTTCTGGGAGATAACTGATCCAAATATCAGTTTTAGTGCCTTATCAGAACACTCAGGTGTTTATTACTCTCCGTTGGTGTCACATTAATTTTAAACCATTGATGGTTGTCCGCAAACAAGGCAGCCTTACCTGAGCGACCTCATCAAGGTTTACGAGGCTTCGCGCGACAGCTCGTCCTGCTGTTGCTTGTTTCAGGTGGAACATACGCCCGAGTGTTGAGACAAGTATTCTGAGAAGCTCCTCCTCGACCTATTGTGGTGCTTAATTTGGTTTGGGACAAAAGCGGCTGCCAAGTGAATTAATTGTAAATATAAATGCAAATTCATTTTAAACTCGCTGTTGAATTTCTACCGTACAGCCTGAATACAAAATAGAAATTAAAGTAGCTTTAATAAAGCAGCTTTAAATGTCTTAATCCACTGGGACTTATAGTGGAGTGCGTGCTGGAATGTTTTATGTGTCCATACCATTAAGATCTTTTTGATAAATGAATGAACTGCACAGAAATATATTGCATTTAAATGTTAATTTGAAGATAAATCATACGGGAAAAAAATAACTCTTCGTGTGTTCAACGTTCACTCAGAAAACCCAGCGAGACAGAATCGACCAGGTGCTCAAATTTCCACTTCTGAGTTTGATATTCACGCCAGCAGTCGGTTGGTTTTTTTCCGCCATTGGATTGGTTTGCATCCAGCGCATCAATGTATCATTGTACTTCCCTGCAGGCGGCGACGGCTGCTTTGCAGTGGAGAAGAAGACCGGCCAGGTGGTGACCACGGGGCTGGTGCTTCAGAGGGACAGAGAGTACTTGTTAAGCGTGGTGGCTCTCGACGGTCTGGGCAGCCGCAGCGCCCCCGCCATGCTCTCCGTGGTGGCGGGAGCCAGAGCGCCGCAGTTCACCAACGCCAGCTACGCCATTTCCATACCAGAGAACACACCTGAAGGACAGCCGTGAGTACCGTGCTGCTGACGCTCACCCACACATACATAATCAGGGATGACGTGGGACTGTGTGATACAGGCAAAACATCATAATACATCTTTTTTTCTTTTGTCATTTCCAACATCGTGTGACAGTATTTGGCCTTTTCAGTAGAAATTGCCGTGATGTTGTATCTTTCAGTTACGCCGGGGCTTTTATTCAAATGTGCCCTATTCCCTTTTGTGGCTATCACCAAACACTCTCTGTCAGATACTTCATTGTTGACTCAATAGTATATTGAAGCGTAATTGCTCGAGCCTGAGGAATACAATGCGAGGAAGAACAATATTAAAAATGTCAGTACACCTCATGTCTGTACACTCGGATGAATACGTGCGTGAATGCGAACTGATTTCTCTGACGTGACGGCAAGTTTTACACGTGCATCCTTTTATATTAAACCCACACGTGCGACAAGTCAAACAGAAATGCATGTACGTAGAGAATATCCCTGCAAAAACAAGTCTTACAGTAACTAATGCAGACGTGCACAGAGACGCTCGCTACCTGTGAAGATTTATGTTGATGAATATTCATTTGGTCACACAGGAGCACTCACCCGTGAATTAGCAAATCATCATCACACACCATTAGGACAACGTACACTCTCTTATCCGTAAAAACAAACACTGATATCTGCATAATGGTACGACATTATTACACAGAACTGACAAGTACTGATTGACTGTGTTTATAGCACACAGTCAATGGCCCATACAATAATTGATTCCTTTACAGCGTGCTGCTGATGTAGGAATAGAGGATTTCGATATTAATTCAACATGTGTGCGCCTAGAATCGAATACTAGAGACTGTTTTTCCTTTTTCTTTTAATCACTTTCTCTTTGTTCCGCAGCTTCCTGGTGGTTTTTGCCATTTCCTTCCAGAAGCAGCCGGTCAGCTACAGCCTGCTGATTAATCCCAGCAGCCTTTTCAGCATCCGGCAGGAGACGGGGGAGATCAGCCTGACCAGGACGCTGGATTACGAGAGCGACCAGCGACGCTACCTGCTGATGGTGCGAGCGAGCGAGGAGCCCGGCAGCCTCAGCTCTGCCACAGAGGTTAGTTTAATTAGAGCGTGATACAGGCGGAAAAACGTGAGTCATATAGGAGTTCGTGCACTCGGGTCAACTTAGCCCAAAGCGGAGGTCCGCTGTGATGTTTCATTATTGTGGCTGTCACACAAGCGCTTACTTTTGCTGCTGAGTTCAACTGAAATATAAAAAAAATAAAAAATCTGCCCTGTTGCCGACATTTTCTGCCTCGTGTCCTCCCACTGGACTTTTCGCAGAGCTCTCAGACAGACCGGTTCTCACCTCGGTGTTATGCAGCCGGTATCGGATGACAAGACTGCATTAATGGCAATGATCTGGTCTCGGCACTGACCTATTGACATCACACTACTTGGCAATAACCACAGAGGGAAGGCAGCAGAGTTTGCGGCTGTCTACAGGAATGGCACGGCTGAATGGTTCTGAAATGTTAACAAGTGGACCGCGGGGGCTCAAGTTTGTTTTGTTTTTTCTGTTTTTTTCTCCTCTGTGCGATTTGTCTCACCCTTTTTGTTTTTGTGTCTCAGAGAAGGAGCTTTTTTTTGTGATCTGAAGATGAACTGTATGAAATATAGAACGCACTCTGAGGCGCCTGGCGTGAGAGCTCCCCCCCCAAAAAAAATCTGAAAACTTCATTCACAGACGAATATTTCTATCTTAACTATTCATGAATTCAGTATCATTTAAATTATTAATTCAAAAAGATTTTGTTACCCAATTATCATGTCAGGCACTCAGTTCGTAGCGCAGATTTAGTGGGCAGAAATCTCCCTCTGCTCAGCTGCATGTTGTGGAGTCGGAGACGGCGACTGGGAAAACCTATCCCGGCTATTTCAGGACTATTACTCAGCTGTCACTTCACACTTTACACACAGCGGTGACAGGGAGCTCGCAGGGCGGAGGGCGGCTAAGGGCCTTTGTAGAATACACACACATGCTCGGAACATTTTCTATTTTTGACTCAGGAAAATCATGAAGTGGAAGATAAAGGATGTGTTGAACTGCCAACTTGAGAAACTATAAAATGCAATTTAGATTAAGTTTTGGGGTCAGCGTCCTGTAGACGATTTTCTATGGTTGTCTCCTTTTTTTAGGAAGCTAATTTTGTATTCTTCTCTGATTTCGACTGGTTTCTCTCCTCCTCTCCTCCTCTCTTTCCTCCCATCGCACTGGCACTAATCAGGTTCAGGTGCTGATAACGGATGAGAATGATTGTGTCCCAGAGTTCCTCCAGTCCATCTACAGTGTAGATGGAGTTCCTGAGACTGTAACCACGGCCACGTCCCTGCTGCAGGGTGAGTCTCCGCTGACTCCATATTTCACATCCATCTGTTTCATCGTGAAGCGAGGAGGGAAACTATCCAAAAAAACTCAGTCTTTCTTCAGGAAAAAGACCAATTGTATTTTGGGAGAAAGCCAAAGCTTCTATTCAGACGTTGAGTCACTGTTTCGGCTCATGGACCCGTAATGCTCCCGTTTTGGCATGCTGAAAGAAACTAATAGATCCTTCAGATCTGCTAACGTAATCTCAATTATACTGAGCTAAACTAGCTGCTGCAAAGACGCCGTGCCATTTTATTTTGATTTATTATGTACTGTATGAATAACGGCATATCAATTTATCTGTAACTGCTCGAGGCTACCATATAATTATTAATTATGAGGCTAAAGGCCCTGCAGAATACACAACATATTGTGCCGATGGAAGCGTAGACATGTTCTGTACTGCAGGTCATGTGTGTCTGTTAGATGTTAACCTTGATCAGCTTTAGTCACGACCACCTTTGCTTCTTGGCTGCTTGAAAGAAAGACATTTGTACCCATGAAAATCAGGTGTGTGTACCTTTGAGAACTAAACGAGAGGAATATTTAGAAACAGCCTTAAATAGAAAAGCATTTCAACAAGAGCTGAGAATGTTCCAGGCTTTTATACTTTATATATGCCTTTATTTCAGAGGTTCAAGGCAAAAGTTCCCTCAGCTCAGTAAACCCAAAGCACCGTAATTCAGCAGAATTATTTTCAGAATCCACCTTGTTCACGGTTTAGTTCTTGTCAAACGTCTCTGCACCTGTGGGATTTCTGTCCCCCATGGGCTGCCATAGGTGATTTGTTGGGAATCTCTAGCTGGGTGATTGTTTCGACTGGATTCTGGGTGAGAAAAATGGAACAAATTCAATCTGAAAAACATTCGAATACACAGCCTAGAGCGGAGGAAATTGTTGGCACGGCAGAGCTGGCTCTGGGAGAAAATGGCGCCCAATATAAACCAACGCATCAACAAAAAAATAATTCGCCACTCACCGGCAGGAAGAGCTCCACGCTGGAGGGATCAGAGTGAAGACGGGGAGTCTTCTGAAAGAGGAACCGACAGAAGAGTTCGATCTTCTTGCTACAAATAGACGGCAGCTGATCCACCATGAAAGCGTGCTTGACTAGAAGCTCAGGATGCCCCGAGACTCTGAAACAAAAGTGAGAGGTTGAGTTAATTTCTTAATCTGGTGGACTGCACAGCTCGCTAATGAAATGTCAACGTTTTGAGGCACAGAGGGAGTGAAATCCCCATTACGCCATCAGCTTATACTCCACCCGGGGCCAACGGCACAGATGAATACTTCAGAATGAGGCGATCACCTCAACGTTGCCCTCCGAGGTTGATGGTCGAGACGATATAAATAATCTGTAGCTGAAGCTGTTGTGGTTGAAGTGAAACGTACTACCTCGTTTCTTTAACATTTAATGAGACGATCACATTCTTCAGATTATACAAAGAGTGCAGAGTAAATTGCCAGTTGAGATGGAAGGAGGGTGAAGGTTGGAGGTGCGCAGGCTGCTTGTGTTGATGCCTGACACAGAGGAAATGAACACATCAAAAGAATATGCAGTATGCGAGTGTTATGAGCTGGAGGCGCTTTGTATGAAACAGTGAGTTTAAGTGAAATTCACCGAACAGCAAACTTAAATGAGCTCTTCAACCAATGGTGTCAATATGTGTGTCTGCAGCTCTATAGTTTTATTTTTTTCTGTGTAATTACCTCAAAACCAAATCATTTCCGAGCAGAAAAAAAAACACAGCTCGTTCATTTCATTTGCGCTCTTTTGCTTGTCTTCGAGCTCATTTCTGCAAATGATGGTTTTAATTCTGGAGGGTCACGGCGCAGTTTATGTGCCTGTAATTGTAGCTGTCACAGCTTATGATCTATTGCATGTTTAGCGGGGCCATAAAGAGATAATGATGTACACAGATGTCAACATATTCATCAGCTGATGTCATCTCATCGGCTCATTTTCGATTAAGTCTGAATTGATGGTTCCTAATGTGAAGTCTTATCCTCCCTCCCCCGGGCAGTGCTGGCCACGGACTGTGACTCCGGGTTAAACGCTGACCTCACCTATTACACCCTGAGCCCGGACTTCAGCATCTCACCACACGGGACCGTTTTCCCTGCCGGCCGACTGGACTACGAGAGACCCAACCATCTGTATGAGTTTGTGGTGATGGCGATGGACAGCGGCGACGAGCCGCACTCGGGCACCGCCACAGTCCGCGTGAGGATGGCCAACATCAACGACGAGGCCCCTGAATTCTCCCAGCCTGTGTAAGTGACTTCATCACTTAAACTTTATACTTACAGAGAGATAATCCATGTGAATATAGTGATAGTGTCTGGTCATTTACATGGAATAACTCAGACACGTTAACCAACAACAAAACAAACATTTCAGCACGATCGCCCACCTTCATCCAGCGCAGTACAACAACACATCTAAGCATAAACCTCAACAAAATAATAACCCTCCCACATTGAAAATACCACAAATATACAAACACAACCACACAAACATCATTACTGCTTATTTAGTACTCACAATGAAATAAAGAGGTGCAAGGCCAAGACACAGAAGTGCTATGAACAGATCAATAAGCTATTACAAAAGGTATTCACTGTGTGTGTGTGTCTTTGTGCATATAAATGTTGCTTCAATAATACATTTATTTGCACCTTTTATAAACAAATGCAGCGTGCTCTAGGTATATTTCTTGGTTTATATGCATTGTGACTGCGGCCCAAATCATAAAAGCAGAAGACTTTCACATGTCATCCCGCCGAAGCTTCGCTCTCTGAGAAGATAGTTGCATCACAGATCTATAGTTTGTTACATCACACATCATGGACCTGCCTCCCTCAAGGCTGTTCATCGCAATAGTATTTGATGCTGGGAGTACTGCCATGAATAGTGGCCAGCTTGCATCAACACTGCTGTAGTGAAACCACCAACAGTAAGACAAACTCAGAATATTTTAGTTGGCGTGTTAATCTCGGCAATCTGGCGTCAAAACAATCTGTTACTCGCTCCTCACACACAGTGGGATACTGTTGCTTTCAGAGGATGTTCCGGAGATTTACTAAATATATTCTTCCCTCAATATTGTAGTAAAACAGAGCTTTCAAATGTCATTCTTCGGGGTTTATTTTTGGCCTTTTTCCAAAGGTATGCTGCAGACTGACTTACGGAAGCAATCCGGTGTGTCCTCGACCGCCTTTTTGGGCCAAGCAGTGTGAGTGGGTGGGCAGCAACTGTCACTGCGGCTCCGCTGCATTTATTCCCCCAAACGAGTAAGCCGGTAGTCCTGTCAGTCATGTTTGAATGACCTTCACAGAAGACCGTTGCCTTCCTCTTTTACTCACTCTTGTTGCATTGTCAGGTGTCAGTCTCGGTGGGTGGCTCGACACAGAGCCCAACAAACAGGCAGTCAGAGAGGTGGACATGTGGGCAGGCAAACATAAAAGTGAAGAGAAAAACACAGGGAAACATGGTTGCAGGGCAAGCCACAAGAGGATACCAAAACATGCACGCAGAGTAGACAGGAGACAGCCAGTCAGATATGCAGATAAACACAGAAGCCTGTCGGCAGTCAGACAAATACTCTTGCCAGACCAGCGGACAGATAGTTAGAAATTCAGGCATCTTGCCAGGGAGGGTGTGTTGGGCGCTTCATCATCGTGTGGCTTACTGAGATGTAGATAAGTGCTGTGAGGGTAGAAGAGGGGGGGAGCGGCCAAGAACAGCACAATGGCAGACATGTAGAGGTAGGCTGATGGATGCCGTGACGTTTATGAAAATTAATCTTCCAGTCAGACTAATTGAGATATCCCGACATGTGAGCGGACAGGCTAATGTATCCTGGCACGTCCTCTCGCTTCACATCCGAACGAGTTGTAAAAGTGATTGAAGTGAGCGAAGGCTTTGCGAAATGCTGTCCGGCGGACAGACAGGCGGTCTTGCTCCGTCTGAGTACAACTTCACAGTTCAGTGAGACGGCAGGGGGATGAAAGCGGAGGGAGTGTATACGTCTCATCCCGCGGAGATGCGGAGAGGTGGCCTCTGCGCCGGGTGACAGATTACAGGTCACTCATGTTGCCACGGAGACTGCCGCGACTGGCGGAGATGAATCACCCATCAGCGTTCTTCTGTAAACCATCAATCACCTCTGACTTTCTCGCCACAGACACCGACACCGCCCTCCCCGACGGACACACATAGTTACACACACGCATTAGAAGAGGATACGGCACAAAATCTCACAGGGGGGGACGAGTTCTGCTGACGAATCAACTCAAAGTTTGTGTGAACGCCGCCCCCTCTTACATCCTGCACCTCTCTGTCTGTCAGCCTTTCTCCTCTCTCTCTCTCTCTTCTCCCTCCGCCCTCACATATCACTTCACCTGTCACTTCTGTGCCAGCCTTCTTTTCTGTCACCTGCTCCTCTCCCTCGCCTTTTTTCCTCTGTTTTCTATCCCTCTTCATCTCTGCGTCCTCCAAGTCACGCAGTTCATCTCCAGCCCATTGTGCTTTGTACCACAGTGGTATATCAGTCTCCCGTGTCTGGCCGGGCATCTCGCTGCCCAGCACCACAGAGCAAGCAAATCACTGTTGACATTTTAAAAGGCTCTGGATCAAATGGCTCGCAGTGTGCCGGGGTATGTGGAAGCACCATTTGTTCGATGACTTCAACATCCCAGTAGACATTATCATTTGTCTGTGGTCTGGCCGGCAGAGAGGATAGGTTAAATCATCCTGACAAGCAAAAGCCACAACCATAAGTCTAATCAGCCTGCTGATGCTTTGGACTGTGTGAAATGATTTGTATCTCCTGTCTGTTTGTGTTTCCATCATTGACTTCCACGTGTGCGTTGTCGCTTTCTGGCTCTTGTTAAACTCGACTTCCTCCTTGCAGATATCGAACGTTTGTTTCCGAGGACGCCGGCCCCAACACCCTCGTCGCCACAGTTCTGGCCAAGGACCCGGACGGTGACGGTATAATCTACTCCATAACTGCAGGAAACGAGGAAGGAAACTTTGTCATCGACAGCCAGAAAGGTGATACTTCTTAATTTTCCGACCAGACCCCGCGTTTGCTGCTCTCAGTCTAATTGACAGGCTCTCCGTCAAATCACACATTCAATTTCCCCCTAATACGTTCCTGCTGCAGCGGCGTGCAATGAATGCCCTCTACTTTCAAAGTCAATGTGGAAAGATATTGAAAGTTGATATTAAAAGCTGTAATTCCAACGTGAGAGCCGTTCTTTCTATTATTGCGGTCATAAATATAAACGACGACATTATTTAGACCGTTTCTGCACTTCGGATTTTCTCTTTATTTTTGCAGGTACTGAGAGAAATGTTCCCGGTGTTTCAGAGCTTTCCAGTACTGGCGACTGCACAGTTTATCTTTTTTATTTACCCTTTGATCCGAAACCAGTGGCAATCGCTGTGACATTTGTCACCCAACCCTTTCAATTCAATTTCACAACAACTGCTCTATCATAGCTCACAATCTTCAGGCTGCGCTCTGCCAGCTCCTCTTTCTTTTGTGTCATCTTTTCATATTCCTTTCCACCCTTTCTGTGTATCCGCACAGCAAGAAAAATGCAAAAAGCTGATATTCTTCTGGCGCAGGGAAAATCACTGTATGGCTTCCCACTTACTGTATATAGGAAGAGCGCAGGCTCATTGAATATCTGCTGGAGCTCGCGTCACATTTGTAAACAAGGTTGACATTTTCAGCCAGGATAATTACGGTGCACATCCCACAGTTCACTTATTTTAATGTAGTGGTGCAGCGCTGTCAACGTCACACATTGTCATTAGGAGCCGGGGCGCTTCGTTCCTCCGTGGGCTGCCGGGATCACAAGCAAATTGGGGAGAGAGGAGAGTCAGGCACTTGCATCTGCGTGTCAGCATGCTGTGTTGTCTTTAATCAAGAGCGCTGAAAGAGATGAATAGAAACACAACGAGAGAATGAAAAAAAAAACCTCCCGATGCTCTTCACTTCATCGCGTTTCCCCCCACATCACAGGCGTCTCGTTCGTCCTGCTCCCTCTGATGTTTTTGTATTACTGTTGACGAGAAATATGTTGACTCAGATGCTGCGTGCTTTTATCCCACCTTTGATCTTGACTGTTACATGAAAGCAGACAAAGGGGGGTGAGACAGGAACAGCTAATAGGCATCTGCTGAGCCTGGTTAACTTCTAACCCGAGTCACTTACTACTTTATGTTTTTGCTCAAGTGCTCAAACTGGATGGGCATCTTTGGAAGGAGAGCACGCAATTATTAGATTAGAAATGTGACAAAATCACCACTGTGAAATTGCTTTTGGATTTAGCCTGCATATCAGATTTTTTTTTTACCGTTGCGTGGAGTTCTGAGGTGGATTTCTTCACTACTTGCTATCTCGCTGCCGACTTCTAGAACAACAACATCCAGTCTGCATTTACTTTCTGCTCCATTTTTTATTGGTAGTGCATCCTTCACCATGCAAGGCCACAGCGGCAATAACATCCCGCGTAATGACTAATGGAATGGTAGCGCTTACTGTGTTAGGAGGGACGATGTTTTATAATGTGTAATTTGATGGGTCCGTGGTCTTTTGTAGGGCTGATTCGTCTCCGCTCCACTCCCCTGCCCAAGCTTCAAGGTCTGGAGTACGTCTTGAATGTAACCGCGAAGGACGACAATGCGTCCGGTGGGCCGCACCCGCTCTCCACCACCGCACGGGTCATCGTCGGAGTCGATGACGTCAACAACAACAAACCCGTGTTTGAGCAGGTGAGGATTTTATTTGTATACCTAAGTATGGCCACAACTATGAGAATGGGACCCTGGTTTAAAAAATTGAATGTCAGTGCTCTTCTGGGAAACTGTGAGTCCACACAGCTGACACGCACCACCCATCAAAACACTGTTGGTAGGCAAGAAGTCCCCCTCATGGCAATGGCAATCCCTGATGGCGCTGACCCGCCTCATTAGGACATTGCAGCAGGAACGGACATGAGCCCAAGGTGTCGCATTGGCCTGACACCACAGGGCACCACCAGCGGTCCTGACACCGCGATAGATCGGACCTCAGGGGTGTCCAGTGGCGTCTGGCACCCCGGCTTTGACGTGAGACCCCGTGACTCCTGTGGATCTGATTGGGATCGGGGGAATCTGGGGGCCAGGTCGATGCTGTTTGTCACGATCCTCACACCATTCCTGAGTAATGTGTTGTCAGATCCTGCTGGAGGGGTCAATATGTGGGAGTGCCATTGCTGTGAGGGGGCCTGCTTGGTCTTCAGCAGTGCGCATATCAAATGTCTTCCATGTGAATGCCAGCACCAACGATTTTCCCCACAGAACATCTCATTGTAACAAGATGATCAATTCTATTCACTTCACCTGTCAGTCCTTTTTAATGTTTTGGCTGATCGCTGCGTATGAAGATGGATGACATGAC
Organism: Diplodus sargus; assembly: GCA_903131615.1. Lineage (NCBI taxonomy): Eukaryota > Metazoa > Chordata > Actinopteri > Spariformes > Sparidae > Diplodus > Diplodus sargus. The sequence continues at coordinate 695,004 of CAEMYA010000499.1, forward strand.
AGCGTCCCCCAGAAGTTAAGCCGGAAGATGTTGATCAAACCGAGGTGGCTGGATCTGGGTTATAAATCCTGCCCGGTCCATGTTTGCAGATCTGACATGGGCTAAAAATAAATGTTTCCCGAAGATGATGTCTGACACTTTAGGTAGTTTTTATCACTCTTTTTGTCAAGGAAGAGAAAAGGGATGCCCCGTTTTGTTTTTTGTTGTTTTTAACCTCTGAAGGGACTGAGTGGTTTTGTTACCATTGGACAGAACAGAGGTAGTTGTTAGAATAAGTGTATTTTCCAGGATGTCTAATAATTCCTTTAAACTATTAATTGTTTTTGCCGACAACCGGACCCTCTCTTACCTGTTGTTTTCCACGGTTGCTAATTAAGAGGGGAGAGACAAAAACCTGTGCCGTGTTCCGACATCCATACTTCCCGTACTTACTATACTTAGTTTGAGTACGTAGGGTGTTCCGATATCGATCGCAGCGAAAATAAGTGTACCTAAAGGACCTGGATGGTGCCCTCATAACGGCAAAAACGTGACGTGTGCAACGATGTACACGTTACGCTCTCAACGGCCGCCATCTTGTCTACGTAGCGGAAGAAGCGAAGCCAGGCAGAGGCGCTCAGCTCTGATTTTTTTTTTGAAATAGCTACCTAGACGACAGCGCCTGCAGCGGAGCCAGATTGCAGGATTGTAGGATTGTAATTGTTAAAAAGTAAAGTCGAAGATGTCTTTTGTGCACTTTGGAACACTCACCTGCGGAAATCTGCGTACTTAGTAAGTGCGGCTAGTGTACTACGTTTAAGTGTACTCATGGAAGTATGGATATCGAAACACAGCACAAATCTTCAAACCACACTTACAAAACCTCTGGAGAAATAAGAAAAAAATCACCTTGAGACAATTATATCTGTCCTCGAAGTCTTCATCTCGAGGACCGAACACGTAAAAGAACATAAGAACGTATTGTGTAGTGAGACTTCTGCAGGTAATACGGTGATGCAGACGAGGGATTCGCTCTGCCTGAGCATCACGTCTCAGGCAAAGGTCTCTTTCTCCAGGCGACGGGGGATAAACCCTCCGGTGTGCCGGATCCAGCCTTGACAAGACTCTACACCTGTGTCACTGCAGGTCAGGTCTAGTGCCTGTAGGAGGTTTTCCCTGGTGTTCTCTCCGGTCATAGACCTTTTATTTCACCGGCATGCGGAGACAAACAGTCCTATATTGAGTTGAGCGAAGGAGGAGCGTACTTGAAGACATACCACAAAATCGCTGGTTGATATTGAAGCGCTACCATTTCAGGACACCACCGTGACAACAAAGACTGTGTTCAGGTGTTCAGGGTTATATCGCTCTAAAGTGGAATGGTGGTGAAAAAAACCCCCCCACGATTTCTCACGGCTGCACAAAGGCTCATGCTGCCCCACATGCTGATCAGGGTCTCTCCTTCTCCTCTGCTTCAGACTGAACCAAGCTTCAACTCCAACATCGTTTCCATCAAGTCCAATTCAAACACTCCCTTTAAGAGAAACAGATCAAACGAAGGTGTTTGTAAGCGATGGATTTACGTACATTAGCGATCGTTAGAAGGTAAATAAATAGGTGCACTGTAGAGAGGCTGACACTGTTGATTCCTTCGACTTTCACATTGTCTTCAGCAGCTCCGGGCTGCACTTCACACAGACGAATGGCCTTGTCAACGATAAGAGCCTCTTTCTGTTCGGGAGGAACATAAGAAAGTCCTTTTACCCTCAATCTTGCAATTCAAAAGATACATATACAGCGAAAATAATAATGGGTTTGACTTCAAATGAAATATTGCATGGCAAGAAAAACAAACATTGCTTGTCCTCTTATGATTGTGTTGTCGTCCTCTTTGTCCTGGTTCCCTCAGAGTCAATCCACGAACAGGAACGTCGCCCGTCACAGGAGCTTGATTTTCATTTGAAATTACTGTCATTGTTTGCGCTCTTGTTCTTCGCCCTCACGAATCTTCCTCCTCGTCCTCGTCCTCCACCTCCTGCATGCACTCCTCCACCTCTTCTGCCTCTCAGTCGTTACCCCGAGCCGTCTGAACTGTCTTTTATTCTTTTCAGTTGGTTTAATCGCATCATTAGGAACGAGCGTGATTCTGTTTAAACTGCGCTGAACAATTGGGAAAATCTGTGATAGCTTAGAGCGAGTGTTTTGTCTCTAATCAAACGATGAGCGTACGCGGCGTTGTTAAATCTTTCTCGGCTGTCTCGTCTTCTCGGCGCTCGTCTCTGTCCATCACTCCCTTCCTCCCTCTCTTCTTCCCGCTCTCCTGCTCTTTCCTTTTTGCCCCGGCGTTCTCATTTCCCTGGCCTTCGTCTCTCCCTGCTCTTGTTTTCCCAAGAGTTCTGATTAGCCCGCACACCCACTCTATCTTTAGGCGCTCCATTGGGATTTCAATTAATTCACAAACGAAAAAAGTGCAGTATCATCACAATATACCATACCTGTTTAATTAACTTCCTCCCTAATTAGGTATGACTTGAACTTCAGCGGGAGACATATGCACGAGGAGCTAAGAGCACCGGCGGTCTTTCAGGTTGGAGCTGGATGTTCCCAGAAGGAAACTGTTTAAATATCAAGTTACGCCTCAGAACTATCTCGGCGAGCTCGACCTTCTGTTTGCTACGATGTGATTTTTATGAGCAGCTATCGACGGGCCGTACCGTCCGAGCCATCACCTCCGATACGGCCTTGCATTGTATTTCCTTTAACACTTTTGCAGTTGTGCTAACTACATCGAAAGTGGGAGGGGGGGAGATGAATTCCTCGTCTAGGCAGCCATCTTGTGTGTTATTAAACTCGGGATTGGTCAATTTTGGAAGCAACAAAGGGGAAAATCGTTCCAGACATGAGAGGTTGTTTCAGCTTCCTGTGGTTGAAATGCATCAATGTACACATTTATTCCACTTAATTAACAGTGTGATGGTCACTACTTTATACTCCCGGAACACAAAAAAACACACTACAGTCGAGTACAGTAGCGTGTTTGATGCACTATCCTCGTGTGTCTGCTCGCTTCCTTTGATCCATCTCTGCTCCGCTGTTGTCTCCCGCCTTTTGTTTTTCTCTGTTCACGGCCGTTCTGTCAGAGACTTGCTCGCATTTATGTCTGATTTCAAAAAAAGGAAGACTCCAGAGAACAGCTCTTTATCTGGGGCATATATTCATTAGGGGAGAACGGATTCCTGGCTAAGACAAAGCCGTTCGCTGCTGGCTCTTCAAAAGGAATCTGCTCAAGTGTTTCCATTTTCACAGATGTGGCCTGTTGTATCTATAACTTCCATATTGCGTTTCGTGCTCAGTACCTCCCTGTGTGTGCACACTGACCTTCTACATAATGAGTTTATCTTCTTTGATCTCTGTGTTCTCGTACTCCGACAGCTCAGCGTCATATATGAGAATCATTTCTTGCGTTTATGTGTCTCTCTCCTTCTCTTTTTCTCCTCTCTCCTCGTCTCAGTGCCAGCAATACCGTGAGCAGGCTTCGGTGCTGGAGAACCAGCCAACGGGGACTTTTGTGTTGCAAGTGCATGCCGTGGATGCAGATGAGGGAGCAAATGGAAAAGTCAAATACGGCTTAATGCACAGAGACAGCGCCATGCCCGCCTTCAGAATTCACCCAGACACAGGTAGAGCCGTCATGGATTGTCTGGATGAGAAAAAACGGTCTCATTTAGATATCGAGCACACAGTTTACTGTAGACGGACGGTGCTGCATGTTGATGTTGTTGGTGATTGACATTCCTAATGGTCAATCAAGTTGAACTTTGATCTGAGAGGCTAGGAAGTGTTCAAATTGCTATTTTAAAGAAGTCAAAAGCCAAAACCTGCCACGATCGATCCTCGTTTCGTGTAAACCTGCCAGGCTGGACGTGACTTGTCAGCGTATAAGAAAGACTCTACATAAAGAAAGGGGAGTGAAGAAAAGACGAGCTGCTCCGAAGTCCGAACACGTGGCGTCAACATGTTATTCTGTCAGTCATTTCCTTTAAGGCTTCGCCTCTATTTTCTTCATCTCAGAATTTAATAACGAAGTCGTCGTACTTGAAGGGAATGTCTGACTCGCTCAGAGTGAATTTATAATTGTTTACTTCCTTCTTTGATTTATGGTTGGATGGTTAGATTGATAGCTCGACGGGTGGATGGATGGTTAGATAGATTGATGGATGGACGGTTGAACGCATGCATAGATTGGTGAACCGCAGAATCACTGAATAGGTGGATACGTATGTATGTATTCATGTGTGCACGTTTCTTCTATATTTACAGGAGTGATTGTGACAGCCCGCCGCTTCGACAGGGAGCGGCAGCGAGAGTATTCAATTACAGTAACGGCCACTGATTGGGCGGAGGAGCCGCTCATAGGCATCTGCCAGCTCACCATCCAGATACTGGACCAGAATGATAATAGCCCCAAGTTTGAGAATCTGCGCTATGAGTGTAAGTGTTGGTTAAAAAATGATGCAGGCTGATACAGCACACGGGTATGACAAGGACCTTAAAAACGCTGAGGTAAAGAGGGAGCTCTTGATTGTGTTTTAGTGCATGTATGCAGTAAATATGCCCCCAGATTAAGTTTATATTTGGGAGAGACTATGAGATGACATTCATACCCTTGCTTAATAAATTGCATCTCTGTGAGAAAATTGGAAGTAGACATAAAAGAAAACACCTTGTCGATACACTAAATCATTTTTGCATAATAACTTGCGTGACCTTCAGCAGCCTTTCGTCCTCACAAGTCTCCGCAAAAAACTGAGTGCACGTACATTATTCATCCCCTGTAGACTTCCTGAGAGAAGACACTTTGGTCGGTACCAGTTTCCTTCGCGTGGCGGCTCATGATGATGACTTTGGCACTAATGCAGCGATCGCTTACTCCATGTCCCTGGAGCCGCCTGAGTACCTGCGGGTCAACCCCGTCACCGGATGGGTCTACGTTAACCAGCCCATATCACAGGTCAGTCAGCACTTATTAACGGCCTCTCTCTCTCTCTCTCTCTCTCTCTCTCTCACACACACACTCTCACACACACAGTGTCTGTATCACATGGCAGCCTCTGGGTCTGTGTCAACAAAGTTAATGAATAAGCCGCCGCAAAGTGCCTCCGTCTGCTACTTCCAATCTAGGGTATGTGTACTCACAGAGGTGCTGCATGTGGAAAGACCGCAGAGGACGGCGGCGACGCGGGGGAGACGAATCCAGCCCAAACAAATGATTAAGAAAAGATTTTAGCGACTTTGGATTCCCGCGGTTCTAGTTGATGACTGCAGTTCTGTTCATACCGCCGTTACAAACGTCAAAAAAGAAGGAGATACTTAATAGTTTAATGGACGTCAGGTTTTTTTTTTAATTTTTAGAACGCTAACTACCACAAAGCAGGACCCATCTTAAATACGCTGGCTTTGATTTCGTGGATAAAAGACTTTTTAATTTTAATTTATCATCTGAGACTTTGATAAGGAGACTGACAGCATGTAACAGCTTTAGATGAGTATTTTTTTTTTTGAAGTTATTAAATGAATTGATTCAGCTTGCAGAGCACGCCAACAGCTTCTCTCAAAACTGAAGTTGTATGTTTTTTTTGGGTGGGAAAACTGCTGCAGAAAGACGACGTCGTCCCACAAGATAAATTAAACACGTCTTCTTCAAAAGTGAATTATATTTTGTTTCATAAATGATTGTGTTCGACACGACTCACACGTCCTGGCTGATCGTTGTCAGCTGCAGAAACGTGTCGGTGATGCAACACATTTCCTTTTCTTACATTTTTGATCGCTGCGTTGTCGACGTTCATCGTCTCTGTCATGTATCAGCTTTCACTTTTTCCTGTTTTTCACTTATTCAAATCTAAATGTTGTTCTTTGGCCAGAAACTTGCTCCAGCACTATGGAGACATTTATTATTTAGTGTACTTTTTAGTGCACTGGTGTTAAAAGTCTTTGGAAATTTTGCCGCTGACTCATGTAAAATTGAAAGTGTTACGCCCCAAACCTCGCTGAACAAAGCTGTTGCATATTTAAAAGTGGTTTCAGAAGCTATTTGAATCATCCCACATTCCTTGTGCTGTAACTAAGATTGCAGAAGCACTTCATTAAATGTTAAACGTCTCTGTTGGTCTGAGACATTGTTCCATTTTTTTTTTTGGGGGGATTTTCTCATCACGGTTTCTGATTACAGTGAATCACAAAGGACACATTTTCACACCGAACTTCAGAGTAAAGTGTGCAAACGGAGTTCCCAGTTGATTTGCAGGCTTTTAGTTGAAATTTGGAGGAGATTGCACAGCAGCACTTCTTCTGTTGCTCAGATTAGTAGAGCCGGAGTCGGAGCAGTGCAGCGTCATCATACTGTACAGTACAACCGCACACAGAGTTGAGTGGAGAATACCGGAAAAACAGGGTTGCGACCGTAACCGCACGCTTCAGATCTGATACCATTACCGCAAATTTAATTTGAAGCCGTGGTTGGATATTACCACGAAGTCAGCCAGCCATTCATTTATTGTAAAAGCTGCTCGGTCCACGTCGCCGATCACAATCTTTGTTCCCGGCTATCAAGCTTCGCAAAAAGAGTTGTACTTGTTCACAAAATATTAATTGGATTGTCCCAGGAATGGAACATGTAATTGTGAAGTCAAGTGAGATTTCGTTTTTTTTAATCTGGCACAATAATAGAGTTGCTAGGCCACAATTTACATGAATAGAATAACGCAGCTGATGGTTGAATTGTCACATCGTAACAAAAGAATTCTTATTTGAGCCTCTTTTTTTTTTTTTTCATTAACAACGTGGTGTAACCATGACTTGCATTATCTTCGACTGTTAGTGGTTGAATTAAATACAATTACCTCGTCTGGGCCAGAGGAGGCTTTTTAGAGGGCTTTTAGGAGCTCCGCTGTGGTGCGAGTGTTATGTCGATGAAACACATTGTCTCATTTAGATAAACAGAATCAAATACTCTAATGACCTCTCAAGGAAAATGTTCAGCTTTCCCCGCAGTGTCCGCTTTTGATGAGATACAGTTCCTCAGTCAAATTCACCCCTTTATTTCCTAGTGGTTCAATTAAAGCACAGTAAAAAAAAAAGGAGAGGAGAGATTTTTTTTTGCAACCTGAATTATAGCTTAATAACGTTTGGACGGCTCACCGTGCAGCCTCTGTTGTTTCTCCGCCTAATTAAATGATTTCTGCGATGGCGTTCATACAAAGTTTGGGTTGAGGCGGGACCTTTTCTGCTGCTGCAGAGCGAGAAACAGACACAGTCGTATGTTTGTCCAATTAAAGCAGCGTGCTGTAAGAGTTATTGTTATTACTATTTTCACAATACATCAGGTAAATCCTGCAGATATATCCTGGTACTGTATATTTTACACATCTGGAAAGATCAGTTACATTTAATAATCCTACATTTGTTCGTTTGACTGAAGATTAACATCCAAATACCTTCATTTTAGACATTTTAAATTCATTTGTCTCCAACAGTCGCTTCTCTCCTGTCAGTAATCAATTAATTATTACTGCTCTGATCTCTACGTACATATATTCATGTAGACATGTACAGATACACGGAGGAACAGATACACAGGGACTAACACAAGTTCATGCTCATTATGCGCGTACACAGTACACAGTGTACTGCCATGAATTAGGGAACATGCACACCCACTCATACACATGTGCAACACGTCTGGAGAGACTGTAATGTAATGTCAATTATTGAAAACAGTACGAGAATGTCACTATTTATTACGTGCTCAATTGAACTAATGTACTCCTGGTAAAGATATGTTGTGACCTTGTTTTTAATATGAAAGCCGAAGCTCTCCAGCCGGCCTTGGCTGGAAATCATCTCTGTATCACGATTCTGTGACTGAGCTGCATTTATACCTGACTGAATAAACTGTTTGCTGTTGAACACAGAGGACCTACATAACGCGGGACATCATAGCAACCGACGGGGGAAACCGAAGCACTTCTGTGGAGCTGTCAGTCACGATTACCAACGTGAAGAACCAGCCTCCGCAGTGGGAGACGGAGAGCTACAGTGTCGTCATCCCTGAAAACACCGCCAGGGATACACCCATCGTGGTGCGTCTGCACGTAACGCGCTCAGTTGTTTTTCTTTGTCTTGCCAGTTTGAGTTGCTGTAATTGAATCGTCTGAGCGTTTGTTTACTTACTCCCTTGCATTTGTGCACATTCTTGTGTGTAATTCAGACAGTGTGCTCTCTTTGTGCTCAGATTGTGCCTTTGAAAAGCTTGTCAGTGTGCCGGGAAGGTCTGTAAACTTGTTTTAGATTGATGCTGTAGGAGATAGCTGACTTTGAATTGCATGTCCTTAACAAGTTTCATGACTGCGGGCTAATTAAGTCAATCCAAAATGTCTCCTTTGATGTGAAAAATATATATATATACCGTAGCTGTCAATCTGGAGAGCGCAACATTTTTTTTTCCAAGGTCCTTACAAGGGGATTCACTTTGAGATGAGAGATTCATTTAAGACAAGTCTGACTCTCAGCTTACTTAAAGCAAAACTCTCGCCAAAATGCAACCGAGGGTCTTTTTGTGAATATACCCGAGTCAAACATTCATTTAAAAGCATAATTACAACGAGCGCCACTTTTAAGATTTACCGTATTTTCGTTTTCAGGTCAAACTCATTTTCAATAGGAGTGCTACGGGCACTTTTACGATAGCATCAAAATCTCTATGTTTAAAACAGTAAGAAGTCTCGACACAACATGAAACTTGCTCGTAGTATCACCAGGGTCTCTACACATGAACACGAGCACTGAGAACATTGTTTGTGTACACAGAGTTACTAAAAAGAAGGTTTTTGAACAACTCACGTTAGCAGCAGCTTGTTCCGCTCG
>CAEMYA010000499.1:708447-720216 GCA_903131615.1 Diplodus sargus
GCTCAGCGGCTGTATGAAGTCGGCGTCGACGAGAACGCAGATGTGGGCCTGGCCGTTGTCACCGTCAGCGCTAATGACGAGGATGAAGGTATGCTTGATGAGGCGGCGGGCTGAGGAAGGTCCCACAGAGAGATCTCACCGATGCCGCTCTCTTGAAATAAAAGGTTAAAGAAGCTAGCCATCCGAAACCAATATAAAAGTTTCTGCGAGGTGCTTTGAAACTTTACAGCAGTTACTGGATTTATTTAGTCCTCATCAGACCGTCTTCCCTGAAATAACAAGAATATTCTGGCAGCTTATCAGTCAGTTTTTCTAAACAGTGAGCTGTTTGCCAAGTAGGCACCTTTTCTTTTTTTCTTTTTTTTTGCAAGATGGCCTGCATTTGTAGCAAATATGCATAAAGTGACCCTGCGGGCAGTCTTTCCCAATCTGGCCTGAGCTCTGCTGAAATCATGCGGTGTGCTAGATTTAGCTGCAGTCATTTAAGTGCTTGGTAATGCACTGTAGCACATATGTTCCAAAAAGAGTGACACGCTCCCACACAGTAGGTGGGCGGGATTTAACCAATAAAGCAGTTGCTCATCCTCTGTGCAGCGGTAGCCTAACATCCCTTTATCAGGCATGTTTAGGTCCGTTAATCAAGTATTTATGGCGAGCGGGGGTGCAGCTTAGGCTGTGCTGCGGCACTAATGATGAATTGCCGTGGAATAACACCAGCCCCCGACATTAAAGTTGCAGCACTGTTGCACTTGTGTCTGAGAGGCTACGCTCAATCCGTCTTGTTTGAAAACTCCACCCTGGGCTTGACTGCTGTAAGCCTGCCCGATCCCTGTGGGAGGCAGGGAGCACTTTGTCAGCCGGGGTTGTGTTAATAGTACAGATTAGTGTATTTACATGGGATTGTAGCTACTTTAAACCAACAGGATGATTGAACGCGAAGACTTGTTCATTCCAGGAGATTATCTTATCTATTCCAGTGTTAAAGCCGTTGGACTGGATGGTCTCCATGGAGACACGGTAGATAAGTTCAGATATTGACTTCCTCTTTAATAAAAACCACCACCGGCCCCCCTTCTCTCAGCGGGCCGCAGACTGGTTCCCCGGGGGGTCCTATCACGGAGCATTACTGTACACCGCTTTTAACTCTCAGGCTCCCTTTTTACTTTTTCCGGCACTCTTTTCTTAATTAGTATCTGATTAAAGCTGAGGAGACGATGTACAACGTTTCCATTTAATTAAGTAATCAAAACAAGAAAGGGATACATGAAAACCTACTAATGGTCAGACCTCGGAGGAAATGAGGTGTAATACCCCCGGGCGCCTGCCGTTCTGTTGTTGCCGGGATAATAGTGAAAGCAAGAGAAACAACAATCCTTCAGCACGCAGAGACTTGGAGGAATAATAAGTCTGCTGCCTTCTTAAAAAAATTGTTGCTGTACGGGTGTTTTCCCTCAGATTGCTCTAACCGTCTTATGAAACGCTTTTTTTATTGGCGCAATCAGAGACTTCACATTCCTAATCGTGCATTTTATCTTTCCTGCCCCAGGAGCCAATGCCAAGCTGCGCTACCAGATTACTTCTGGCAACAAAGGTGGTGTTTTTGACATCGAGCCAGAGGTGGGGACAATCTTCATTGCGCAGCCGCTGGACTATGAGCAGCAGAAGAGATACAAGCTCCTGGTCCTGGCCTCAGACGGGAAGTGGGAGGACTACGCGGCCGTGGTGGTAACTGTGGTTAATAAGAACGACGAGGCTCCTGTGTTCTCCATGAACGAGTACTATGGATCGGTCACAGAGGAGCTCGACGGGTCGCCGGTGTTCGTACTGCAGGTGAGAGGCTGAGACGATTACAGCATCTTCTGTAATTACTGTGATCTGCAGACCTGTGAATGTCTTTCTCTCTCTGTTTTTTTGAGTGTAGCTGTATGCAGAGGCTTACAACTTCTTAATGCAACCAGTTGTTTTTGTGTATTGACTGTTTATACGCTTGCATAGTTTTAAAAGAATGTGTAATTATCATTCCTCTTCCGTCGTGATGGATCTTGAGTGGGGGAAATTTCAGCGGTGAGGCTGTCAGACAGTCTGAGGCCAGATGCTCCAAACATGTCTGATCAGAGCTCGCTGCTTTAATTTAGGCGGTCAGGAGAAAGTGTGCACACTTAAACGGGCTGTCTGACAGAATCCACGAGCAGAGAAGACCCTGCTGACGGCTGCGAGGAGATAACGGGAAGCAGTCATGTGGGTTTTGACTGGATGAATGAATATCCATTTACTTAAAAAGGTTGTCTGTGTCTCTGCAGGTGACGGCGACAGACCCGGACAAAGACGCCGACCAGGGCGCCATACGGTACTCCATCCACGGCCAGGGGGCAGAGTCACACTTCGTGATCAACGACATCACGGGGGAGATGTATGCCCAGCGCACCATGGACCGAGAGGAGCGCGCCGTCTGGCGTTTCGTTGTCATGGCAACAGACGAAGAGGGCGAGGGACTCACCGGCTTTACGGACGTCATCATCAACGTGTGGGACATCAACGACAACGCTCCCACCTTCACGTGTGCGCCCGACAACTGCCTCAGCAGCGTGGAGGAGAACTCGCCTCCGGGAACTTTTGTTGCGGAAATGACGGCGTTGGACCTCGACGACGCCGCCGTGGGTCAGAACGCAATCCTCACCTACCGGATTACCGAGAATGCACAAAACACAAACAACGCCGACCTTTTTACTATCGATTCCAGCACTGGCACCATTTCTGTGGCGGCAGAGGGTTTGGACCGGGAGGTAGCTGAAAGCCACCATCTAGTCGTGGAGGCCCGGGACGGCGGGAGTATGACGGGCACAGCCACCGCAACTGTGATGGTGTCTGACATCAACGACCACGTGCCAAAGTTTAGAGAGGACTGGTGCGGCGCTCGTGTTTCTGAGAGCGCTGAGGAAGACGCTCCTGTTCTGGAGCTGAGCGCCGAGGACCCGGACGGCAGCACGTACGGGCAGCTGGCCTTCAGCGTGGTGGCGGGAGATCCAGAGCAGCAGTTCTACATCGTGAGCCACAGACAGGAGCAGACGGGCACTCTGAGGCTGAAGAGGAAACTGGATTTCGAGAAGCCAGCAGAGCAGCGCTTTAACCTCACCATCAAGGTGGAGGACTCAGACTTCTCCAGCCTCATCCACTGTTTGGTTCAAGTGGAGGATGAGAATGACAACGCTCCCTCGTTTGACCCCAGCTCTCATCTCCTCCCTCCTTTATCTGAGGACGTAACCGTCGGCACCAGCATCATTCAGGTGTCGGCCGCTGACCCCGACTCGGGCCTGAATGGAGAGATTCAGTACAGCATTCTCCCTCAGTCTGACCAATACGGACATTTTGCAGTCAGCCGAGCCGGCGTGGTCACAGTTGCCAGACGGCTGGATCGGGAGACGGTGGCAGGTTATGAACTGGTTGTCATGGCGACAGACCGGGGTGCCCCGGCGCTGACTGGCAGCGTCACGGTCCACTTGTCGCTGCTTGACGTGAATGACAACGGGCCGGAGCTGGAGACGGCCTACGCTCCGGTGCTGTGGGAAAACAGTCCGGCGCCTCAAGTGGTTTGGCTCAACGGGAGCTCGACTCTGCTTCACGTTGTGGACAGAGACTCCCCAGAGCACGGGCCTCCCTTCCTGCTCTCTCTGCCCCGGCATCACTCTGTGGACTTCCACCTGCAGGACCACGGGAACGGCTCTGCCACGCTCACCGCCCTGCGAAGGTTCGACAGGGAGAGGCAGACGGAGATACGTCTGCCGGTGATCATGATCGACAGCGGCGATCCGCCAATGACAGCCACAAACACGCTCACCATCACTGTCGGCGACCAGAATGATAACGCCCATCAGGCGGGAGAGAAAGATGTCTATGTGCATAGCCGCAAGGGTGAGTGTGCTCGCTCCCCCTCATTTCATTCTCTTTGCCCCCCTGCTCCCGCTACAGAGCTTTTGTCTGCAGGCAGAGCTTGAGTGAAGAGGGGAAACTGAGGCTATAGCTGACGGGAAAAGTTTCACTCTATACCTGCTCGGTGTAGTCTGGAATTCATAATTACATTCTTCCTTTTACATTCTAAAAGTGTTTTGTTGTGGTAATATCGCTGTCAAATCCGTTCTCAAGCCCTCAGCACCTTCTTCCCTTGCCAGCCTTTTTGCCTAAACCTCTTCTGAACGTCACGTTATGATAAGGATAGTGATTCTTCTTCATTTTTGTAGTTTTTATTTTTATTTCTTTGCCCTCCGGGTGAGTTAGTTAGATGCGTTGGTTTGTTGGTGTTTGATCGCACACTCAGCTAAATGGCAGTTTTGGTAATTGTGGAAAACAGGAGCGCCGTGACTCATCTAGGCTGCCATTGTTTACCCAGCTGCAGTACTCTGGCACTGCAGGTCGATAATAACATAATCCATACTGAGATAGCCCTGCTTCCTTAAGCTCCACGCTCTCTGAAGTGGAGCACTGAGAGTCTATTCATTCCGGCAGTGGGGCTCCACAGTTATGAGCATAATAAGTAGAACAGAACACAAGAATGCAAGATAAGGAGAAGAGGGGGACGAAAAAGATAAGTGTTGGCATCAGCAGATTCTGTCCAGACGGAATCAATGCGTGTGTGTGATTGTGTGTCTGTGTGTGTGTGTGTGTTTACCTTGAACAGGAAGGATGGCGAATGCGGCGCTGGGGAAGGTGTTTGCCCCAGATCCTGATGACTGGGACAACAAGACCTACACTCTGGAGACGAGCGCAGCCAAGTAAGAGCTGTGTGTCCAAATGCATCGAATTCTTTATGAAAACACGTTGATTTCCAAATGTGCAGCGCCAGTTACAAGCACTAAAAGCAATACAGTACCAGAAGAACTGCCAAGAGTGTAGAATTTGGAAAATAAAAAAGAGAGATGTGGACTCAGCGTGGAGGAAGTATTTCTCTAACAAGGGCTCTTTCCTCTCAGATATCACACGAGCCCCGAAACACGCCGAGCAGATACTTCTGCCGAGCTTTGATCCAATTCCCCCGGCCTCTAATATACGCTACGCTTTTTTTTTCCGAGAGGGGACTTTAATCGCAGCCGTCAATAGCGATGATCGCATTTCTGGAAGAATGCAATCATATTTAATCTAACGAAGCAATCGCGGTTCACCTGTGTGATTAGGCTGAGATGAAACGGCCCGTGCAAAGCGCAGCGTGACTCCATCAGGGACCTTGTGCAGCTTTTCAGCATTCGCACCCTCAAGATCAGATTAGAAAATACCAATTGCATATTTTGTTTTATTCACATAACAGATCCTGACAGTTACCATGACAACCATCAAGCTCTTTTGGAGCCGAAGAATTTGCTGGATTTTTTTCAGTTTCTTTGTTGTTGTTGGGTTTTTTTTCCAAGTCAATTCATATTCACTTCCTGCTGGAGTAAACTCAGGTACTGCTGACCGACTCTCTGCTCGTCTGTCTGCCAGCTGTCAGGTGTTTTTCCCGTGAACAAGGTCTCAGAAACAAAAGACGACACTTGCCATTATTTTTTTCTCTCCCTCTCTCTTTCTCTCATCCTCCACTGAAGCCGTCCTCTGCTACCTAACAGCTCCTCTTGTTTGTTTTTTCCTCAGGTACTTCAGTCTGAACCAGAGCTCAGGAGTGCTGACCGCCCGACAGAACATCCCTGCGGGCAGCTACTGGTTGAGGGTCGGGGTCTCTGATGGGGTTTGGCCCGACGTGATCTCGGGGGTCAGAGTCCATGTGAGGGACCTGGTGGAAAAGGCCATCCTGTCGTCCGCCTCGCTGCGTTTGACCGGTAAGGTCGGCGGAAACACCGACTCACCTGTTGGCTTAAACGCTGTGTTAATCTGGAATCACCGGCCGCCTGCAGCTGTGCAGGTGGAGGCTGCGATCCAGCTCTGACTTTACCTGTTATGTCTCCGCATGACCCCCAACACTATATGTCAAGACAATATTGAGTTTAATAGTTTTTCAGTTGGATTCCCTGTTTCAGTCTTCCCACATAATAGAACGCCGGCTCTTTGTCGCCGCTGCTGTTGTTCAATTTCTTTGTGAAGCCGATGTTGAAAGAAACACATTCTGCCACAGGCATGAATTAAGTGGTACTTTTCATTGAATGATTATCAGGTTGTCAATCCAGTTAGCGCTGAAATAATAGGCTGTCAGGAGAAATTTTTATACTTGTATTATTTAGCGTTTCTAAGCATTGCACAGCAAACCGTTCAGCGCTGGTTGGTTAATCTTTTTTTTTTTTTTTTCTCTCCTTCGTCTTTTTCTTTAACACTGAAGTTTAAGTTAAAAGCCTTTTTCCTCCCGACTGTCAGTCTCTCCGAGCAAATTGGAGTTATAAAGGTCAATTTGGAAGTGTCAGGTAAAGTCCTTGACATTTAAAAAGCCATTCGGCGAGCAGAGTCGAAACGCTTTTATGGACGCCTCTGACTCCAGAGTCATTATCATATTTGGAGATTAAAGATGACTGCCCCGCGTTCTCCTGATGTTATTGGTGGGTGACGTCGCAAATGAGATTGAGTTTCAGGTCATTAAAATGTTTTGTACGGAGACCTTAACTTTATCTCAGTGAAGAAATAAACGATTTTTCCTCGACTGCGTCACGACTCGTTCACTTTGTGGCTGATCCAGCGAGGGGAGAGGATCGATACGGGGAGATGTTAGGCTACCTCTTCTGCTAATGGAATCAGGAACTCGGCAGACTTTGATCAACTCCGAAGTTGTCATTGACGAGTCGGCGGTTCTTATTGCTTGAGCCCTCTCTCTCTTTCTTTTTCTCCCCAAGGCATTACAGCGAGAGATTTTATCGACTCTCGTGTCGAGGGGAAGAGTCGACTGGAGACGTTCTGGGACTTCCTGTCTGAAACGCTGTCCGTCAGAACCGGGAGCGTCAACGTTTTCAGCGTAGCAGACAGAGAGGAGAACACAGTGGACATCCATTTCTATGTGCTAACTGATAATGGCTACCTACGCCCAGAGAAACTGCACGCTGTCCTCGCCGTACATAAAAAGAAGGTATATATACCATCCCGTTTGATAGATAAGGATCAATGCTCATATATCAAGTGATACGCTCGGGAGCTTGGGGGGAAGAGATAACAGCTTTTTATCTGCCCTTTTATTTTCACACCAACTTTCTGTCTGTTTACTGCCTGGCCCTGTCATGTCTCTTTGTCTCTCCCATTCATTTCTTCTCTATGTTGCCTCTTTTTTTGTTTTTTAATGGCTTCTGCATCGTTCTGATTCCTCTGTCATTCCTCACTACATGTCAACGCAATCAGTTAGAGAACATTAAAAGCATTTATGTAGATTAGGCCTCGCCTTTCGTCTTTTATCCCTCCAAATCTATATCTCTGTTTACCCCTCACCACCAGCATTGGAGATACAAATACTTGTATCTTCACTGACAATTATTGTAATTCCCGTATTTGTCTCCCTCATCTCCTCCCTTCTTTCCGCTGTCTGACTCTCTGCAGCTGCAGTCGCTGCTGCGTCTGAATGTGAGCCAGGTGCAGGTAGATGAGTGTGTGCGCACAGACTGCAAGACATCAGGCGGCTGCTCCACACAGTTAAGCATCAGCGACTCGCCCACCCTGGTAGACTCAGGTGCTTTATCCCTGGTGTCAGTGAAGGTGACGTCCTCGGCTGTGTGTGGCTGCGCTGCCAGGGAAATGACCCACCAGCCCTGCTCCTCCTACCCCACTAACCCCTGCCTTAATGGGGGAACCTGCGTCGACACCCAGAATGGATACAGGTGAGCCGTCGCTGCCGTCCTTCAGGAGACGGACCGCAGCTTTTTAGAAAGATGGGAACCAGAAATAGGAGTTTGCTGATTGTGCTGCAGTCTTCTCTCTCATCCTGTTAGAGTGGAAGAGTGACACATATTGAGAAATGAGCCCAGTAGTCCTCGTGAGAAAAACCTCCTTCACCTGCAACTTGACCTAACTTGCTTGAGCTGCTCTGCTGTGTTGTCAGCTGAATATAGAGCAGCGAGCTTTTGACTATTTTCCATGGAAGCGACGTACATTTATGTGCATATCTGAGTGTATCTTGCCAAGATTAGTAAATGAGGTCTCTAGATTTATAGTCCGATATTGAATTTTTAAAACCCTGGCACGCCGTCTTGCAGTAAATAGTGAGCGTGGGCTCTGAATCAAGGTCAGTAGCCAATACTTTAGATATGAGCCCTACATATTGACGAAGGTTTGTAGTCAATATAAAGGCCTTCGACTTCCAGCGTATAGGTCCATCACAGAGGGAGCAGCACACATTTTATTTAATGCGCACACTAATGCCCAGATTAAATAAATATAGGGCAAGGGGATTAGAACAACGCTGCCCCCCACTACGCTCACAACTTCTCAAAATCTCATTAAAGGGCATGTACACGAACATGCGAGACAATCTTCAGAGAGAGAGAGAGAGAATGTAAAGAACTCGTTTGTTCATCTTTGATTTTATCTTTTTTGCACCGTCTCTGCTGCCCTTGATCTGCAGCACTGCTGAGGAAAGCTCTTGTTCTGTGAGAAGAACATCCCCCTCACATGTTGCTATACGTGCCCTCGCGTGCGATGCGAGCAACCATCATAAAGAATCCAATTTTAAGATCCGTCCTCTCTCCACGGAGCTTAACAGGCAGCAGCTGATCAGATATTGTCAGTCAGAAGTGAGAAAAACATGCCCTGCCCTCCTTGATTTGAATTGGCATCACTCTCATGAGTCGCATGAAAAAAAAAAGAAACGAGGAGAGCAGTGAAAGAGCGAGAGGTGTTGCCGTGTGCATATGTATGCATAAGGCTACGCTCTGCCTAAGCCGTCCCTTTTTGCCGCCTATGGATCAGTATTCCTGACATGCGTTTGCCCCTCTGCAGAATAAACAGCAATGGGGAGAAACAGCCTCTAACAGCCTCGGTACACACAGCTTTCCACAGACACTGCATGAAAATAGATGGCTTTGACATTATCAGCACAGCCAGCTTGTCTCACATGCCTGCAGTGGCGAGGACGAGGTGAGATCAACCGGTCGCCTCCATCCTCGACCGTTGCAGTGATGGAAAGGCCTGTTTTCCATCGCTGCACGTATCTCTTCCTTTATGACGCTTTTGTGCGATATTATATTTACCATTACGGTCTCATACACAAACACACTGTAGAGGAGGGAGGGGGGGAACGGTGGAAACATTTAATTTCAGCGGCAGCCCTGATCCTTAACACTCAAGCTCTAATCAAAGGAGATAAGTACAAGAAGAAGGCAGTTGTGTGTCAACCAAAGTGTGTAATACCTTTAAAAATGAGAAAACGGGCCCGTGGTGTTGATAAGTGTTAAGAAAAAACTCGGGTTGGTGGTACGGCGCATAGAAAAGTGAGAGAAATAGAATTAATTATCTCCTAACAAAGGAGGTGTGATGTGCCGAGCCGCAGCAGTCTCCGGAGGGTTGAGCTCGGGCAGCTGTGACAGATAAAGAATCGGCCGGAGTAATGTTGTGTTGGTCGCTAATTGATTTAACGTAAAGCTGAATATTCACCGGCTCCGTGGCTAATGCAAACAATTGATTGATAAGCCGCTCTTTCTCGGTGCGTCTGTGAACAAAGCCGCGTTGTCTGTGCGGATCAACGCGGCTGTCACGTTACCGCCTGAAGAGAAGTCGCCAACGCGTAAGATCCAGAAGATTCCACCGAGATGATGAATGAATGACAGTGATTGTTTCTTCCCTCCGTGTTCCACCTGGATTTTCCTCACTCTTTCCCTTCTTCACGCTGCTACAGGTGCCACTGCCCCCCACAGCTTGATGGGCCAGACTGTCAGCAGACCAGACTTAGTTTCCTTGGCAACGGCTATGCCTGGTTTCCCCCCATAAGGCCGTGCTTTGATAGCCATCTTTCACTGGAGTTTATGACAGACGAGGACGACGGGCTGCTGCTGTACGCCGGCCCGCTGGCCACTCTGCAGTCTGGGGAGGCTGAGGACTACATGGCCATAGGTAAGGGAACAAGTCTCCATAATTAGTTGTGTGCCGAGAGGCCTGCGGGTCATTAGTGCACTAAAAACTTGGAACTCAATTTTGCGTGTTTAATCACTGGGCGGTGGCTAATCAGATATACGAGGCAGATTCTGTTTCGTCAGCGCGCTGCTGAGGGACGTGAGCGCTCGTTCTGCAGACTTGAACAGTGAGTTTCTCTCGTGGCGCTGCACAGGTTTCACTGTTTGTCGTGTATGTAATGATTTTGTCGTGCGCCACAAGGAGTTCTGTTTCTGTTTAACCCCCCTGATACTTCAGCGTCACTCTGTCGGCCCGTTAGACGTTCAGAAACTCCCTCAAGGACGGATCAGCTGGGTTTATTCTCACTCTATCAAAGGCCTGATCTTGAATCTTCCAGATGAAGGACAGTAATAAACATGTTATACTAAAAAAATGTGGCCATGTACAGTTCCACTCGCATAGCACTTATATTTCTGTGTGAGGCCACAGAGCACCAGGAGCGAACTTAACGACTGTGATGATTTGTGTTCTTTACTAGATAGTGACGTCTTTTAATGCAGATGTAAATAGTAAAAGTAATGAATCAGACAGTGTAGAGATGCTGCTGCTTATTGTTGAAGGTAGAGGTTGGTGAAATAGGTTTAGGCGAGGTTATGAATTATTATTTATAGGTTTTATAGCAACTAAATCACAGATTCTTGTGCTGTGCAGAAGTTATCGAGGAGTAAATGTGGACGCTGTCTCGCTTCTGCGCACACAAACACACACACACACACACACACGCAGATATATTAAGTACATTTGTTTTGTTGTTGGAATAATTAGAAAACTGAGTCCTCGACTGGGATGATTCACCTGAACGCCTCATTAAGTTTGAACAACAACTCGGAAAGTTGGCATAAATCTTCAGCGCGCAACTTGTTGAGTTCTCCGTTTACATATTCTGTAATTTGGTGTTCTGTCGTGAAGAGTTATTTACCACAATTAACCCTGATAACAAGGCTTAAGCAATATTTTAGCCGTTTTTACATGATTTACTGGTGCAGCAACAGTTCTGGGAGAACAACCACTTTGTTACATGGAAACTTCAAACAGCTGTCAACAATAAAACACAACACAACTCCTTTGTTACAACATGAACACAATGAAACTGGATGAATGACTTCCCAACATGAGAGTGCAGCGTACACACATTTCATGGCACAGTAAGAAGACAGAAATAACAAAGTAACATATTTGAAATGTTGTTGAAATTGCCCCCCGGTCACCACAATAACCAACAACCTGCAGTGAGCTGTTTACCAGCGAGCTGGAAACTAAAATGTGAGATCAGCAGATGTTTGCAAGAAACTATTTGGAAATTATGCTGCAATAACTCACTTTAATTTTCATTTCCTGCTGAGGAAAAGTAAAACAGAAACTAGTAGGAAAAGAGCTTATTGGAAAATACCAGAATATCATTATTACATATTGTTGTGGTAAAATTAAA
Source organism: Diplodus sargus (assembly GCA_903131615.1). Taxonomy (NCBI): domain Eukaryota; kingdom Metazoa; phylum Chordata; class Actinopteri; order Spariformes; family Sparidae; genus Diplodus; species Diplodus sargus. Next base: position 719,933 of record CAEMYA010000499.1, read on the forward strand.
TACATTTAGATGTGTTAACTGTTTGTGGGTGATGTCACAGAAATCTCATATATGTTATCTGGTATTTAACGCCTTCCTTCTGTACGGCGGACCTGTAGAACTAAGTGTTACGCACATATACTGTCCAATTATCATTTCCTGTCACTTTGATTTAATTCTTTACACCGAGGCTAACTGGGTTGGTTCACCCAAACGATACCAACGCATATTTCTCATTTACCACTCGCTGATATCTAACCATGCAGACAGTTTTGTGTTTCTCTCCGCTGAGCTTTTTTTTTTTT
>CAEMYA010000499.1:736248-748499 GCA_903131615.1 Diplodus sargus
GAGCCATCGGAAGCATGATTCTCTTTCTAAGCAATTACTTTGAAAAAAATTCCGGTCTAATGTGATTACCTTGCATTTCTCGAGAGATTTCCAATTAAACCAATACTTAGCACGCGCCATATAAACCATCCGGGTTGAAATGGATCCCATCAAACGCCGGGGAGATATAAAAGCCGAGGCCAGACACGAGGCCAGAGAGGAAACTCAGAGAAAAACAGGAGCAGAGAGAGTCTTAATGACAAGAAGAAGAAGAGGAGGAGACGAGGAGGAAGGCTCCAATACAGGAAGACAAAAAAAAACAGAATTAAAGAGAAGAGAAAGAGCGAACTAGTAGCGACAAGATAGTGAGGAACGGGGAAAGAGAAAGAGGGATGGCAGATGGGAGAAAAATATTGGTTGAGATTAATGGACTTTAAAGGTCAGTCCAGCACGTTGTATAATTCAGCACACAATAGCTGTGATTGATGTGTGTGCTTTAGGACCTTTTCTTGCTCGGCACCCGCAGTATTCCTCTCCGGCGCTCAGCAGAGCCACCGAGGCTTTGAGTTTAAGCTGGTAGGAGTACAAATTCATTTAATACGTTTCCCAAGGAACTGCAGTCTTTGCTAAAAAATAATAATAATAATAATAATAATAATGACTATATTTGTCTGTCACCTTTCAAAAGCAAAGTTGCAAAGCGCTTCTCCCGTGAAACAAACAATAGGACATCAATGTGATCCAAGTAAAAAGGATAGAAAACAAAACAGCTTGATTTAAACTAAAATGGAACGAGAGGACGTCTTTTGTTGGCAAGTCAAGACGTGGAAACAATTATCAGGTTTTTGTCGGAGGATCTCCGGCAGCGACCGGGCTCACAGGGAGTTAACGGATCGCAGGTGCAGCAGGAGAACGTTCCAAGGTTTTCAAAGCAAGCAGTAAAAATCTTAAAATCAATTCGAAAAAGAAAAAAAAGCTCACGAGTAACCAGCGAAGGGCAACTGAGATTGGTGCGATGTGGCAGCAGCCGTTGTCGTCTGTGGATGTTTGGGCTCCTGATACCTGAACAAAGTGCTCCGCAGCAGTCAAGTTCGGAGGAGATAAAGAACGAGTGACCTTTTTCTAAATCTGCAGAGAAAAAGCAATGACCTGATCTCGGGTAAATGTCTTGAGTTGGACGAAAAAAGCAGGACTGCGGCACTTTTGTCAGCTGTGCATCAAAAAATAACAGTCTGTCTCTCTCTTTCTCTTTTTTTACATTATTAGATGAGACACAGACGAGACGAGAGGTTGTTAATCCAGCTGGTGCCGTGCCGCAGGGAATGATTATAGTCATATCTGATTGGAAGTCTGTCAACTGCAGAACATTTTTTAGACCATCCAGTTCTTTATTTTGGGAAGGCAGGACATTAAAACAGGCCTTAAAGGGACATACGCAAGGGATAAAACCCAACTAGGTGTCTATCAGCAGGATTTATATCATTGGCTCGGTGAATGCTCGATCCTGATTGGCTGGAGGGTCATTTGTTTGTGTATTTGGGGAGAGTGACGTGGCTGGTTAGCTAGCGAGTAGCGTTGTTTAACATGCAGCTAAATGTTTGTCTTAACGTATGCAATGTTGCTGACTTCAAATCAGGTCCGGTTTATCTAGTTTATCTCCCGTTGCTAAGTGCTATCAAAGGTCTGTTCTGTTAAGTGGCGTCGTGAACGAGGAATGTTATATTTTGTTTGCAAAACACGTTAAAAATATACGTTCTTAATGCTCTAAATGTTTCTTTCTTTGGCATGTGACAATAGCGTTAGCAGGACGATGCCCTTCTCGGCGTCTGTGATCAGGAATTAATAGATTCACGCGGCCCATTAGCTCCTGATAAGGACCTGTTCGGGTATTATCCCTTACTTAATGGACGAGGAGGACGCCGGGACAGTTGCCTCATTCATATTCACCCACACCATGGTGTAAGGTTGTGTATCATCCACAGAGAGAAGAAAAGCAATATCGTGTCCATACATGATCTGTCCCGGGGGTGGCATAAAAACAGTAGACCCAGAATAGAGCCCTGGGGGACGCCAGTACAGAGAAGAGCATGAGAGGAGGAGGCATCGCAGAAACATGAGCTGTAGGACAGAAAGGAGAGAAACCAAACCAGAGCTGGTGCCAAGTCAGCATCAATGGAGATATTTAGAAAGGTGGTGCTTTTGTCTCCACGTTACTCTTACCTCATATGTGACGGAAAATCCATTTAAAGTCAAAAACCATCTGGTGCATTGCCTGAATTGGTAAAAAAAAACACCTGCTGTATATTCAAAAGGTTGTTTTTAAGCATCCCTGTGTTCACATCATCTCCTTCCGCTCACGTTGTCAACATCACTCACGCTCAGAGATTGTTTTGTTTTCTGCTCAGAATCTCATTTAATTACCCCCGGCTGTTGTTAACCTGCTCTCTGGCACCCCTCAGTGTTGATGCTGGGCCTGTTTCTCTACTCCTGCTGGAGGAGACACAAAGGTCTGAAGGAGGGCGTGTACCACGTGTCGGCGCACCACGGCGAGTGGGAGGACATCCGGGAAAACGTGCTAAACTACGACGAGGAAGGCGGAGGCGAGCAGGACCAGGTACACATACATGTAACACACAACCTCTGCACATTCAGCTCTGGCATGAAACTATTTTATGGATAACAGAATACAAATAAGGTAATACAGAAGCTAAACCAGCAACACTTAAAAAAGAGAGAGAGAGAAAGCTGTTTGTTGGTGCCTTGAAATAAAAACCAAATATCAGTTCCCTGGAGGTCTGGGAATGTTAGTCAATTAGCTGAAATTAAGCAAGTAGACAGCAATGGCTGTTAATGCCTCTGTTTTAATAGTGCTGGTAATAGCAGTTCTCCCCGTTCTGCAATCAGATAATTAATTACTAGGCTAATCAATGGTGCTGTTGTTGCCGGCGTCGCTTCTTTCGTTGTGGAGCTTCTTCTTCTTCTTTAGTCTGAGGAGTGGGTTCATTTGCTAGCAGAGGCATTAGCTGAGCTCTCTGCACAGATTGGTGTCATGTGGCAATGTTGTTTTTCATTATCTCTTGAATTTCAGAAAAGATTGCACAGAGGGGAGAAAAAAAAACCCACTTTATGTCTTCTTCTCTGTCCTCTGCTCTCTCCTCTCTGATGGTCTTCTCAGAACGCCTTTAACATGGTGGAGCTGCAGCGCTCCCTGCAGCCCAGCCCGGCGCAGTCGCTCCGGTACAGCTACCCGCAGAGCATCATCTCCTGCCCGCAGACCAAGCTTCCCCAGGACAGCAACAAGAAGGGGCTGTCCAACGGGAACGGCAGCGCGGCGATCGCCCTGCGCCTGGCCATCCCCCCCTCGGAGACAGAAACCTTGCCGTCTCCTTTGACCTTCCGCCGCTCCCAAAAAACCCTCTCCTTCTCCAGCCAGGATCTGGCCCGCTACCTGTGCGAGGTCATCAGGGACATGGAGCACCCGGGGGAGCTCAGCACCATGACCACACCGCGCCGCACCTCCGGAAAGGATCGCGGCATGGCGGCGGTGCGCTCCCTCAGCTCCCTCAGTGCATCTCAGGGTTCAGAAGTCAGACTTCAAGCGGCCCAGAGCTCCCGGCTGGACAGGTTCAAAACCCTCCGAGCCGTGGTGAGCGATTTGAGAGGAGACTCCAAGACTCCTGAGGGCCAGAAAGACAAACTGAAGGAGAGCAGAGGGCATGTGAACTGCGAGAAGAGCGGGTGAGGCTGCAACTGAGAAACAGAACTGAAGGTTGCAGAAAAGCAACGCTAATCAGAAGAAGGCGGTGGTGGAATTCCGAGGGGAGATAATTAAATGTGAAATACTCTGAGACTGGGAGGTTGCCCAGGGTCTATGTGAAGTCTGCTATAAATGTACTGTATTGATGAAACTTTGAGCATTTAAGTTCTTTGATATGAAACATGTTTACCAATGAATGATCAGATGTGATGTATTGTTTACTTGGCATTGCACTGTACAGTATTCACTCCACGGAGAGCACTTTTCCACTAAAAAAAGGCGCCCTGTGCGAAAAAAAACCAATTCATGTCATGAAACTCACCAGAGAAAAGTCTGCGAGCGACACGGCGGACGAGTTTCCTTGTGGGAGAACTGGATTCCCTTTTTTTTCTCGCTGTTAATGACTCATGAAATCGTTTATGTGACAAAATGATTTTTGTTTCATTTGTATTATCTATTTCCTTTTAAATAAATGATTATCTTTGATAATATTTCGAGCTTGATCTTGTTCAAACACGAGTTCCCAGCGCCGCTCGTCAAATGCCTGGTTTCATTTGAAGTTCAAGCCAACTTTCATCATCAAATGTTCGTCTAGCCGGGTTTTTTTTTTGTTTTGTTTTAAGTCTGAATCCTCAGCAGACGCAACGTAAAGGAAAACCGTCTTCTCACCTCCAGTTGATAAAACCTTCTATGTATTGTTCATTCATCTGTCTTCCATCGCTGCTGGTGATTAGCGTGACAACATTCAGGACTTCAAAATAAACCAGAACAGCTGTTCTTGTCTCACACAACTAACTGTTACCAGCACCAAGAGCCTCTGGTGAGAAGAGCAAAGTCGATCTCAGGATTAATCATTCATGTCCCGAGCCTGCAGCCTCCTGACCTGAGCTTCTGGGAGTCTGCAGGATGAACTCACCAGCGTGGGGGTCCCAGCAGGTCGCCCCACACCAGACTTAATTAGCTGGCATTACAAGAGTTAAACAGATGTGACACTGGAGCGAGCCGCCGGGGAAGCTCCCAGAGCTGCTGCGTGCTGCTGACGTGATGGTCTTGATGTCTGAATCTGGTCCACCTACATAATGCATCATACATCTGGGAGAGGAGAGGAGAGGAAAGGTGGTTTCAAGTCCCTGCCTGTTCTTTTTTTTAAAAAAGGGCTTCACGTTCATCCCTTTTGTATTCATGAGTCTCGTACCAACATCTCCCTGTGTGAGCCCAGAGATCACATTCATGCTACAGCGAATCTGTTCCCTCCACATGCGTATTAATATAATTACCAGATGATCTGAATCTGATCGAGTTTTTGTTCAGTCAGGAGCTCTGAGAGATCTTTGCACGACCGCACACTGCCACCTGCTGGCAGGCTGATGGCACCGCGCTCGGCTGGAGCTGCAGCTCATTACTCCAGATTTACTGTGCAGCACACACACACACACACACACACATACACACACACACCAGTCCACTTCCCCACAGTGGGATCCGACATCCTTGAACGAGTTCATGGTTTGTTTCTGGAATCATGAATTGTAATTGGGCTCTAACATCATTACATTTATTAAAAAGTCGTCCGAGTGCTGTTTGCATGATGGAGTGTTGATTTCAAATGCAAATTCCACTCGCTGCCTTATTTTCTGCTGTAAACAGTTTCATAACAGAGCCCCGATTTGAATTAAGGACGAGAATTAACTTGTAAATGGGGCTGCAGGTCTGAGGCTTCATACATTTTGAGAGGCGATGGTTTGAAATTCAAAGATCGAGGAGACGGAGACGAGCGGCTGTCCAGGTGTGACTGTGAGCAGGAAGGAAAGAACAGAGCAGAAGCATCCCTGATAAATAAAGGATGAGATGAGGAACATCCTGCTTTTTATTTTATTTATTTATTTATTTAAATAGATGTAATTTGCCTTTCAGCCATTAGAGGACACTGTAAGTCCACGAGCAGCTCCAGACCTGAAGAAACGAGAAGAGAGAAGCAAAACTGAACGATTCGATCTGTACAGAGATGCTTCAGCTGTCGACATCAGCAGGTCTGAGACCAGTTAGGAACTTATCGGAGGTTTTGGGAAAACGTGTCGGAGATCTCTGTCCAACCACACGGTCATCAAAACAGCAGGAAGCAAAGAGGCGCTCGAGATCTTTTGCTGAAGACGTAATTGCATCATAATGTAAAAAATGAAGTGTGGCTGAAAAAAAGTGTTAATCACAGAATGAACTTGTGTTTTTTATGCTGAAACAAACTACATAAACAAACTGACCTTAAAGGAACGACACAGTTTTACTACTGTTTTACTTTGTTTATTTGTGGCGGACCCTGCCACCTTCTCCAGCTGTTCTGGGATGTTATTTTCCTCAGGGAACAGCTTGTGTGTTCAGTTATTGAGAAAATAGATATTTCTGAGTTTGTATTATTAGTTTTGGAGTTTGGATTTCTTCTCCAGAACGACACAGTGTTCCTTTAAAGGAATATTATGCAGGTTTTATAAAACAAAAACAATGCAGACTCACACCAGAATCATCCGTCTTATTTCATTATTATGTTGTTGTGTTCGGGATGTTTCTAGGCGACAATTATTCTGGAGTAAGATAAGCTGCAGATGCTTTTTGTTGAGCGTCAATATTTCACTGTCAATGAACGAGATTCAGCGTTCAGCTTCTGAAGAATCCTCTATAGTACGTCTTTAAAAACAAGATGTTTTCCTCGTTTGAACAAGTTTTCTGAGACTTCAGCTCAACTTCTCAGAACTCTGAACACAAAATCGAAACATAACGCTGCTGCAGGCGTTTTAACTACCTCACTGTCCTTCTTCTCTACGTCACCACGTGAAGAGCGGGACGAGCAGACAGGACCGCTGCTTTATAATATCGATTACCTTCAGAGCTATTCAACCTTTTTACTTTTGTGTTTGTCAAAACCAAAAGGAAACACACAGCTATCATGTGAATATCTCTCACAGAGCCTCAGTTTAAACATTTATGTCTTCATGTCATTTATTCATCTGCATGAAACTGTTGAAATTGTTGTTTTCCTTCTGAAACACTGAGTTGTTGTTGTTTTAGCTGCAGTGAAGTTATACAGTCCTGTGAATATATGATACAAATATTGACATTGACTCAATCGTTAGATCAGAACATTTCTTTATCCGGTGAGCTCACATTGTTCTAACTCACAGCACAGCCTCACAGAATCAAACTGCTGAAGTCATCCAGCTCTCAGGTGATCAGCAGGTATCTGCTGCACCTGTGAGGAGGAAGGTGAGGAGGAGGGTTTATAAGGAGGTCGCAGTTCTCCTGCTCAGTTGGTTTTTTCTGTGCTCAGCGTGTTTTAGTTTTTTTCTTTTGGGCCGCTTCCAAACATTTTGTTTCCCACTTCACCTTTTGGTTTGTTGGGTCCAATTCTGGACAACAAGCGACCGATTTGTTTTGACCCTTTCTGTGATTTGTGCAGCGAGTCCTGTTCTTTAAGGTTCTGCTTTCTGGAGAAACACAACAGAAGTGAATGAGACAAGGTGTTAATTAGCGTGTGGCGATTTGAAAAGCAGGATTTCTTTGAGATCTGTGTCAGAGCTTTGCAAAAATATGATTTAGGGTTGTGATTTGTATAAAAACCGTGGGACTGTGGTCAGAATTCAGCAGTCTAGAGTTCAGATTTTCATGCTAGAGGTTTTGAATTTTCAGACTTGTGTGCATAATTACAATGTTTGTGTCTAAACACTGTAAATTTTAAAAGTTAATTACCTCACAACCACCAAATAAACTATTAAATTCGAGTTGTACGAGCTGGAAACTTTGACCAACTCGTCTTCTTTACTTTGAGATCATCGATTTTCTCAACTTTGACCAATTTTACAATAAAGAATGCAGAAAAAGTGTAACATTAATGTCATTAACAGACTGTTGATGATGGTGCACGGATGCATGAGTAGCTTGTTGAAGTGGAGCTCGTTGTAGCTGCGTTAAATGTTGTCGGGTCGTTGAGTTCAGTGGTTCTCGACCGTTTCACAGGTCACAGGATGAATCTGAAGGGTTGTGAGATGATTAATGGGGGAAAAACTCTCTACTCTTTTCATTTTTTTTAACTTTTGTCAAATCTTTTTGGTGAAATATTGGACACAGTACTTTGAACTCTTTGGGTCGACTGGGTTCAGTGGAACCGTTGGAGAGGTTCGGAGGTGAAATCACAAGTTAAAGTCTTCTGAAACGTGACGCTGTGTTTTACTTCTGCACCTCTGACGATTTATGTGAAACAGTCGTGAGATTAACTGTGACTTCACTGAAGGAAGACTGAAGATTTTAAGTTGAAGCTTTTTATCTGGGACGGCTCACAGTAAATGTAATGGTCCAGATGCAGCCGAGCTCAGAGTCCTGGAGCTCTGAAGCTGATCTTACTGAGATACTGTGTCGGCTTTTGTCACCATATCTGGAGGTAATCGTGAGAGGAGGTTTTATTGTTCTCCCCTGAAATGACCAAAGTCTTTACATCCAGTCTGGGATCATTAGAGAGTCATTGAAAACCCTCCGACACATTCAACACAGTGACAACAGTATGAGGCAATATTTACTCGGGGGACCGTCACCAGCTCGGGTGATGCACTGTGTCTGTGTCCTCCTGCTCCACAGGGTGAGATGAGATCTCAGTACAGACGACGGTGGGGGTGGTGGTGGTGGTGGTGGTGGTGGGGTTGAGTCTGGAGGCGGAGCAACGCTGCAGCGGAGTGTTTGATGTGACAGCTGGAGATTGTAAGAATGAGGGGTGACACAGAGCTGCAGCGTCCTCGGCCCCGGCCGGTCATCCAGCCCCGGCTGTCAGTCAGTCACTCTCCGAGATTCCAGCTCTGTTTACTCTTGTGTTATTAACGTGTGTGTGTGTGTGTGTGTATATCTGTGTGCGCCCGTGTTTATCCTCAGGCAACGGATCTGGGAGAAGTGACAGTGTGGCGTGGCCCTCTGTCAGTCGCCCAGTAAAGTGGCATGCGTGTCAGCTCTCCTGACAGACGCTCTCATCCTGCTGGCCAACGACGGCGGCTGCAAATGTGGGACATGTCTTGTGACAGAGCGACACAGCCTACACGACAACTCGGCGTGCAGACGGGACACGAGCAGTCAAGTTTGATGTGAGGGGGTCACCGCTGAGGGCCCGGGCTCTCGGAGGGTGAGTGAAGGCTGCAGTGATCTCTGCACAGCTGGAGACGCGGCGGCCGCGCACACACCTTCACTTACAGCCTTTTGTTTGTAAGTGGGTGTAAGAGAAACCTGTTTTTGTCAGCGGTGGGCTGAAGGGGTTCTTAAATGTGCCACGTGCAGCATGTTAACATCAATACATCAACGCTAAACTCATATCGTTAACGATCACTGAGAGGATTCAGCCCGGACGTGACTGTCTTTACTGTTATTATCCTCAAGAATTCAGTCCTGGTTGATCCAAAACATCCTGTTAATGATCAGAATCATCTTCTGTAGATGTATTTCTGACAAACACGCTGCGTATCCTGTGACTTCTTCACAATAAAAGCCGGCCCATATTTTGCCAGATGGAACAGGAAGTGTTCGGTTTACAGGAAGTTAATACAGAACTGAGATCTGATACTGTGTGAGAGTGAGAACCAAACATTAGTTCTGATGTCAGTGAGAGGAAAAGCATGTTGCATGTTTGATTGTCCAATCACAGATAAACTGGTATCAGCTGATATCAAAGCTACTTTTTAGAGACAATAACACAGAATAACATGCGTGGGGTCGATGTAATACAATAAAGATAATTGTTAAACCGTAAATCAGTCGTCAATATGGGAATTTCTTACAAGCTAATTTTATTACCGGCTTCCAGAATCTGGTTCTTGCCGGGCTCTGATCCCAGAACCACGTGCTGCATCATTTTCTGTGAATCTCTTTTTTTAATGGGCAGGAAATTTGAATCCATTGCAGGACTGGCGGACTCCGCCACTGCCAGTAAAAGCTTCAGGAAATTAGTGAATGTAAATGCATTTAAAAAATGACAATTATTTATACAGTAGGATCAACATTTGGGTTTGAATACATGAAAATGTTCAGTTAAACATTTTGCTCTGCGCTGAATCGTCTGATGCTCATTAGTTTTTCATTTTTATTCAATTTGTAATGAAAAAGATCTGGAAATAGTTTTTAATTCAGTTTAAACTAGTATCGTTCAATTACTTTCTGTGTTTTTTGTATTTCAGTTTACTAAAATGTTCATAAACCTTGTTTCGGTTGTTCGTTTAGTTGTAGTTGAACTATATTAACCTTGTTTCTGAGACGCAGTGGGAATTCAAACTCTCAGAGATTCTCACAAGGGCAGACAGCAGATGGAGGGAAAACCGGCAAATAGAAAATCAATTGAAACTTGTTTGCCCTCCTCAGAACGTCAATGAACCACCGCTGACTGGTAACAGAAAGAAATTACCGACCGTCGTGAAAAACATAACAAACGTCCAACAGTTTTAAATCAGATGAGGAACAGAAACGGCTTTAGATCGCACGCAACAACAACGTTCAGTCTACAGAGTTTAAAACGAGTTGTTTGTTTGGAGACGATGAGTTTGTCAGTTTTTGAAGTGTAATAATATAAAAGTTAACTCGTCCTCCATCACAGTTTTGTCCCTCATCGGCTTCATCAGCTACTAAATGGATCTTCAAGAAGGTAATTCGAATTCCAGCTTTGAAGCCGAAGTGGGAAAACGGTCTCAAAACAACTGAGAGCAATTTCTGTTGAATTAAAACTCCTTTTGCTCAGTTTGAACCTGAGAGATTTGGTTCAGTCTGATTTGTTTCACACCATCGTGCAGTTCCCGTCCTCCGCCCACAGGTGGAGCTGTTTGCCACACCTGAGCTTTGCCTCACACCACTGATCTGTGCTCACACCAAAGATCCTCAGGTTTCTTTTTACAAAGCTCAGACAGTCAGATGCTTCAGCTGCTGTGTGTGGCTCGCTGCACCACGACGCCTCTGCAGAAAAGCAGTTTATCATCGACTATATTGGGAGCGTTTAATGGCACGATCGTGATGGATTCTGCCAGCCGTTGATTTATTGATCCCGCGTCCTCGGCTAAGCTGTGAATACTCAAAAAGTTACCAGTCACTTCCAGAAATCACCTTCCCACAATGCCTTTCTTCTCAGGAGTTGTAAATGGTTTTCTCTCTGCGCCACAGGTGACTTTGAGACGATAATTGATTGTATATTTGTGGGATGGATAACGAAACAACAGCTGAACCTGTGAGCTGTGTTTTCCTGTTGAACGTGGCCGTTTGAGGCTGTCAGGGGCCTTTAATGCATCCATCATCGAGGAAGAGGAGGGTTGAGAGCAGCGAGTGGTGGAGAGGAAGAGGGAGAAGCAGAGGGCGCCTGACAGATGGGCTTAGTGAGTGAATCATTGACAGCGGCCTGCTAACCGATGCTGCTTCCATCAATAGCTCAAAGCCCGCGTGATGAATTACTGCAGACAAACAATGCTGAGTAAGCAAATGTGTTTTTTAACAAAGCCAGGTGAAAATATCAGCGTCAGGACATCAAGACACGAGCAACACGGTTACAAGAACAAACAGCCGACACGCAGCAAATTAATATTTACAGCTCGTATATTTATATTGTTATATTTGGACTTGAATTGTTCATAATTCTGTTTCTTTTCAAACATACGCCGTCTTGTTGTCTGAATATGTGACATCTGGAACCTTTTGAGTCTTGGACAAAACCAAACAAAAAACACTTTAAGTTCATGTTTTTATTCTGACACTAATAAGTGGCGTCTCTCAACAGGTAAACGCACCAAAGACGTCGCCTAATTTAACTACAACATGACATAATAACATAACGGATTTTAATTAAAATCAATTCCATTTTCTTAAACTATTTGCAGATAACATTTTTAAGCGATTATCTCTCAAACATTTACTATCTTGCTCTCAAATTGCCTAACGAAGCGCTGATTAAAAGACTGCAAGGTTTCTCTTCTGTTCTTATTTCTGACACAGTAGCTGCTTATTCTGGGACTTGTAGTATTAAAGCAACATTATGTAGAAATTGACATTTTAAATGCACTGTGGCACCGAATAACATTAAAGTAATAATACTAGTCAAGTCCCATTTTGGCGTTAGGTTTTTATTTCTGACGCAGTGGCAGATTGAGTTGCGTTCGCCGCCCTCAGAATTCTGTGACGTGTTGTATTAAAGCAACATTATGTAGAAATTGACGTTTTAAATGCACTTTGAAGCCTCCCACAGTTTCAGAGCGCGACACCGCTGTCGTAATTACAAATCTCAGGTCTGGAGCACTTTGTCAGACTGTAACGTTGGTGCCGACTACAAACAAAACTCATGATGTCGTAACAATGTGTGTTGAATTCACTTCATCAATGTGATTCTGAAACTGTTATTTTAAGGTAAGAAAGTTACACAGCGTTGTTTTTAAAGCACACTCGTTCTTACCGAGGTATCATGAAATCCTCCAGGACTGAAGGTTTGTATTTTAGCAGGAGAGAAAAATCAGATAAAAAAAAA
>CAEMYA010000499.1:756333-772561 GCA_903131615.1 Diplodus sargus
CGCTCTCATAAACATTCATTTAACCAGATTACAGCCTCTTTGTGATTTAAATCTGTTTTCCACCAGAGAGCCGGCCAAGAAACACACTCGCGTGCTAACTCTCACGACAATACGTGACACCGACATCTACAGTCTGACTGTAACTCCTCGCTTCCCTCCGCGAATCTTAAACGCGGACGCACGCGTCGGGGAGATGAGCTCTCCACCGTGTTGGTAATGAACAGTGTGTGTCCTGTCTTAATAGGACGCTTCCCACCGAGCCGCGGCCACATCGTCGAACACAGCCAGGCCGGCCCCGTCTGTGTCGCCCCTGTCATCTCACATCAGATTTCACTCCAAAGCAGTGCTCTTTGGGTAAAACCATGGACGGAGCCAACAGACACAAACAGGAGCACATTTTGACACTCAGCCGCCGCCCTGACGTAACCGAGCGCGACACCTGACGTGGGGAAAAGGTCACACGATTGTCAAAGAGACAGGGGTGCCTCAGATGCAGGACGCGAGGACTCAAAAATGGACGCCTCCCGACGGTGATGATGGACACATGGCTGAAGCATGGCCTTCTGGGAGCGGTGGGAGGAGTGGACGTCCTGCCGGGAACTGTCCCTTCCGGTTCCTCCGGCGCGCTGACGAGCGGTGTCCTCGCTGATCTCACATGATGAGGCTCACGCTAAGTAGGCAAATCAAATGTGGTTAAGTGTGAGACAGTTTCACACGTAATCAGAGCGGGCGTGAGTGAAGTCTCCGCAAAAGTTGGTTCATATTCACATTGTTGCTAATTAACCTTATGAAACACTATTCTGTCTATACTGTCAGATAATATATTAAGTTGCATTTAATGTTAAACACATGTTACATGTTATTCCACTGACGCCCAACTGTAAGCAGAGCTAGTTATCTGTTTTACGCAACCTTCTTCTCTTAAAATGAGATTTTAATCAGTGTCTTTTAGCCTTTTCTTGGTCTGCACAGGAAAATTAGGGTTTAAATAAGTGTTAGAGTAAATGTTTGATATTTTGGGGAATATGTTTATTTGCTTTCCTGCTGTGGGTTAGATGAAAAGACTGATATCGCTCCCGTAAGTCTGTTTTATATGAGATAGCAGTCGGTAGCTGGTTAGCTAGCAAAATCTGCCTCCCAGCACCTCTCACGAAAAAACACATTATATTGTTTTTTTTAATCTTGTCAGAAACCGAAAGGTAAAAACATCAGTTTTCATTTTTCTGGGGGGTTTTTGTTATGTTCTGGCTCGCTGTGCTAAGCTAAGCTAACTGCTATCTTCCTTTAAAATGACTGACTGTGTTCAGACATGAAACAAAAACTAAATGCGTCACGAATCTTGCTCTTTAAACGTGGTCTTAAAGAAAATCCTCACCTTTGATTGTGGACTCCTGCGTTTCATCAGCTTTATCAGTTTTGTAATTTACGCATGTAACAGTCGACTCACGACGTGAAATAGGAGCAGGATGTCGGTGGGCAGACAGACGCTGGAGAGAGTATAGTGAGGTAAGGAGAGAAAGTGAAAGAGGGTGAAAGAGAGACAGAGTCCCTGGGGCCCCATTAGAGGCAGTTCTGAGGGCCTGTGACATCTGACTGGATCAGTGTTCTTCAGTCAGAGGCTCTCCTCTTATCCACTCCTCTGCTGGAGTCAATAAACACATCACCTACGCACAAACACATACACACAGTAACTGAGCCTCTGGGGTGAACACCAGATTAGTTCATTTAGAGGAGGTTTGATTCTTTCTCCTTGAAGCTACACAGCTTACCGAGGACATAATGAGAATGTCAGAGCTGTTGCATATATGTGCTGCACCTGGAATTGGACTTCCCAGAGCCAGTAGCCATTTAGAAATGCGTTGTCATTTTTCTTTAACTGCATAAATCTGTTTGTGTGGGATGTAAACTTTCCGCCGTGTAAAGACGAGGCAGTTAGCGCGGACGCCCGGCTAACTTGACAGAAAAACCAACCGACGAGCCGTAAACACTTTTCTCTCGCCGCTGACAGTGCGGTGGCACCAAGCAGGGTGAAACTTTGAAAGTCAAGCGGTCCTTTATCCATCCCTGCTCTGACCTTTCTGCTAGGCTGCCCTGTATTCACTGGCTGTCAGTGTGAGTTTGTCAGGAGCCATCCGTCTCTGTCCACCTCCACCCCCCTCCCCAAATCCCTGCCGACCCATTAGCCGATAGGATCCGGGGGAGCGGCGGCGTGGCCGGCCTATTGGGGCCTCTCTTCCCTCCCTCCCTCCTCCCCCTCAGCCCTGGTATCCACGTAGCACACAGCTCATCCAGGTACCCCAGAGAGGCAAAGCTAGCTGGCTATATATATATACAGTATGTAGCAAAAGCATCAACACAGCACTACTGTCTGACGTGTGGCCCATGGGAGCTGCAGAGAGGCTGATAGCTGCTGGGACAGAGGGAGGGCGTCACTGCAGGGCTAATGCTGCTGCTCCACACTGATCTGTAGCGTCTCAGCTACAGCTACATGCATGTTTGTGGACCAGCAGCCGGTTGCATCATCTCTTAATATATGTTTTGCTAAGAGATAAACACTGAGCTCCCCACAAACCAATTCTTACATAAAGAAAAGCGGTAACTGCTAGGTGTGACTGTTGAAAAAGCTACCTTTAGCTGATAACTGAACCTTTGGATTGAAGAGGAAAATAGAAATATTCGGCCTTACACTTAAAGAATGTGAACAAAAATATGGCTTTAACAATGCTAATAAGGTCAGGCTAGGTTAGGTTAGCATGAACATGTTCATACCACTCATTTAAAACTGCATAAATTCTCTGAACTCTGAAGCAGATATTTCTCAATGAATGCAAATATAAATAAAACAGATGAATTTACTAAACATTCAGATAGAATTAGCAGCTAAAGGTGCGTAAGGTTGGTGTGACTGTGAAAAGCAGCAAAAGTACATTAAATCTTGGAAGTATCCAACCAAAGAAATCCTGCCATCTCCCTCCAGAGCCGCCCCAAAACACATGACCACCTCCTGCCCGACTACCCCAACGCAGACTGCTAGCAGCTACTTCGCTAAAGACTTTTTAGACTAATAAATACAATCAACTCTGCTGAATGCAAAATGCTGCAATGTAAACATACAAATAGTCATCATGAACAGTCAGAAAAGGCTACCGAGCGCTACAGTTACTCTGCTTGTGTGCTTTGTGCTAACATTAGCCGCTACAAAGGTGTGTTACTGCTGCAGCAGCTTGTTTATTGGCCTCAGGGTCTGTGTGCTTTGAGCTTTGCTAATTGATGTCATTGCTAACTGTACACATTACCTCATGTCTCGCTACCATGTAAGAAAACACCTCACACTATCAAAATGAACATAAACAAACAACATGGCGATTGTAAGAACGCGTTGCTTTTGAGCTAATATGATTGCATAAGGACATTGTTTGTGCCACTCGCTCGCTAGTAGCTTTAGCTTTAGCTTTAACATCCACCTGTAGTACACAGGTAAACGATTGGATGGGCTTATAAGATAGTGACTTCCTGTTTTGCACAGCTTAGTTGCTTTTGATTGGAGAGTGCGTGAAATGTCACAAATCACTAAAGTTGTTAGTGAGACATTTTCCATTTTAATGATAACTCCTTTGAAATTCTGAGAGACTTCACAAACAAACTTAGCGACAAATTTACAAAACGCTGGTGCAACCAAATCCAGTCGAAGATAATCGTTTTCCTCATGCTGATCGATGTCATATTAAATGTTACTCTGTCTTACATAATGCCGCAATTTGATTTTGTTCCAGTCTGCGTTGGCCTCAGGATTAGACAGGGAGTGTCACACCGGAGACAGGCGGGACTTAATAAGACGATAGAAAGGGCGTGCGAGGAAGAGAAAGTAAAGTGAGGGTTTGGAAAAAAGAAAGTGATGCAATTGTGAAGGATGGAGGGATAGATGGATAGCTGGAGCGATGTGGAGGAGGAGTAGAAAGGTGGAGGGAGGAGAAATAGACAGTGAGAGAGGGAGGGAGGAGGCAGTAACATGTGATTAATGGATGGGTGGTAGTGGGGAGGTTGAGGCAGACTGGGAGAGAGCAGAGTGACAGTAATAAAGTGAACCTGCCTCCCATTCATCTCCCTCAACCCATCTCCCGTCTGACTGGTAGGGCTTTACACACTCTGACTAATGCCACGCTCCGCATGCGGGCACAGACGCGAGTGCCACACACCGCTTTTGGCTGCTATTCCGCCGCCACATAAATGAAAACGCACCTTCTCGCGGCCTCCCGTCGCCGTCTCCGAGCCCCCCCGTCCCCGAGCCTCAATCATTCATCGGCGGCGATAGCTGTCTGAGAGATCAACACTACCTCATCGCTTTTTATGGCTTCTAAATCATACCGTGTATCAGACTCATCTGGCGTAAAAACAATCGCTATCGTGGCTTTAACAACAGGTCAAACATGGCAGCCGCCGCTCGCCCGCGGGACGTTTCGGCGCGTGACCTTTTCCGAAATGGAATGCAAGCGTTTCTGCATCCGAGTCAGGCGACGCCAACGTGACGATCTGCTGGTATTTTTGTACTTTTTTGCTCCAGTTTTTTTCAAGGGTGCGTCTGTGCGGCGTCGGGCTAAGGTAAACAATGGCGTTTGGTGACCTTCCCTCCGGCTGCCGTAATGAGATGCACATCCCCAAATGTTGCCTCATTAACCTGTCCTGAGCTGTTTCAGGTCACATGTTTTACACTGATTCCTGCACTGGGGGAACGTCACCCCTCCGTAATAGGGTTATGTTAGGGTTGTTACCTCTGCTCATAACACACTGCCTTCACTCAGACTTTCTGTAATTATAATAAATTAAACATGGCTCGCAGTGGAGAAGATGAACCTAAATATTCATCCTTCTGGGACTGTGCGTTGCATTTAAAGTGAACCTTCGCTGACCTTGCTAGTGAGCGGAGAGCCTCATCCCCGCGAGCCTCCCTCCCCTCCCAAATGAATATATTATTAGAAGTCGCTCCCGCGTACGTGCAGGTGAACGTGATGTTGAAATAACTCGTGGACGAGCGATCGTTCATCTCTCAGTCAACCTCCACCACGCACCAGTAAATCACAATGTTTGAAACCCCACGAAGCCTCCAGCGAAAATAAAATGTATGACTAAATTGGCTTAAATTACTTTGGCACTGACTTGATAAAAGACCTTCCATGTTATTTCAATCATTAGTGGTTTTAATTGCTCCAAGGTATAATGAACACATTACTAATTGATAAGGAAACCAGTAACAGTAAAAAAAAAAAAAAATCCCTCTCCAACGGGCCCCACCTGCATGGGGTAAATCTGTCTTCATATCAGCCACATGACTTTTGCCCGGGCAGACAATAGATTAAACAATGAATGAATGATTTATTAGCTGTCGTTGTCATGCTATTTAGATGGATGGGTGTACACGCGGCATGACCTCACTTCCTTGTTCTCTGCCTTGTATTCGAGGGTATGAAGAGAGGAGGGGGGTGGACGGGGAGATGTTGGCAGGGCGGGGCGGGTCAGGCACGCCACTGGCCACTGACAGGACCCAGCCACTTGATCAATGATCCCTGGATTCGATATTGTGTGTGTGTGTGGGGGTGTGTGTGTGTGTGTGAGGCAGCTGCGTCTGAACTTCAAATACATATGGAGGGACAAAGGTGTGTGTCTGTAAACTGTATCTGTCTGTGTGTGTGTGTGTGTGTGTGTGTACATGTGGGATGGAGTGCGAAGCCAGAAAAGTAACTACCTTTACTCTCTCCAACCTTACCTCCCCTCGCTTCCTCTTTCTCCCTCTCTCAAATGGGTTATTCTGGCGATGGCCCTGACAGGCCATGGTTTGGATTTTGATTTATGTTCCTGTGAAGCTCAAATCAAAGATTCCATCTACTGCTGCTTTATGGCAGCTGGGATGATGAATGGTGCAGTCTCTCGGTCAAACCAAGCCTCTGTGTCTTTGCCCCACATTTTAATTGCTAAAGTAGCCAGTCATCGCTCAGCCCTCCTACCCTCTCCCTGCCTCCCAACCTCATCCTTTCTCCTGCTTTTCAACCCATTGTCTCTCACCCTCTCTCATTCACGCTCAATAATGCACCTTTATGCCTTCAAAATGTGTCGGACGGCGTAACTTTCCTTGATAAAACCGCCCAAATTGGCACCTGAAGAGCAGCCGCGCGAGAAGACGATAATCACTCCCAGTTTATCCGGATCTCTTAACGCGGTGAAGTCTAACAGATATCCTTTAATACTTTTGAAGCGGCGTCTGTCTTTTCATCTCGCCGACGTTATTTTACACCCCCAGCGTTAGCGCGTGATATACAGCAAACAAGTCTGATGAGGGGGAAAATTCATTCCTGCATCAACATAAAAAGCCACTTTATTTGGAGGAAGAATGCGTAGATGTCAGGCTCTGATAGAGTTTATGTTTTCTCACTATTTTTCAAAAGTAAACACATTCTGCGGTACATGACATTACTAAGTAGGTTAAGTATAGCCCCGGGCCATCATCCATCAGTACAGAATGAAGCGAGCATATTCTGCTCGATGAGAGGTGAAAGTTTTCCACTGTGCCACGATGACATTTAATTTTTCACATCTCCTGCGTGTTCCTGGGATGAATTTTGGCAGACCTGGTGCAATTTAGCTGCTTGGCAGTTTGAAATTGGGCGATGAATCACAACGTGGATTCAATGGGAGCCAGTCAGTGTACAATATTTTCTCTGTGTCAGAACGGAAGGAGAGAGAGTGAGATACAGAGGAAAAACAGAGGAGAGAAAGAGAGAGGGAGAAGGAGAGAGAGAGAGAGAGAGAGAGAGAGCTAGCGAGGCTTTAGATTGTGTTCTCCAATCATCTACCACTCTCACAGCCTATCATCCCTTCCTCCCCCTTCAGAAAAAAAAAGAAAAAACAAAGTGCAGGAGTCGACCGTTATAAGAGGAGCCGTGTGTGGCTGCAGATGTCGAGCGATGGCGGAGGTCTTTAAGGTCTGCAGTTGGATATTTTGACAAAGAGCAGTGAAGAAAGAAATCAATAAAGTCAGGACTTTGCCAGTCACTGAGCAGGGCGCCGGAGAATGCAAAAGCTCCTCTCCAACCCCGAGACAAACTCAAAATGAGCAACCAATAGACTGACACTGCCGCTGACACAAGCCATTTATTAGCCTGGCAGCAGAATATGGTGGATTGCACAGCTGATGGTCTGTATCTGAGAGGACCACACCTGAGGAGGAGACGGCCGAGGCGGCGCTCGACTGTGTTGTGGTGACGAAACAGAGTGCAACGTGCTGCAGCGACCGCACGACATGTGACGTGTGTTCGGGTGCAATAACACACAATTAGATCCACATCTAAATCCATATCAGCGCGCTTTTTCGCTCTGCACGGTAGTTTGACCTGAAGGTCGCCGTGTTTTGCATCATCTGCTCCACTGAGTGCTGAAGAATGATCACCTCCAGCCGGGCTTTTTGTGCGGCGACTCTGCACTTTGACCTCCGAGTGGAAAAGGGCAAGAAGAGAAAGCAGGCAGACTAATTCTCCAGTGATCACACACGTTTGAGTGCTTCTTTTTTTTGGTCATGCGTTGAAAGATGTGTGGCGAGAAGTAATCAGAAAATAATCAGTACAAATAAAAGTGACTCTTTCAAAATACAAGCATGTTACAAATGAGAAAAAGCATCTTAAAATTAGAATGAAAAAACTCAAGAACACTGAAAATAGATCCTGTGAAATAATTAATTTTGTTTTAATTAGTGGTCCTGATTATTCCACATATAGAGCATCCTCAAGCCAGAGTAGATGCCTACTCACTTGGCTCTGGATTAAGATTCATTACTCTCTTAGAGGGACAAAAACAGAAAGCAGCAGATTTAATAATATGTTTGATTTTTTACCATCTGCAAAGCAGCTCGGGAACAAAATCATTTCCTTAAAACATTATATTCTTATTTAGTTTATTCTCTCTCAATTTGTTCGTCTACAACTTAATATTTTTTTGTCTCAAATTGCATAAAAGCATTTGAAGCAAGTAGATGTTGTACTTTGAATGATATTATCTTAGTGTTCAGTCTGACACTGAGGCTTGAGATCTTGTCAGTGGATATTAGAAACCATGTTAGCCGCTAAAAAGCGTGTTTGTCTTCTTGTGATAAACATACACAGCTCTCTGTTGGGCTCATATCAGTGGTCCTGGTTCCCCGACGGGTTTTCAAGGAGCTTCTCCTCAGAGACCTCCTGAAGGCAAAGGTGTGAGTTGTCCTCTGAGTCTCCAAACTCGTCCTCCGGAAGACATGTTGTGCTCTTTCCACTGCTCGACAATATGCAGCAACTGCAGCTCCTTTCATGCCAATTCATGCATCATACTCAGGTCCACCTCGCCTTGTCCACCCCTCTCCACATCGAGCGGTGGACCATTGAAAATACCTTTCCTGTTGGTGTGGATGTTTTCCATCAGTCCGCGGTGCTCAGCGAGAAGAAGAACCACGACGTTGTTTACGTTTTACTCTTGAACACCTCTCAACATGCTAATTACATCTAAGAAGGCCGACGCTGAAGCACGTGGGCCTCGTCTGCTCGCCTGGACGGCCCTGGATGTGCGAGAGCCTCCACTTCCACAGTGTAAAATCACATTACCCTAAAGGGGAAGGCAAATGAAAGGATAGTGCTGTGGAGGGGCCATAGACCAGTGAGTTGTCAAAGCCATTTATGTTTGGGCGAGAAAGACAGAAAGGGTGGAAGGAGGGAGGAGAGAGGAGAGGAGGGAGGGGAGGGGAGCGAGCAGAGGTCTTTTAAACATGTGTTCCAGATGTGCTCATTCTAATTCTAACACCTGCATTTATCCTCCTGCTCTGAGTGCTCGTGTATTGATTGACAAACAAGGCATATACTCCCCTTACAAAGTGACCCCGCGTCGCCTCCCCTCCACTCGTAATTGCGCACTTCACGCGACACGGGGCTGGAAAATGTGAAGTGAAATCTCTTTGTGAGTGCATGTTTGGATGTGTGTTTGGATGTGTGTTTGGATGTGTGTTTGGATGTGTGTTTGGATGTGTTTTGTGCGTGTGCGTCCGGGGCGTGAGGATGATTCAAAGTGCCATTTCGTTGTGTGAGGACAGCCTTCACAAACACACTCGTCATGCAGAAGATGTTGTCATCCTCCGCCTCATTGTTTGTGTAAGTGATGTCTCCAATCGCCATCAGACACGTGGAGGTTTCACCCTCCCTCTGTCACTCTCCTTCTCTGCCTTCTCCTTCGATCGTACAAATTGTCCCATCGTCCTTCTGCTCCCGCACTCTCGCATCTCCTCTATCGCTCTCCGCTCAGGAGGTTTGACTTAAAGGGACTCAAGGCCGGCGACAGAAATAGTGACGTGCAGTGTAAGGAACGAGATTAAAATGTGAGTCTTTTATTGACCAATCATCTACGATGCCTGCGCTGAGGAGGCCTGTGAAAACTTGTGGAAACGACAAGAAAGGAGTGATGTGAACGTTAACGATATGAAAGACGAGCACGTCCACACGTCCTCTGAACAGTCCGGGTCACGTGACTCTGGACGGGGGGATGAAACCCAGGTGAACACATTTCGAACCGGCTCCTCTTCATCACGAGGAAGAGACGCAGTTAACCAATGAGACGCCGTGTTAACGTCGCCATCAGGAAACAGAACATATTCAAACTCTTATAGGTTGTATTGTGTGTCACCGTATTACGTAGCAATGTGTTTTCTCAGTAGTTTAATGTTTGTATATTAACAACAACATTCATCTCAGTCCTCCAGCATCTTATAATAAAGCCTCTAACTACACAGCGTGTCGGCTGCAGTGAGAACATTTACTTAAGTACAGTTTTGAGTATTTGCCACTTGTGTAACTTCATATTCCCTTTCAACAATAATATTAATAGCACCTTTGTATCTGATTCCTTTTTACTGTGTTACCTTCTCATCTTAAATGCAATATTCTATGTTTTTATATCATCATGTCATCCTGTCTCGTATTATTTAGGGCACATTAACATGCACAATATCATTAAACTTGACTTCTACTCTGCTACATCTCAGGAGTAACTATTGTAATCTTTACTACGTCCTTCGGCCTCACATACAAAGTAACTGATTACTTTTTGCAGGTTTAGTGTTGCCGTAGCGTTTGTGAGATACTGAACATAAACATGCTATTTAGTATTTAAACAGGAATGCATTTGTTGTATAAATGCAATGTAATAAATAATAATTTAACACTGAGGTCTTGTTGACATGCAGCTGACTTTTGGAGATTTGAACACATATTAAGATGATTATAATAAGATATATAAACCAACATATCAAGGTAAACAACTTTCTTGCTGTGAATGTGATCTCTTTTTTTAATATATGTGGATAAAACAACTTCTGTCTTCTCTTGTTTTGTTGAAAATGCTTTCGATCGGGTATTTTTATCAAGTGATTTTCAAACATTTGATGACTTGCTGTTAAAAATTTGCCATCACACTCTGAACCCTTAAAAAAAGGGTTAAAAGTTTGATTTAACGCTTTACAGTCACTCCTGTTTCCTGTCTGACAATTAGCAATCGCACATAAAACTTCCGACACATAAACAGCGTTTTCAGATGAATCCACATTAATGGGACGTGGCCTTTTGGTGCCTTTAAACAGGACTGAGCCGTAATTGGCACCGCAAACACATTTGCAGCTAAAAGGGGAAACATTCCAGTCGTATGCTGTTGATTTCACCGTAGCTGTTTTGTATCTCTGTATAGGTGAGTACTCCATTAACGCTGTCTCTAGCTGTTATAATGGAGCCAGTGAAGGCTTTTGGCAGGCCCATTACAGCGCCGGTCTCCCCCCACCACGCACCCACCCACCCAAATATCTCTTCTCATTACCTGATCGACCTGTTAGCATTCGTTACCAAAAGCTGTAGCCGCTCCCCGCAGAGTACTTCAGATAGATTTCCCATTTTAGATCAGAGCAAAGTGGAGTCAGCTTCGATTGGAGCCGACATCGGAGGAGTTCTTCAGGGCAAACCAGCTGTGACTGGGCTGATGTGTAGCTGTCACTGTGTCGTGACATGATATAATATGAAATGATATTGAACAACGTCGGTTTGGCACTAAATTGTTAGCAGGGCTTCAGGTCTGACAGCAGCCAGTTTATGGCTTTAATCCCAAGGTCCTTTAAACCTTGTTTGACATAAATTGAGTTTGGCTTCTTGACGGGGGGGAAAAAAAGAGCAATGACAGAGAAAACACTTTCCGTTCTTCTGTCTTGTTTGGTTCAAATGGAAAGTTTTTCTGTCTGTGAAGTTTCATTTACCACCGAGACGCAGTCGATGTAGATGTTAACGTCAAAGTCGTGCAGTGGAGAATTTGCTCCCGTCGCTGTATGAAATCCATGACTCGCAATTTTGATGTAATTTTATACACCATTTCACAGATGGCACGCATATATCCGAACCTAATCACCAAAATAATTGATGTTCTGCAAACCACGGACACGTTGAAGTGACACATAAAATTAAAACAGCAGTTCTCATTTTAATGGTGCAGCAGCGCTGTGCTTCACTCTGGTTAGGTTTAGACATAAAAGACTCTTTCCCAGGGTTAGAAAAGATCTGGTTTTGCTCAAAAATATCTGCTTTTTGTCACCACAAACACGGCTGGAGACGTCAAATGATGTCATGCTCGCAAATGTCGAAACACAGTCTCGAGCTGCAGTCACCGGCTTCACATCCTTCTCGCCTGTCACTCCTCTGACATTCCTTCACGTCACGATATGACAGTGAGGTAATAAACATGCACGTCTTGTGTAAATGTCAATACGCTGCGTATGACATGTACAAATGTGATTATACTGTATCAGCGGTGTGCAGGAATGTTAACTGCCATCATTCCATCGTCGCGACCGGGCTGCTTTATCCACATACTGCATCATCCAGACCTTGAATTACACTACTGAAGCTAAACAGCTTTAGACGGTCATCTCGTCTCACTGTTGGGACGTTGACATCAGCCAGTGATCTGTGATAAATCTGCTACGTAAAGCTCAATGAAAACCCCGAACACAGGTCTGAGGGACCCGTTACCGTGACTAATGCCCCGACTGACAGCGAAAGATAAGACTCATCCTTCACCTCCGCCGAGCCCATTTCTCAGCAATAATGTTCATAATGGAGTGCTCCGGTGTCGTTATTGTGTGAATAATTTAAATGGTGATTTAGGTTATTGGGCGCCGAGGTCACAGCCACAACACCTACCCGGGCCGATCCAGATGAGATACAGCGTCGCTGCACGACGAGATGCTTTCTGAGAGGGACTTTTCCTCGCGCGGGAGCAGAATGGCTGGCGATGGCCGAGAAGCGATGATTTGGTGTGTTGCTTAATTAGATGTTCCGGCGACATCTGTTTTTAAGGGGAAACTGCAACTCTGGCACATTAATTCACTTTGTAATGAATGACTGAATGTCAATGCAGGCCGTGAAATCACCAAGAGGGGAAGTATGTGTGTCTGTGTGTGTGCAACACAGTGATGCTTTTCCATCTGTTTGGCAAAAACATTCCCCCTCTAACACTGGCAGCGTCGCTGCGCAGTCGCCAGAACGAGGAGGGATTCAAGATGGCCTAATGCTGATTGGAATGCCGTTTGAACGGGAAAAAATGAAACAAAGATGGAGTGGACATTATGCCGCTGAATCTTAGTTAAGGACGCTTCACAAGTGTGTGACAGTGTCATTAATCTCGTGAAATTACAGACAGAGAAACCAATACAACAGAATCAGAGGCTGCTAACAGTAGAAAGATCCACTTCTCTGCTAAAAGGAGCTTCCTGCTGCCAACATGTGCAGAAACATATAACAATAAAATATTAATTTCTACATCAAAGCAGAAAAAAAGCTTGTTTTTTTTCCCCCCCCGGTGCAAAGATCTGATATAAATCCACTAAATATCCTTTTCTGTGCTCCTGATGGAACTAAACGTGTTTTTCTCTCCGGCGGGATGAAAATGTGACGCCGTTTCCTCCCTGTGACTGACTGACTGCAGTCCAAGGAGACCACTTGGCACCTGGAGTGACAGGCTGCCATCAGCGTGTAAAGATGCTAATAAGAATTCTGATCACTCACTCATATAGGCGAGGGAATTACCGCCCATCACCGGCGTCTAGTGATTCTCCACACATGGCAAAGTCAAGGGGCACGCTGTAAAACCCAGGTAAATGGAGTTGGCACGACAGTCAAAGCCAGATCCGGCTTGACACTTCCTTTCCTAAGCGATCGCGCTACAAGATGTGCTCTATAATGTAATAAATTGGGAGCTCTGCCCTCAAGATTTCAGACTGATGAGAAATTTCTATGACAAATCCATCGCTTAAACTATCTCTGTCCTTCAATCTTCACGGCTGCGTGAGCCCGGGGGGGTCAAAGGCTAATTACCAAACAGGATAAGAGGCAGAGCAGGAGAAAGACGGAACGTTCACATTTTTTTAGAAAAAGGTGTAAATTTATGCAGATTATTTCTAAGACAGGAATGTCTTTCAGTTGTAATTCAAGAGGAAGCGGCGCCTCACCGAGTGCGTCCATCGACATGAGACGTGCAGAGTTGTGATGTCTGTTCTGAAGCTCGCCTTCTGATTTATCTCGCGTGAGGGACGAATACAGCGAGCACAATTATTATCCAGAGTGTTACTGTATCATACAAATCACATGTTATAATATGCTCTTAGAGAAATAAAACTAGAATTGATTGGAAACATTTTTGTACAATGAATATGATACGAACACAAGCAGCTGCTTAGCTTAGCTTAGCTTAGCTTTGTCTGAGCAGCAAAGACTCAAATTAAATATGTTTCTGACTATTTCTCGGCCTGGAGCGATGACTTCCTGTTTCTGCGGCAGCCTCAAAGTGATGACACGACCTCAGGAAGTCACCGCGCCCCGCCAAAAGAAAGGTCTGACATGTAACTTCCTGTAAAACCACAACGTTTTGTCTGTTAAATGTTAGTTAGTGAGCTTTAGAGATGCTGGTAGGCGGGTTTCGTTACCTGTTTCCCCCCCAATTTTAACTCCTTGTGCTAAGCTAAGCTAAGCTAAGCTAACCATCTCCAGGTTGTGGCTTCATGTATTGAGAGTGGCGTCAATCTTCTCAGCAAAAAAAGCCAAATAAACCCTAAAAAACAACCCTATTGCATTAAGGGCAGTTAAACGGAAGGCAGAAGGTGTATCGCTGTCAAAACTGTGTTTTTTGGGCGCACAAATATTACGATTAAATGAGGAAATTGATATTCGTACCTTAATATGATAAGGACACACCTATATTTCCAGATCTTTAAGGGAGCAAATAGAAGAGAAAGAAGTCCAACCTGACACAGAACTCGGGCCAACATGGCAGAGACGCCGCTCTGCACCACTGTCCCTCCACTTCTCTCCTCCCTTGCGAATTCTTGCTTCACTCGGGAGAGTGATGATACTGTCTACTCTGCTAAGACTCCCTCAGCTTGACATCCCGACACGAGGAGAAGGATGTTCCTGTCTGTCTCGTCACATCACAGCCGTCCTGATTCGGATCCCTCCCATCCAACACCCCTGTGATGCTTCTCTTTAAAAAGCTGCCCGTCCATCATAAACATCCTCCCTTTTATGTTCCCCGCCTGAGAGGGAAGGGGAAAGAGAGGAATCAGCCCTCTCTCAAACACGAGCTGACAGCGCTAAGCAGACTGACGTGACATCAGAGGCGCGATGTGCCAGACGTAGCTTTGAATTTCCATAACAAGGTAACACCACAATTATTAGTCACTCAGTGAGACCATAGCTCCTAAAAACTTATTGAAATATACCGGCAATACCCAGAAAATCCATAACGGAGCCACAACTGATCCTGCGTTAAACTTCCTCTCTCCGAGAAGTGTTAATCATATAAATCATTGTTCCTTCATCAGTCTTTTTCTAAGTATTCTGAGCAGTTCTTTGCGAGAGTCTTAAATTAAATCCCTCACCTTGACTCCATATAAATGTAATACTGTCAATAAAGGAGATATAAATAGATGGTGGTGTAACCATTCATAATCTACCTGAATATTTTAAAAGGGTCTTTTGGGCAACGAAGGCAGCGAAAGAGGAGGAAGAGAGGGAGAGACTTGATCAATCGTCTGAGTTCTGCCTCTACAATCAGAAGTGCGCTAATTGAAACGGTGTGGAGTCATCTAGCAAACCCTAAAGGATCTCAGATTTTTCATAATAATTTAACACAAAATTATAAAAAATCCCTCTTATTCATCTCTCCTCCTCCTCCTCCTCCTCCTCTTCTTGTTGGCTGTCTGGGGAGAAGCGCTGAGAAATGTTAAGGAGACCTTTTCAATGCCTGACCCGCTCAGTTTGTGAATGTTAATGTTTTTTAATGAAGACACGAACTGAAAACTGAACTATACAGCTTGATAACAAGCGTCTGAAAACCGAGGAGGGGAGTGACAACATCACGGCGGGCAAAACGTAATTTCTTTAGAGTGAGTAGTTCACGCTTAAGGGCAACGAACGCCACCCGGAAGAGAGACATGTAGCATGTCAGCGCTGTAAAAGAAAAGATCACGAGTGGTTTAAGGTGCTCACTCTGAAAACCTTCATCGCATGTCCACCTTTTTTTTTTTTCCCCTGAGCTTTTCTATTTTGAGTGTGAGGCTAATGAATCGGGATCTGGAAAAGGTTTCTCTGCAGGCTTACAATGAGGAATGATAAGAGATTATTTTAGAATGAAGATCAATGACTAAAGTCCAAACGGTATGAGGAGGAGCAGCGGCAGCAGGAGGAGGAGGAGGAGCAGCATGTGCCCTAATGTAAGATGAGTGTAATGTGCAACCCAAGGCCAAAGGCAAAGAGCTTCATCTCCCCAATTCTCTTTACAGGAGTGGAAATTACTCGGTGCCATACATAGCTGATTTACACAAATTAATGACCTGGGTTATTAATAGGCAGAGATGCATATATTAAACACTATGAGTAAAGGTAGCTTTAATTATGCATCCTTTATAAAACCTGTTTGACTTCAGCGCCTGGCGTGCATTTTCAAAATTAATCAGATTCTTGAGAAATGAGAGTTAATAAAGCGATTGTGCCTCCTTCTTTCTCTCTGAATATATCTGTAAACTCTGACAGTAAATTAGGAGGGAACGCGTATTCAGAAAGATAATAGAAAAAGACTCACAGTTATTTATTTTTATGGCCTGATTTAGCTGCCTTGTCAGCTAAAAAGCACTTGT
>CAEMYA010000499.1:773527-822475 GCA_903131615.1 Diplodus sargus
AGAAAAACAGAAAGCAGCTCGTGCTTTTTAATCGCAACTTTTTTTGGAGATTGATTGGGCGAACTCGTGTGCAAATCAATGCAGGAGATTCTGACAGACGTTCTTCTTTTTTATGATAATCCCGATGTCAAAGAGCGTGGAGAGGAGGAATAATGCAGCACGGCTACCTGAGATAAGAGAGAATCACACGGCGTCTCTCGGAAAAAAAATCTGAATAGTTTAAACATTTTCCTGCATCGGGCTGAATTCCCCTTTGTGCAGAAAAAATATATGCTTCATTTTTTATTCTTTAATTAAAAAACGCTTTCACACTTTCATCAGCACAATAATGTTCAAACAGCAGCCGAGATACAATCTGCATTTCGCTAATTGCACACAGAATATTCACTCTTTCGTGATGTGCTAAACACTCAGCCAGGTTGCAGTCTGCTTTTCTTTTTTATATATATATATTTTTTTATTTCTAACACACGCAGCAAAGCAAGACAGATGCACAGCTGAGATAACTTCCATTTACAGTGTGAGCCTGGGAGAGCCGCAGTGTAGAGGCCATATACTATTTATGGGTTAATCGATACAGTCGCTGGATGACACCATGTCCCCGCTACTTTCTGTCACGATGATGGCTCACTAATTTTGGAACGGCTGCTTTCTCCTTCCAGCCGCTTCTGCAGGAGACGGTTTAATTTGGCTGTAAAACCGCCAATCACCGGGGTTACTTCTTGTTCCTGGGGGGAGGTCATGATGGGGGCAAGTCCATAGGAGGAAATATATTCACATAGTTCTCGTAGAGACACTGCTAACCCCCCCTGACATCCCATTTGGGTTGTAATTTCATGTTGTTAAAGTGACAGCGACCCGGGCCTCAGTGAGCCTCTTAGAGACGGAGCGAGCCCGGATCAGAGAGGCCCGTAAGTCTCGTTCTCCTGAGTGAGGACGCTGCACGAAAAGTACAAAGATGGTGTGTGTTTGTGTGCATAATGTTTGAGATTTCGCAGCGTGTTTCTGCTGTTTGTATGTGTGTTTTTTCCTCAGGCGGTGGTCAGAACACATCAGAGGCACACAGAGGGGGGAAAGAGAGACCCGGTACCGACCCGATCTGCAGAGAGATACTGCTGGCTCGAGAGAAAAGCGAGACAAGTGTGGAGAGAAGAGAAAAAGCTCATTACCTTGGATTTAAGGCCGCTTCCTTGAACTGACTTTGATCTGGTCCCTAATGTGGATATATAGGAGAAGTGATGCTTTTACTGTGATGAAGGCTAACATTTAACTGCTCGCGTTAAATTAGCGAGGAAGAGGAGCCCCTCAGGCGTGTTTGCGTTTCGAGAGGGCAGTGGAAAGGGGGAGTGGCCTAACACAGCTTTGGATCACGACTTAAGCGCCATTCTGGATCAGCACGTCCTGCTCCAGTAGAAAAACAACAGACTACAAAACCGATTACTGTTCATAATACAGGCTGTGTGCAGTATGTAACCATACGGCTCATTTTACTACACATATATACACTTTCTATTGATTCCTGTCCACTTCCTGGATTTTTTAAACTGCGGTTCGGGGATCCCAAAGCCTCAGTTTTTCCAGGTAAATACGGGAATGAGACTCAAAAATCTACTTTTCTTACAAACAGCACCTTTAATAGTGACATCACCGACAGGTAGGGCTGCAGCTGTAGACAGGTGTTCAGGTTTACTGCAGGTGTTGTAACAGACGGCTATCTATTGAATTCTGCCGTATCAGTTATATTACAAGTTTATGTCATGTTTGATTTCTGTCAGGACGTAATATTTTTGTTAAATTACTGTACGCCAATGTAAAAAAGCTCAATGTAACTGATAATAATAACAAAAATAATGCAATAATCTATATTGAGATACCGTTAAACCGTCATATTTTACAAGATGATTATCGCACCGTGAAAATCGGATACTGTCGCGTATTGTTTATTACTTCAGGAGTAACTGAAAACACGTAGCGGGATTACGTAAAACGTAACTGTGTTCCAGTTAAGTGTCAGAATAAATGATGTAATTAGATTACAGAGTAAAAAGATTACAAACAAGAAACTGAGAGGACTCAGATACACATCAGTGATATTTATATTTTAATTTATTTGCATTTGTTTGGTGTCCAAAATCAAGGCAAAGTCATCGAGTGACATGACTTTAATATTTGAATACTTACAATACATTTATAAATTACCTGTTACCCTCCGTCGAACACTATGACACCTGTTTATTGTTCATTCTCTACATTTATCGTACGTCAATATTGACGTCAGCTACTGTTTACACTACAGTGCCGTGATGATGTCACTTATTTTAATGTAACTCCTATTTTATGCTGTTTGAGGGACAAATGCACAAAACGAGTCAAATGTGATTATTATCGTTAACCTGAACGACAGCTTTTAAGAATTCATTTTACTTGCAACAATTTGTGATATCCATCATTGACAGATATTTCATTGCTGACAACCAGTTAAATGCTTTTAAAAAAACATTTACTGAGCAGTTTTTTGTAGTTAAGTTACAGTTTATGTTCATAATACCGTGTACATGGTTAATAATACATAATAAATACTTTGTAGTTGGTCTTTACACAGTGTTTGGATGCCATAATGATGTTTATTAACCTTTACAATGCTTATTAAATGACTGAAGTTTAATTTACCATGTATTAATTAAACATTATGAGTGTTTTGCATGTTCACATTCAGCATCTAACGCGTGTTTTGTCACTAGCAGCACAATTAAACTCATTTAAAACAACTTTTAAGAGGAAAATCATCTCCATCTGTAACTCCACATCCTATTTGTGTTGTTGTTGTAGTTGTTGCTGTTGCTATTTTAGCTATTTATCATTAACCTGAACAACAGCTTTTAAAAATCTTCTTGGTAACTCTGTGACACTCATCATCATTAAAAACATTCTACATGTATGGTTGATTAAACATCACCTGACAGTTATTAAATGCTTTTTTAATGTTTATAAAGCCTTGTAGGTGCTTGATAATATATATTAAACACTGTGTAGTTGATCTGTACACAGTGTTTGGATGCAATAATAGTTGAAAATTATATTTTTTAACCTTTACGATGCTTATTAAATGATTTACCGTGTATTAATTATGTTTATTATAACGTATTATCAGCCTTTTCTAAGCAGCAGGACAATTAAATTCACTTAAAAACAACTTAAAGAGGAACACGGTGATAATAATCAGAACTACGTGCAGCATCAGTCGGTCGTGCAGTTCTGCAGAAACATGACTGAGAGCGAAACAAACACTGAGATGTGATGATGTTTAATATCCACGGATGACGCGTCCGTGTGAAATGCGAGGCGCGTAATCCGGTGACATGATCGCGGATTGTTTGTGGTTTTCGTGGCTTGTAACGATCATCGTGCAGCAGCCTGTCTGTCTGTCTGTCTGTCTGTCGGCTGTGATTCATGTGGAGAAAAAAAAAAAAGGCAAAGCAGAGGTAGGAGGAGGACACTCGGCGGCGGTGTGGTGTCCGCCCCTCGCTCTGAGGAGTAAAGAGTTAACGGAGCGGTGGGTTTGCCCATTCTCCTGCTGTGAGTGACGCGATCATCTCTCTTATCCCTCAACTTTGCCTGTTGCCAGACCAGGCAGCCGAGGTGGACGCTGGCTTCTTCTCACGGCTTGTCATTTCTTCAACGCGATCACAACCGACAAGAAAAGAGAAAGAGAAAAAACAACAACAACTCTTTCCACTCTTCCTCCTCCTCCGCCTCCTTTTATTTATGTTTCATCCCCGCTGACTTTTTTTGTTTTGGCTGCTGAATCCGTAGCGATGATTTTTAGTTTTTCCTCCCATCGGACTCCCCGATGTTGTGCAGTCTGCTACACGAAGGCGTGAATCTTTTTTTTCCCCCGTCTTCTTCTTCTTCTTCTTCTTCTCACTGAGTAGAGGTGGATCTTCCCGGATACGCCGCGGAGCAGAGGGGGGTTTATTGAAATTATAAAACAGAAGAGTTTGACGGAAATCCCCCCGCACACACGCAAATAAAACATGCCGCGGAGGAAACAAGAAGCGCCGAAGCGCGCAGCAGGTACGTGCGTGTGTCCAAAACTGTAGCGTGCGTAAAAAGATCCAGCTTTACTGCGGATGTTACCTTTTGTTTTGTAAAGCTCACTTTACAGTCACTGCATTTCCGTTTCCACTTTGCATGTGTGTGTGTGTGTGTGTGTGTGTGTGTGTGTGTCTCTCTCTCTTTAGCGATGCGCTTTGTCACTCTTGGCTACTCTTGTGAGACCTCATAGAAACTGTCCCCCTTTAAAAGGCGGATGTGCGGTTTTTGTGTACAACAATTTTAGGGGTCGTGCGGGTTTGTGTGCGTGTGTGTGTGTGTGTGTGTGTGTGTGTGTGTGTTCCCCTCCGCTGTTAGTTGACTGCTTGTAAACTTTCGCTTCCTATTGTTCCCAACGCGAATCCTCCCGTCATAGTTTTTTTTATTTTTTTTGGTACCGATCCGAGAGCTGCTGCTGTCTGTATCGGATCTGTAAGAGGTTAAAAAAAAAAAGCCCCTCTGGAAAGCAGCCGTGTTTTCTTGATAGTGAGTGCCCGAGGCGTGCCATAAGGAGGGAGAGGAGGGGAGGGAGGGGAGGAAGAAGGGGGGACATGAGGGCTTTGTGCGCATTTGATCCAAGCGCATAACTTCTTTTGCACAAGCGGGAGGAAGAGGAGAGAGGAAAAGAAAAAAAAAGAGAAAAAACAGAAAAGCCCCTCTACCTCTGAGCCTTTTCTCTCTTTTCTTTCCCTTTCTTGGGATAAGATAAACAATTTGAGAGCGGACAATGGAGGTTTCGTGGGCTGGAAGGAGCCATAATCGACAGTTGCCATGTCCGATTTGACGGTTGATTGATTGGCTGTCATGCGGCTTTGATCTGATCCTTCCCGATTTGCATCAGAAAATCACTTCCCACCATGTGCTGCAGGCCCCTGACGTCACGTTTAAACCACTTTGAAAGGCCCTGTGTACTTTTTACCCTCACACACACACACACACACACACACACACACTCACACACTCTCTCTCTCTCTCTCTCTTTCTGTCTGATGGTCAACTGACTCACGAAAAAGTGAAAGAAGGGGGGACAAAGTGGTTTCACTGTGAGACATCACACACACACACACACATACAAACAGACGCACACACACTTCCAGCAGAGAACATCACACTCCCCATGTGCACATGCTCACTTATTCACTTTGAACACACACGCACGCACACACACTCAGTGGGTAGAGGAGGCGGGGAGGAGTGGGTTAGAGGTTGTAAAAGGAGCCGTGTGCTATGTAATGGAGGGGAGGAATGGGTTTGCTCTGTCAGACCGGGCCGTCACAACGGCTTTGTTTCATGTTTGATTTAATTGTCTCTCCCCTGACAGGCCCATTCATCAATGGCTTTAATGGTCAATCAGAGACAGGCTGAGTGAGTGCTCCCATTCTGTTTAGCCATAAGCTGGCCTGGGCTTTTATTTCATCAAAATGCCCCAGCCTAATGTACATGCTCACTGGCTCAGAGTGGCCGCGGGGAGCACATAAAGAATGACTGAAAGCTTTCTGATTTCAGATCAGTGAGAAGGATGGGGCTTTTTTTTTCTCTCTCTCTTTCTCCCTTTCCTCTCTTTGCATCTCCTCCTCTCCCTTTCTCCTCCTCTTCTCCTCCCCGGCTACACTGCTGCCTTCTCTGTTGACGGAACGGGAATAAAAGGCTGTAATATAGATCGTTTTGTGTTTTTAGAAAACAACTTTTTCTCCCTGAATCCACGCTTCTTTGTTCATTCATTCATCTATTCATTTCTTCATTTTTTCATGCTCCCCTTCCACCCCTGTCAGTCAGCCCGTGCAGCTGCAAGTTATAAAGTTGTCAACTGTTCAGTGGCACACAAAGGGTGATGATGAATTGATTGCAGCACAGAGCATGGTGATAGAGAGAGCAAAGAAAAGGATGACAGATGATGGGCCTTGATTAGGGACTTAGGGGGAGAGTCAGCCCACTGCAACCTTGAGACTTGCATGAAAAATCCCCCCTCCACCACCTCCACCACCACCACCACCACCACCCCTCGCTCCACACACACACACACACACACACACACACACACACACACACACACTGCGTTGCTCTCTCATTGTCTCTCCACCACACACTGTCTCAGCTTCTCCCTCTCTTTCCTTCCTCCGTCTGAGAGGGTTTCTCTCTCTCTCTCCACAGTAGAAAACTTGTTTTGCCTGCTTCATTAGCGTTGGGCCAATTAGCCGTGAGGCTGATGGAGTCCTGACAGGCCCTGTGATTGGAGATGACAAGCTCGGGGTGCCCAGCCCAATGAGGTTTGCCACCACTTTGATGTAATCAACTTGATATTACACAGAGCCGCTCGCCTTTGGTTGTGCTGTAACTCAATTTTCCGCTGCAGGTGACAAATGGGCCTGCCTACCTGGGTCAGGTCTGAGTGCTCTTAACAACCGAGGGCAGCTGGCCACGTAAACAGCCG
This sequence comes from Diplodus sargus, assembly GCA_903131615.1. NCBI lineage: Eukaryota > Metazoa > Chordata > Actinopteri > Spariformes > Sparidae > Diplodus > Diplodus sargus. The sequence continues at coordinate 780,051 of CAEMYA010000499.1, forward strand.
AGCAAACATGAGAAAGAGACTCCCCCAGCTGTGGAAATACAGGCCTCCTTCCTCTGCGGCTGGCCATTAGCTTCGCCGCGAGGCCGACTGGAGCCCTGAAGCTGTCGAAACGGCTGCAGAAAGTTGAAATACTCCACCGACTTAACAGGAAGTCAGCATCGGCTTTACAGCGCGTGGGCGAGGACGCGGCGATTTCACTGGAATGTTTAACCTGTACAGTATGTCCGCAGAATGGTGTCAGTGTGTTTAGTGCGCACAGTTCTCTGTCATGGTCTAGTCATATATGTGTGTGTGTGTGTGTGTGTGTGTGAGAGGGGTGGGGGGGGGGCGGTGTTACTCTGATTTGGACCGGGCTCCACAGCAACAGTCTCTTCTTTCTGCAGGGTCAGGATTACAGCTGCCAGACTGGCAGCCATCACTCACGTCTATCTGCGAGTGAGTGAGTGTTTGTGTGTGTGCACGCTAATATCAGTGAGCATGCACTTTCTGATTTGTTGGGATTGTGTGTGTGTGTGTGTGTGTGTGTTGGGGGGTTTGGCTGGAGATAGTGATGAAAGGAATGGTAACCGTAGACCACCTGCTGGGGTCGGGCCATAATTCTCTGAACTGCGTATGCACTCTGCGTAAGCTCGGTTTCTTCCGTTACTCCACGACACGTAGTGCACAAACACGCCTGGCAGAGGTACGAGCAGTTTGACGCACACGTTGCAGACACGTGTGTGTGTGTGTGTGTGTCGTGTCCGGGCTGTTAAAAGCAGCCTGTGAAATGAAGTAAGCTGTTTTTCTATCTGTCTGCCGTCCTGTTGTTTAAGTGTGAAAAGCATGCCCTTACGGAAGCGGCGGGGGAGCGAGTGCTGGGACCTAATTGTTTCGGCCGACATACGGACTGACAGCGTTCGCGAGCTTTAACAACAATACGCCTCCGCTGGCGTTGTTTGCAGGTGCGAGCAGCGGCGAATGTTTTGGCCTTGCAGGGCCCGTTGCTAATGAAAGTCCTGTGGCTGGATTCCGGTGAGGTTGAGTCACGTCTGTGATCTATGTGTCTGATAAGTGCATACCTAATGAGGCTGTGAGCACCAGTGGAAGGAGGAGGGCTGACAGAGTGTTTCCCACAGGTATTGACAGATGCCTTTTTGTTTTTGCCATAGGCCCTGACTCCATAAATCCTGCCTGTGTAATGATAACAGTGCCACCCTGCCAGCAAGTGAGTGAAAGGGAGAGTGTAAGAGGAGCGAGGGGGAGGAAGAGGAGGAGGAGGAGGAGGGAGGGAGGTGGGGACGATGAGGAGAAGAAGAGTGGGGGCGGTGAAATGGGCCTTCTCTCCTTTTTAACACACACTTGGCAGATGTCAAGCCATAGGGTTGGGCTCCGGGAGAGAAAGAGGAGTGTAAGTGCTGTAGTAGTGTCACAAATAGAAAACCGTTTCCCTTTCAGTGTGCTTTCAGCCGAGGTTTTCAGCCGGGACTGCTGTCTGGGCACTGAGTCGGAGGCTTTGTAAAAATAGTCCCACCGCTGTTGTGATAGATGCAGCTGCACTGTGGCGACAATTGGGACAGGCTGGATCCCTCCAACCCTCCCACCCACCTACCTTCGCTCGCTCTCCCCTCTTTCTCCCACCGCCCCTCCCAGAAGGTAGCGAGCGTCACAGCCTGGTTGGATGTGTTCTCTTTTCGGGGGGAAACTGAGCCGCTCCGGTCTTCAGGGGTCCTGAAACCCAATCCAGGAGGAGAATAGCCCCGGCCATGCCAGAGAGCCGATTTCCTTTTCAACAGAGTCATTTATCACTGACCCACCCTTCGCTTCTGACACGGTGACGTGTGTCATTTATCAAACAGGCTTTACCAGACACACAGAGGAGGGGAGGTGGACGGGGAGGTGGAAGGGGGGGGGAGAGAGAAGAGAACGAGAGAGTGAAAGAAGGGGAAAACAAGACGGAGAGAAACAAAGAGAAGGAGAGGAATGGAGAATGAGGTGCAGAGTCAGTGGAGAGAGACAAGAGGAATGGAGACACTGTTGTCTGTCTGTGTGTGTGTGTGTGTGTGTTAGTGTGTGTGTGTGTGTGTTAGTGTGTGTGTGTGAGAGAGTTTTTCCAGGGAAGAGTGAGTTTTCCTGAAAGCCTTTTTCGAAGGAGAAGCGTTTTGGGAGGGGGAGATTTTTGGGAGATGACAGCGAGGATTGAGTTACACTGAGTTGTGTTTTGATGAGTGACAGTATGTTCTCCATGACACGTGTCTGGCTGTCTGCGTGAAGCGGAGAGAGAATATTACTTTGTGAGCACACGAGTCCGACAAACAAGTGTGTGTTCGCCGTGATGTTCTCGTGATAAATACGCAAGACGAACACACGTAGGGGCGCTGCAGAGGTGTGTGTGTGTGTGTGCGTGTGGCCATATGGCGCCAGCGTTTAATAACGTATGAATGTGTGTGTGTGTGGTGTGTGTGTGTGTGTGTGTGTGTGTGCTGCTCCCTGATGAGCCGGGCTGACAGGTATCACTCATGCAGCAGCCTGGCCTTTAAATGAACCCGGGCTGCTCTGCTCTCCCGTGGCCCTAACAGGCTCTCTCCAAGATGGATGCTTCTTTAAAAATCAGATTAATGATGGATACCAGGCTTATAGTGCCATTTATCATGAAGAATATTATTTAGGCCGGCCGTGTATGGCTGTAACTGGAGAGCCAGGACGAGAAGAAGCAGGGTGGAAAGCCTTAGACAGACACTCACTGTGTGATGGATGGCTGAGCGCTCTCTCTGAGTGTTACTAGACACCAGTGCCGCAGCAGTAGGCCATAATCAGATAGCCCAGGGATGTTTATCCCGCAACTACACTACCCAGATTGCCTTGCCTGAAGGGTTGCTTTATGAAAGGTATAGTCTATCATTATTATCATCTTCAAAAAGTTAGTGGAGTCATGAAAAACTCTAGACACTGAAGGGCACGTAGCCGCCTCCGTGGAGTTTATTGCAATTATAAAATGATCCATTGGATCCAATCTAACTGACTGTAATGATTACCTAGAAGTTTCCATTGAGCTTTGCCCAGAAGAGTCCCCGGCCCGGCAGCGTTTACCCGACAATCATGAATAAAAGAGTACAGTGAAGGGGTCGAGGCGAGGCCACTCCGCCACGGAGAAGTAAAGAAAGATAAAATAAAAAGCTGTTGTTTTGTTTTTTGTCCTCTCCTCGTTCCCTCTCTCTGTCTCCTACCTCCTCCTCCTACTCACCGCTGTGATTTATGGTGGCCATCCATCTTCAGGCTGCGTCCATCACCTCCTCGTTGCTAGGCGATCATGGCAGCAGCTGTGCGTTGTGAGAGGGGTTTGCTCGTCCCACTCCCAAGACTTTACTCCCCTCACCCCCTCCAACATCACCGCCACCGCCGCTGCATTAACATTTAACTTTAACCGCCGGGCCCAGTTCCAGCCACACACATGAACCCAGTTTCAGACCTGAACCCTTCCCTTCATCTCCACCGTAGCCCCGGTTTGACCCCCTGATTTAGTGTCAGCTCTGCAGTCACCTTTGACCCCCCAGCCTCCCTGTCAGGCCCACAGGAAAGCAGCACAAACCTTAGAGGAAAGTTATGTTTTGTAGCTGCGATCGTCAGAGTTAATGTCATCGTTAAATTTACATTTAATGTATTTTCGAAAGGCCGTGACATTAGCACATCAAAAAGACGGATGTGTGTACGTTCTGCCTGCGCACAGACGTGATGTTAATTAAAATAGTTTTGCAGGGAAGTTTATGCAGTCGGTTGGAGATCTTCCGTTAATTTTTACTGGTGTTTTTAGACCTTATTTAAAAAAATGCTGGTAAACTCAATTAAAATATGCAGTTGACGCCATTCACATTGTCAGACGTATTAGACGTTAGAAGCCGGGAACAGTCGACAGCAGCAGATGGTTCACCTCATCAGACTGCATCCAGAAGACGCTAAAGATTGTTTTTAAAAAGTCTTTATTACATTCTGAATTATACGCAGCATTTTGTTTCCCGGGGCTGATAACAGAAAAGTTGAGACGTCCCGCTTCTCTCTCATCGCTGTTGTGAGTTGCACATGTGCAGTAACAGTATTTTCAAACTCAACGCCGGCTGAACGATGTTTATAGCGTCGTGTCCTCAGCGGTGAGTATTAGCGTGTCCACCCTGCCAAAATAGAAACCTTTGACTACTGCAGGAGTTTTTGCTTTTGTTTTTTTGTTGAGCACATTTGCAGTGTAGTTCAGACCAACTCAGGAACATTAAGTCAGAAATATTACTATTATTGTAATCTAAGTCGACGTGTTTAAACCCTGTCTGATGCAGTGAAACCAGTCGCTGTGTGCCGTCTTTGTGCGTCTCTACATTAGTTTATTTGGCTTCTTGCCTCATTGACACAACCTGGTGACTTCCTAACAACCCTGCTGTATGAGGCCTGAGCAGTTGAAGGAATGGGGAAGCAAACAGCAGTTCCGCTTCGTGGAGTTTTTGTTTGGGAACGAGTCCTCGAGAAAAGATTGATGGGAAGAAGTCGGAGGCAGAGATGTGGTGCAGTTTAAGGAACTAAGAATCGTCAGAACGAAAATGGCTGCATGTGTCACGGCGCCTTCCCCCTCCTGCGCTATCTCAGGCCTCACTGCTGCCCTTGGTTGTGCACCTGTGGAAGCTTGTTTGTGTTGGATTTTCTGTTTGTTTCCATTTTGTTTATCGCTTGTTGTGGCTGCATCAGGTTTCAAAACCGGGCGACCGGAGCTATGAGTTTGCTGCCCTGCTCGTTCTGCATTAGAGTTTAGTGGCGGGGAGGCCTTTTTATATGTTTGTGGCTCATCTGGTGTCAGATAAAGAAGATGAATTTTCGGGTCTTGAAGGTCTGTATATGCAGCTGGTGGCTTTGAGGTTCGCTCGTAACATAACAGCCAGCCGAGGGTTGAATCTACTCAGTGACTCTCTCTCTCTCTCTCTCTGCATTACTTTCTGTGCATGTCTCTCTTCCCCTACGCTCTCCTACGATGTGCATTGACAAGGTTCAGCCCTAAGCTTTGCCTGGGGCCAGAATGATCTCTCTGTTTTTCCCATCTCCCATATCACACATCCTGCACTACAATCGGCGGACACAATGTATTCACAATGCCATCAGGGGGTAGAGAACACACACAAATAAAAAAAAACTTGACAAAGACGTCCATGATCGCCGGTAACATGAGCAAAACGCACAATGAGGTGTTTGACAAACCTGGAAAATGAAAGGAGCAGCGCAGGACGGCCTTCTGTGGTCATATCTCCAAGCAGCGAATTATGTCAGGACTTATTAATTTTTCAAGTGGCCACAGATCACCTGTTACATATTTTCTCGTGGGACTTTTCAGCCCAGCCTGTGAGGATCAAAGGGAAGAGGAGGGAGAGAACTGAGTTTGATTGAGTGTGTTACTTTGACAAATGTGTACAACAGAGAGGCATTTTAGGTATGTTACTGATCTGCAGCTATTTTGACAGAATGGGGCTGTTTTGGACTGAATTATTCTAATCTATTTAAAGAGTTTTAGGCTGCTGGGAAACTCGAGAGAGACACACAGAGAGTGGAAGTCGGCGGTTTTGCGGTTCCTTGTGATTGAGACCGAGGTGACTTCCTGTCCTGTAGTGTTCTGGAGCCGTTTCCTGTCAGTAAGAGCCCCCCGCTGAGGGGCCGTGTTGGTTTCTTAAGGGGGCGTCGGGGTCCAGTTGAAATACCGTACACATGTCAAGAGGCACTCGTCGTGTTGTGACACAGTTTATAACTTCGCAGAGGCCTCCCGTCCGATCGCAGGCCGACACGTGATCAAAAGGTCGTGACAGCTGTGTGTGAAACCTCATCGCATCTTTGCATTAATACTTTCATGCAGCTCGACGTCTGCGTCGTGCATCCTTGTTTATCAAACCACCAACAACAGACTGAAATCTCTGTGCTGCTTAATTCTTTTTCCTGTTGCTTGATTTTTATTTGAGGGGGGGTGGAGGCCATAAAAAATGTTTTGTAATCTTTACAGTGAGCTATACGGGGACCACCCATGTAGACGATTTCCTCTCCCCTCCCCGGATCAGCCCAGTTGCGTCTTTGTTCGCGGCACAGTTCTCCGTGCGTACGGTGATTGAGTTATAAATAAAGATGCAATCAAGCTGTGAAACCCTCGAACGAACGTTTGCGTTTTGTTTTAGTCTCAGTGTTTTTGTTGTGTTTGCTTAAAATCCTGGTGTGATAATTAAAGGAGCATTATGTAGTTTTTTGGGGAAGCAATTTTAATTGGCAGAGAAAAAAAAATCTTCATCTTCATTGACTTTGATTACAAACACACTGAAAAATGCAGTTTTACTTTGTTTATATGTGGCGGACCCCGCCACCATTCCCACTTCAAATCGTGTTCTGGGGACCTCGTTCTGCTTGTTTATTACACATATTTATGAGTTTATGTTATTACCTGATTAATATTGTAAATATAAAAACCATAGTGCACCTATAAGCGATGTTGTTCCTCATTTCTATCAGTACAATATAAAAAAATGCCCGTATTGTATTTACATTATGCATCACGTTGCTTTATGAAGCAGGTAAACACAGTTTCTCTGAGATTATCTCAGGTAACAGAGACTCAGCGTGAATGTAAACCAGTCTTCCTATCATCTTCCTTTATTTTCTGCCAAATAATTTCAGAAAAACAAACAATAAACAGACATCTGCCAGCGATGCGGCACCTTTTATAGCGTAAAAAAAAAAGGACAGATTAAATATTGCGCTCATGCCGACCGCACAAAGGACTCACCTTTTTTATATCACCACGCCTGTGACAAGGTTGTATCTTTTTTTTTTCTTCTTCTTTTTTTTCAGAGACCAAGCAGTCATTGGAGGATGAGGGTCAGACATAGGTAGAGTTTTTTAATGACACATCCTGTTTATCCCGCTGCTGTTGGGTGTGATCTGGCTCCCAGACTGTTTTCCCAGCTGTGGAGGTCGGAGCAGGAATATGCACTTTGGTCATCAAGGGACAGATTCAAGAAAAGAGACAGGAGTTAGTTATAGCTTGATGAAGAGGTGGTGGAAATTCACATTCACTAGAATAAAACTAAATATATATGCTGTACAGCTGGACAGTACTGTAAATCACATTTATAGCATTGTTGTGATACGAGATCTTAGAGTTTGGAAAGCGTACCGTAACATAGCATAAGTGTTTTCTTTCCCTGGTTTAAAAAGCTGCATTACAGTAAAATTATGTAATTTTCTGAATTGTTCTCCTTGTTGCCTTTAACCACTTACTCATTAAATGCTCATTACTGGTAATTATTCATCGAAAATCTCATATATAATATAATATTTTGCAATCCCTAAGAAGTGCTTTTGGAGGTTTGTAAAATCTCAACATATATTATAGCGTCTCGTAATATAACCTAAAAAAAATATTGCGATATTATTTGAAGGACGTGTCACGCGGCTTTAATTCGTCGAGCAGAGAAAAAGGAGTGCAGGGACTTTCTACTCGAGAAGCAGATGATTGATTGTTTTCTTTTTAGGTCTTCAGATTATCACTCTTGCATACGAGGCCTATTTAAAATGCAGCATCTAAAAAAACAGAGCGTGCTTTCAGCAGCACTTGAGGAGAGACAACCCATGGGACGGAGACGGAGAGAAGCTCTGCTTTAGAGGCAGCCACAGCACCTTCCTGCTTAATCACCCCCTGTCCCTGCCCTGTCTGTTGTTCCTGATCGTCAGAGCAGCACTGCAGTATTTCTATCAGATGATCTCTCCCTCCTCGTCTGCGGCCCTTATGTTTATGAAAATGATACTCCACAGGAATGCCTCCTGCATGCCAAGATGTCACTGTCTTTCCTCATCGCTTGCATCTACGTGCATGTACGTGTGTTTGTGTGTGTGAGGAAGAGAGGGAGGGTGGTGGTGGTGGTGGGGGTGAGTTGGTGTCATAACCGACTGACTAGCTTTATTTATAATTACGTGGGGGTGTGTGTGTGTTTGAGGTTGTGTATATTAAAGGTGAAATGTGTGTTTCTGCACGTGAGACTTTTGCTTTTTCGGCAGCATGTGTGTCTGTGCGAATGTGTTATTGCTATTTTTGTGCGAGCCGTGACTGAGATGTTGATTGTGTGAAAGTGCACCTCCGACCGTTCTTATCCTCCCTCCCTCCCTCCCCGAGAAAGGGATCATTCATGGAACCTAATGATTCTTGTCTTTTCCCCACATGGCATCGGCTCACTTTATCATTACAAGAACACACACATCGCTCTTCCTCTCACTTATACACACACTAGGAAAACTCATACATTGGCCCGACACCATATGCTCAGATAATAGTTAAGACTGCATCCAAGAGTATTGTTGTATTCATAATCCTCTCCTCTTTTTTTTTTTTATTCTAAGGGAGCCTCTATACTCCCATCACCTTTTATTAGCTTGATAAATCACCTCTGTTGTCAGTCAAGCCAGGGAGAATAATTGGATGTGGTTGTCGCCCTGTGTGATGGATTATCAGTCATTGGGGATTAAATTAACAGATAGTGCTCAGACATAATGGTTTTTGTTTTGCATTTTAAATTGCCTGGGAGCACGGCTAGACTCTCCAGGTTTTATAGCCGGTCCTTTTGGACTTCTTTTCCCCCTCTCCATGCTATCAAGGCTTAATGACAAATGAACAATAACCTATAGGGCCGCAGCTCTATTAGTATGAAATGTAAAACATTTAATACCGAGCTCCGGCACACACAGAGGGGCCTGGGAAGGCTTACGAATGTGATAACATGGCATGAAATTGGATATAGCAACGGTTTGATGAAATAGCTTGACAATGTGAAGAAATATGTGGAATATTTTCTTGATGAGGAAGAGAAAGGTGACCTGACAACTTGGTCAAGCGGTGTGTCAGGCTCGCCTGATGCAAGCTGACATCTGTGACCAGCTAGTCAGGATACAAACACATTAACTGCCTCATCCTGGCTGGATTTCCTCTTTCAAATGAGAATCTGACACGAAATCCTTCCAGAGGAGAAGCGGAAGAGAAAGTAAAGCGAGGGGAGAGAGGAGGGTGTGGGCAGTCGCCCTGGTAGCAGTGAGATATCTCTCCTTGCGTGTTTTCCCGAGCGTGAGCGATTTACCTCCTCGCCCCCTTTCTCCATCCTCGCGAGCCCCTCCCTCCCCTCCACATCCACATTATCATAATTGTGTCCAGAACATGAGGGGCCGGGGAAGTGATCATGTCATTTTATTTACACCCTGCTTGGCCCTTTTTACAAACGACATGCCACTGACTGCCAAGCGGACTGGGGCCCGACGACATCTTTTGATCAGGGCTGTCGGGGCCTATCAGCGGAGAATGGCAGGTAATGGATACCCAGTGACAAACCAAATCTCCGGGAGGACGGAGAGTGGGCCGCACCTGCCAGGTCTCCATTAGGCTGGCCTCTCAGTGGGGCTGCCTGCTGACTGTGCCCCCAGGGCCCAAATCAGACCAGCGCCAGCCGCATGGCTGCCTAGAGATTGGCTGTTAGCACTGGAAATGAGAGTTATTTCAGCTATGACATTTTTGTTTAGACTGGACGTGTGTGTGTGTGAGGCGGTTGGGGGAATGAAGGATTTAGTCACAGTGTGTGTGTGTGTGTGTGTGTGTGCCTGTTTGCGTCCACAACGTATGAGCGCACAAACTGTGACTCTACCTACAGCTTCTTTCTGTGGCATTTGTCTTGGTTTACAATATTGTCCGAATGGCCTCGGACCTGTCTGCGTGCCGTATACGCTTCTTTTTTTAAAGAGATTGTTTGTTTTTCCTTAAGTTGAGCGGTTTTTGCGAGTGAGGTGGACAGGAAATGAGGGAGGGGGGAAGGCATGATGACACTGCGGAAGAAGGGGGCGAGTGGTGGGTGAGTTGGCGTTGAGTGGGTAGGCTCGCCACCACAGGAGACACGGGAGTTTGTGCGCGCACACACACACATTCTCATTCTCCATGTAAGCGGTGGGCGCCAACATGCAAAGTGACAGATCGCTTAGGCATTGCCGTCATGTTGACGCGTCTCACTCTCACCTCGTCATCTTCATCCTTCTCCTGCGGCCTCATTTTCTTCCTCCCTTTATTTTTGTTAGGTCCTTTTTTTTTAACGATGAGTGAAATGTCTTTGTTTTATATTCGCTTCGACATCTAACACCTGTTTGGACTGTGGTGATTTGCTTTTGAGAATTCAGCTTTAACCCGGAGTATCGACTATCTTCCGCACATTAAGGAACTAATGAACTCACTTCGGTCTGGATGACACTGTCGGATGTCTATTCAACATGTCAAAATTTTCTCCCAACAAAATCCTGACATCCTTTTCTTGAAATTCTTCAAGATACGCTCTTTGTCTGCATGCGCATGTGTGTGTGTATGTGTGTGTGTAATCAGAGAAGAGGCAGATGAAGAGGCGTCAGACATATTAACTGACAGATGGAGGTTGATCCAACTCATTTATTACCCCAGAGGAGAATGCCACAGTGAGATTGGGCTTCATTAATTTCAGATTTAGTTTTCATTTCAAGCTGTTGCGCCCTGAGATAAATAAAATGGCGCATTATGTTTTTGCCAAGATATTTCTTTTTTGTTTTCCTCCAATAGAAGGAGTGAAAAGAGGGGAGGCATAAGTTCCGTGTGGCTGGGGTAGTATATAAATACAGGCTCGCCTAGAGGAAAATAACACCTCAACGGTTGATGAGGTGAAATGGGATGACTGTAATTTCTCAGCTCAGCTTTAAAGGCTCCCACACAGATGGCTCATTTATCCCTGGGAGTCCTCGGGCACACATAGCAGGGAAACTTTTTCTCCAGTTATTCTAACATAGCGTGTTCACTCCCTGCAATTTAACTCATCTCTTTCTTTCTTTCTCTCTTTGTCTCCATTCTCCTTGCAGCCTATTCTCCCGAGGAGCTGACAGAGCACGCTGTGGAGGATGAGGAGGTGGAAGCAGACGACTTGCCCTCAGCCCCTCAGGATGACCTTCCCATGAAAGATGAGTTTGTGGAGCAGAGCGCAGACCCTGCCAAGGAGCAGGCATGTGACCAGGAATCAGCTGGGGCCGCAGAGCTCTCAGGACCAGAGATGGACAGTGAGTCACATGTGAGTGAGACCAGTGACCGTCTCTCAGACTTCGAGAGCCCCTCCAGCAAAGCTGAGAGCAACGTGGTCACAGCACCTCTGAATGGTGGCACTAAAACACCTCCCATAGGCATGGACACCTTAGAACAAATGAAGGCTATCTACTCCAGCTTCCTGAGCAGCCCCTTGTGGTCGCCGCTGAACTATAACTCCACACCGCCACAGGCGCAATCGTCAGCTACGACAGAGAAGCCAGCTCGCAGCAACAGCACTAGTAGCAGTAGCAGCTGCAGCAGCGGAAGCTATGACTGGCACCAGTCTGCAGTGGCAAAGTCACTACAGCAGCATCCTCCCCAGAGCCGTCACCACGCTCAGTCCGAGCCCAGCCTCTTTAGTACAGTCCAGCTCCACAGGCAAAACCCAAAGCTGTTTGGCTCGATCTTCAGTGGGGCCAGTAAATTTCGCTGTAAGGGCTGCAGTGCTGCTTATGACACCCTGGTGGAGCTGACAGTCCACATGAATGACACAGGTCACTATCGCGATGACAACCATGACCGGGCGGGAAGTGGCGGGAAGCGCTGGTCTAAACCACGTAAGCGGTCCCTGTTGGAGATGGAAGGGAAGGAGGATGCCCAGAAGGTTTTGAAGTGCATGTATTGTGGCCACTCCTTTGAATCCCTCCAGGACCTCAGTGTCCACATGATCAAGACCAAACACTACCAGAAAGTGCCTCTGAAGGAGCCCATGGCCCCTGTGGCAGCCAAAATCATTTCTTCTAAGAAAAGGGGACTCATGGGGTTGGATCTCACCCCGTCACCACGCTCCAGAGAAGGAACCCCCAAAACTAAGCATTCACAGGCAGACCTGAGCGAAACCTCACAGAAGTCTTCCTCCAGCCCCTACAGCACTCCCAATAACCGCTACGGACACCAGAATGGCGCAAGCTACGCGTGGCAGTTCGAATCCAACAAATTCCAGATCCTCAAGTGTATGGAGTGTGGCAGTTCCCATAATACACTACAAGAGCTGCGAACCCACATGATGGTGACAGGACACTTCCTGAGGGTGACCAGCTCTGTGGGAAAGAGAATCAAAACACTTCCTGAGGCCACCTCCCCCAATCCTGTGAGGGTCACCACACCTACTGAACAGAGGGTCCAGTCTGTCCCGCTCGCACCCTCCACCTTCTCTCCTCCACCTCTTCAAACCACATCGACCTCCCCCGCTACCTCCCCTCCTCTTAAAGAGATCAAAAAGGAGGAGGTCGAGGAGGAGTGCACTAAGGAGGAGGCTGTTGGAAATGAGAAGCAAGTTGTAGCCGTAGTCGGGAAGGAGGAGGACACTGAGAAGGAGGAAAAATACGACATCTCAATGTATAACTATCTCACTGAAGAGGACCTGAAGGAGAGCCCGAAAGGTGGCTTTGATATTCTCAAATCACTGGAAAACACTGTGACTTCAGCCATCAACAAGGCACAGAGTGGGAATCCAAGCTGGGGGGGATACCCCAGCATCCATGCAGCCTACCAGTTCCCCAGTGCCCTCAAGCTCCAGCAGGGCGGCATGGACAAGAACTCCCCAGTGAAGTTCCTGTTCAACGGAGGGGACGGCTCTTTGTCCTCCCTCGCCAAGAACCAGCCCCTCATTTCCCCGCCACTTAGCCAGTCCTCCCCCTTCCCCTGCAACAACTTCCAGGCGATGGAGGATCTAGTTAAAAAAGTGACTGAGAAAGTAGCAAAAGTAGAGCAAAGGGTGAAACAGTTGTCCCCCAAGATGGAGAATCATCTCTCTCCCTGCAGTAGCGAGGCTGGAGAATCTCATAAGGGAGGAGAGGCTGACTCGCCTCGGGAATGGCGGGCAGTCACCCCCGCCAACAGCGACAGGGGAAGTCATAGCGACAGAGCGTCCCCTGCAACAGAACCCAAGAGAGAGACAGCAGTCAAATCCCCACTCACCTCGACGCTGAGATGCAGTACCGCCATTATCACTGGCCATACTCCTCCAGAGCAGCCCTTTGTCAACCCTCTAAGTGCTCTTCAGTCAGTAATGAACATTCATTTGGGGAAAGCAGCCAAGCCTGCCTTGCCAAACCAAGATCCCCTGAGCATGCTCTCCAGGCTCAACCAGAGCATGGCTGAGAGGGCTGCTGTGGCTGCCCCTCCCTCACAGACCAAAAAGCCGGAAAGTGTAGTTGATAATAGTTTCTGCCAGCCCAGTGACGACCAGCCTATGGACCTGACGAAAGGGAAAAGCGATAGAGGAGGCTCTGTCGGCTCAGCCCCCCTCACCCCTTCATCCACAGCCTCCTCCATCTCCCCCTCTTCCCTTGTTACCCCTGCAAAGCTAACAGTGGTCTCTCCCTACACATCCAGCAGCCCTCTGCATGAAAACGCACTGTCGGATATCTCGGACATGCTAAGGAATCTGACGCAGTCCCACCATGTCCCAAAGACGCCCTCACGGACCCGGGTCGCTGAGAAAGCCGAGATTGTTGGCTCTACTCACGACGAAGATGACGCGACCATGCATGGTCACAAACGCAAAGGTCGTCACTCCAACTGGAACCCCCAGCACCTCCTCCTCCTGCAGGCCCAGTTTGCCTCGAGCCTGAGGCAGACATCGGAGGGGAAATACATCATCAACGACCTCAGCCCGCAGGAGAGAATGCACGTGTCCCGGTTCACAGGCCTCTCCATGACCACCATCAGCCACTGGCTGGCTAATGTCAAGTACCAGCTACGGAGAACTGGCAGAACCAAGTTCCTCAAGAACCTGGACTCTGGCCAGCCCATATTCTTCTGTAGTGACTGTGCCTCGCAGATCCGAACCCCAGCAGCGTACGTATGCCACCTGGAAGCCCACCTAGGGTTCAGAATCAGGGACCTGGCCAAGCTGTCTCCCAAACAGACTGTCAGGGACTCCCACACTCTCACTGAGAAACTAGTGCCCCTGGAGTCCTTCCTTTCCCCACAATCACAAGATGACTGCGGTAGTAATGGGTCAGTGTACCGCTGCCAGCTCTGTGTCCGTAAATTTGCCACTAAGCACGCCATCAAGCTTCACCTCAGCAAGAGCCATGGGAAGTCTCCAGAGGACCATCTGCTATATGTGTGTGAACTAGAGAAACACTAAATTGCTCTCAGCAGCATTCATACTGGAAAACATGTAGAATGGCTGTTAAAAAACAAAAACAAAAAAACAGAGAATATTTGAAAGTGCACAAAGATGGCATGAACTACTGTTATAAGTGTCAGCGCGAGGTGTTTACATCTATTTCGGCCTATAAACATTTCTGATTTCTCTGTATTTCAAAAGACATTTATTTCAAATCAAAATATACTGTAGGTCAAAGATAGACAGCCTGATTTGTCGTCAGCTTTGTCGTCTCCCTTCACTCTATGTACGCCCTCGCTAACGTGAGACAGCAGAATACGGATGATTTCACGATCGCGGCGAAGCTCGTATGACTAGAAGGTCAGCTAATAACTTGACTTGAAAAAATGTATTAACTTTATTGTATTTATTTTGTTATTTTTTTGTGAGTTTGCTTTTGATTTGCTGGTAGACTGCATGTTCAACACGTTTTACTGTTACATTTGTACAGTCCTGTCCTGTCCAGATTTTAAAAATGCCCTTTCAAACCGGACATTTTTTAAAAAAAAAAAACACTTTAAAACAGCCAAACGCCTGGGAACGCTCCTTTTAAAAGAATCTGCCAAACAGCAAAAGTTCATTGCTTGTTTTTATAGTTTTCTCTGTACAGCCGATTGATTTTTCTTGCTGATTGTAAAAGCTGCCTTGTTCTATATCATTGAGTGAGGAGCACTTAAAATCCAGGTCTGTGTAAAAATGTATATAAAGTGTATAAGCTTACAATTTGCTGTTTAAATTATGCATACTTGTTATATTTCCTAATTTAAGAGGACTATGACTATCCACTGGTGCAGAGCCTTTGAAGAAGATTAAAAGGACATTGTTTTGCACAATAGTTTTATAAATGTTATTTGATAAAAAAAAAAAACAACAACAATACAAATATGTTAATGCCTTGTGCTTCTATGATTAAATTGAATTAACTGCTGCATAAATCATTTGTATTCTTTCGTATTTCCCAACCGGAGAAATGTGTAGATCAAGGTGCATGATGGGTCTCCAATTTAAAAAAAAAAAAAGAAGTGATATTTCAACAGGTGACATTTTAAAGCAGTCCGTTAATGAAGAGCGATAACTGACACGACAGATAACTGACAGAATTGTCCAACATATAATTTCCAAGCTGTTACCTAATTTTTCACCTGGCTTACTGGAAAATCATCCATCTTAGGAAAAAAAAAAAAAAAAAACCCAACCCCTCCCAATTCCTGTCCCACATTGTAATGACTAAGCATTTACAAATCAGCTGACAGATTGCTCAGAAAGCCACATCTGCAGAAATGCTGAGCAGAACTTAAAAAAACCCTCAGCATTTTTAATCCGCCGTTGTCTTCACAACTGCAATTTGTCTCGATATTCCTGGTGATTTCTGTGTCGTCGTGTTGTTGCGGGGCGGACTCGAGAGGTGCGAGCGGTGCCACTGCCTGCAAGGCGTCTGGCAGGTGGTGTGTGCTGCATGTAAACCACCAGATGTTTCTGAAACGAGCCACTGGAGGAGGAGGAGGCAGGCGGGCTGCAACAGCAGGCAGAGTGGGCTGATTACCACGGGGGCTTGGATGCCATCAGGAGCCCTGGGCACAGACAGCAGATCTGGCACACACCTGGACTCCAAGACTGTCCCCTGGAAAAAATAAAGCGGATCCTATATACGCGCGCTGAGACGAGCTGACAGTGGTGCAGAATGCACAGACAGGTGCTATTCCCTCAAAGCAGGCTTTTGGATCTAACAATATTACTGGCAGGTGTTGATGCTATCAGAGTAGTCACAATTCAGGCTCGGTGCCATGTAATGAGAAAGTTTTTTTTTTTTTTATGTTTGTCAGTGTGCAGAGTGCGATAAAGGCACACACACACACACATATATATACACACAAACACACACATTTAGTTTTCAAAATGTTCACCCATCTACCTTTGTCTTATTTGAAGATGCCTGGGGACACCATGTTCTTTCTGTTTGATGTTCCCAGGCTTCGCTTGTCATGACTGACTGACTGAGTGACTCGGGGGCCGGGGGAAGTTATCTGGTTACTATGGTGACGGCCATTTGCCCAGCCTCTAACCCTGCTCGCTCACTCAACGGAGGACAGCCCGAGTGCAGCACACCCATTTACTCTCTTAAATCTCATCATCTCGCTTCAGTTCCTCCCACCCGGGAACAGATTAATTAACACACACACACTGTGTCCTGACCCCGTCTTCTCACACAAACTCATTACCGCCTCAGACTTGCTCCCGGCCCTCCGACGTTTAGGATACATTGGTCTAACGTTGTGGGAGAACCCAGTGATGACTCACATCTGACAAGCAGAATAAAGCCCTTAACAAAGGATGATAATTGAAAGATGGGATTCAGAACGGTAGCCATTGATAATGCAAATGAAACAGGGGGCTGAGCTGCCTCATTGAATATCTTGTGCGTTTTCCGAGCTTACCGCGTCCTTGCAGATATAAAATTATGTCTCAGACGTGATCGGTTCTGTTTTTTCCCCCCCCCCCCACCATGGTATGTGTTGATGAATGCTTTAGGCTTAGTGATGGACTCGGGGTGAGGATGGTTGGGGGCGTTAATGAGATAGTTGACACTTTGGGGGTTAATGAGGGGCTGGAGGGAGAGGGCTAAATGATTGGACTTCTGCTTGGATGAGCATTATAGTGGCTGCTAGAGGAGAGCACTGTCGAAGCTGTAGATCTGCTGCAGCCAATTATTTAGCATGAAAGACACAAAACTCCTCTCAATTGCATTTTTCCGTGATAATAAAGAGGAGATTAGATGTGTTATCCATTGTTCTTTTGTCTTGAATATCCTTGAGGGCTGGGTAGTTATAGACGCCGATGCGCCTCAATGCTCCTAAAACAAAGTCAGCAGTGAAGGGGGAAGAAAGGAGGCGGACAGGACAGGGATAGGATAGGAGGAGAATGAGTCCCCCCACTCCTCCACTCCACAGATCTCCCATCAGCTCTTGTCATCCCTCTAATGAATATCAGTTAAATTGCTCTGTGGATCTGAGGAGTTTGGATGTCAATGTGATTTGTGTGAGTGTGGCGGATGGAGGGGCCCAGACTAATGAAAGGCGAGCCTAGCCTGACAGAGTGATGAGCATCAAGCCCATCAGACCAATCACACAAGAGTGGCTGACAGCGCCGACAGACAGACAGCTGAGGGAGGAGAGGCTATGCATTTAGGAAAACAAAATGGCTGCCAAAATAGTGGTGGATGTCGTTTAGAGCACATTGATATATATCGCTCCTGTCTTCGCGTGCTTGCGCAGTTGTGCAAACAGACGCGGGCAGCTGTGTCACACACAACACGTGATCCTGAATATACGTAGATTGTGAATTCAGGAAGATTTATAGGTGCCGGTTCCGTCGCGCGCTTTAATGACTTCACGTTAATCAGAGAAAGTCTTAAAAATATCAACAGGTTGAAGAGGATAAAATGGGTTAACCGCTATTAAACAGGGACGACAAATCAAATGTTCCTCTAAGTGTCCCCTGCTTGACATCACGATTTGATAAACAACCATGTTGTTGGCCGCAAACAAGCTCCGAGTCATCCTAAATCGTCGCGTGCCAAGATGGAAGACAATGTAAGAAAGTGTTTCTAGTGAAGGTGACGTGACGTCTTCTGACAGCGGCGAAGGAGTCATGGGTAGAGCTGAGTTAGCTTCACCTTGGACCTCTGACCTCCTGTCTCTAATGTATGGGAGGAGTCCACACGCGTCTATGACAGCTAATATAAAGGTCACTGGCCTGTTCTCTGTCGGTGCCAGACAGGAAATACTGCCTTCACTCTGCACAACATTAAAGAAAATCGACGTTAATATAATTTCTTTGGATGGCTCAAAAAGATTTGAGCGTGCAGAGATTTGCGAGCGACAGAGACGCACAGAGGAAGAGACAGAGAGGTGAGTTTAAGATGGTCTGATTTCCAAATGTGCCTTCACTAGTGGGTGCAGGTTTTCATGCTGCCGTGTTGCAGTGTGCCGCCGCCGCCGCCGCCCGAGATAGCTGTCAGAGGTATTTTGGTGTGATATCTGACAGATTTGCTAAAGACACTCGTCTCAGGGCACTACTCTATATATCGTTAGTTTAATGCACAATGACATGACCAATTATAGCGAGCTACATGCTCAAATAGCATGTCAAAACCTGTGTATCAATCCATTAAGTCCTGTCTCCCATCACATTAAGTGGTACCTTTAGCTATCTGTTCGGCACGTAAAAAGGAAAATGCTGACGGAATGGAAAATCTGCCTGTGCTGTTCACAGAGCTGATGTCTTTTGGAGAAGGAGGCTGTGCCGCTCTCTCTCTCTCGTCTCTCTCGTCTCTCTGCTTCTTTGTCCCTCTCTGTGCCGCTCTCTCGCTCACTTGCTCATCCCAGCCACGGAGCGAAAAAATGCATAAACAATACATCTAGATAATGGCCCGCATTGTTTACTTAGCTCTGAAAATGTATTTGTGCAAAACTCTAAAATGCATTTAGGGGGAATCATTCACTCTGTGTAAAGCCTTGTTGACATTGGGGGTGCTCTCAAAAGCAGGGGGAAGTGTCATAACAACATCATACATCACTGTATCAATTGGAATAAGAGGATGTGATGATTGCTCGGAACAGACCAGTGGATTCGACCAGTAGCCGCGCTGCCTCTCCCAGTATTTCTGCATCAACCTGCCTCGTCGGCCATGACAGTGGGTGGGAGGAGGTGTGTGTTTTATTGCGTTTGGTCCTAACGACCTCTCTGTCCTTGTGACGAGGACACACAGCCTCGGGGCGCTGGCATGGAGGATGTGCCTTGGACCGCCTGGCACCTCGCCTGGCACCACGCGTGGCAACACGTCCACACTCTGCCGCCGTTCTGATGGATTGGCCTGTCTCTGGTGCCACCTTCATGAAATCACTTTTTGATTTGTTGTCATGTTTTTCTCCTTTTTTTTCCGCGCTACTTGGGTTTTTCACGGGTAAGAACACCCTCTGGTCAGGTATTACAAGAGTGATTAAATTAACCTTCAATAAATCAGCATAATAGAGCATTACCTGCGCGTGTGTGTGCGTGCCTGCCTGCCTGACGGTACGAAGGTGTGCGATCAGGAGGTCAGCGTCAAATGTCCATCCACGACTACCGTACGAAACACAGTTGCCCCGTGGCTGAAGCTGCTCTTTCCGATGTGCCATTTCACAGGAAACACATCAATAAGGCGCGATTACAAGCCTGACAAAATTAATCTCAGCTGTCATTTCATAGAGCTCCAGTCTGAGAGTGCTCTGATCAAGTTACATTAGTGGGAAGCTACTGACTGATTTGGAGTGGAATCAAAATCCATTTGACTTTCCTTCTGTTTGGCAAGAGGCTTATTATCGTCAAGAACCATTTCTTATTAGAAACAAATGGCATCTATGAGTGGATTTTGATCTGGGTTCCTGAATTTAATACATATGATGCTGTAACTGTGGGGCTTTGTTTTATCAGCAGCGAGTGTAGGAACTGACATTTGAAGCGGAGGAACCATTAGTATGACTTTTCCAGTGTGGGTGTACACACATGCCAACTGTTCACAGCAGTAGAGGGAGAAATATTGAGATCTTTTATTTAAGTAGATGAAGCAATACTGCGCTGTAAAATTACTATGAGGAAGATTCCTGCAATCCTTTCAAGTTATAATCCTGAACACCTTCATTCATGCAAACCCTGTTTTCTGAGAATTTTCAGCAACAGCCCTTCGTTATATATTTACATTAAATGGCATTAAATCTTTATCGTTGTGTTCCCACGCTGTAGTCGGACTTCCCTCGCAGTTACATCAGATTCCCAGGAAACCACACACGTATTTTCCAGCGTGTTCCAACATGTATGTGGCAGTCAGCACATCAACCAGGATTACAACGTTAAGTTAGACTATCATCAGCATAAATGTACGTGTTCATTATGCAAAATGGCTCCATTTAAACTTGTATATCAAATTATATGTATCAGTGAAATATAAACTGATAAACTGTGAGCAGAATGTAACATTTCAAACATTTTCCTGGACTATCTTAAACTGTAACCACGCGTCACATTTCATAAACTGAAATCTGAAAAGTTACAGGTAACTAAAGTTGTACAATATTTACCTCTGCAGTAGCATGAATTAGAAGTAAAAATCATTCCTTTGTCACACACCTTTTAGTGCCATATATTAAGTTAAATGTTAAGGTTTTTGGGTCACAGATTACATTTCAGGATTTTCCTACAAACAAACGTCATCGGACATGTGAGCAGGATTAAGGGGCATCAAGCTGTGAGGTTGCAACCAGCTGAATAGCCCTCGTCCTCCAAGCATGCAGAAAAACCACAGTCGCTACTTAAACAGATTTAAAGAGCTCATTCTAATGTAACACAAACACAACAATTCTTGTGATTGGGTGATTACACACTAATAAAAACATAATTAGAAATATTATATTCCATTTCTAAATCCTACACACTTGTCCATTAAGATATATTAGAGGTATTTTACTCGAAACAAGCTGATTTGGCAGACGTGTCTCGAACCCTTAAGACTGAGACTGAGTCGTCAGCTCTGGGATTTGTTAAAATGAATAAATCCTGTAAGAGAGAATCCACCAACATTTTCAGCACTCAGCTTACTGTGTTCCCATCATAAAACTCATTCCTGACAGAGAAACAAGCTAAACCCTCGGACAACTCATTCTTTCCATCTGCGCCGTCTTCAGTGTCCTTCACGAGCAAATCTTGACAGCTCTGTCCAGAGGAGGAAGGCAAACTCAGGACATCTGCTTCTCCGCTTCACGGAGACATGGCAGGGATTTTGACACAGGGTGTCAGGGTAATCTGACAAGACAAGCCTCATGTTTTATCGGAGCGTTCAAAAAATGTGCCGCCGTCGCTCTGGCTCGTGTCTTCCGTACATCATTCTGTCTTCTCCTTGACTGTTATGCATCGCGTAGGTGGCATTGAAATGGAATGTCCTGTAAAACATGCGAAAGAGGGGAGAGAAGGAAAAGCGAGGGAGAGCGAGAGAAAAGCAGGAGTCAGACCCGTGACCTCTTCGGCCGCGCGATGTGTCTGGAGCTGGCAGGGGACGCAATTGAGAGTGACACTCCTGGTTGGAGCTGCCAAACTGCCACTTCCTGTCCTCTTTATTCACACATAGCAGGAGTTTAAGCTGGACGTTTGAAGAGCGGAGAACAGACATGTGTCTCCTTGTACAGCCATCGCTTCTGACTGTCATTATTGTGGTTCACGACCACTCCATCAACATCGCAGTCCGACACCCATCTGCAGAGCACGGACGGAAAGGGGGGGGGGGGAATGGAAGGAAAGCATTAGGATGGGTCAAGATATGAGTTTCTGTGGTTTTTATTCTTGTAATTGACTGAAATATAAAACTTTCTTTGTCGTCATTACTCCCTGCGTTCAACTCTTTATGCCTCCTCTGGTGTATCATTGGATTTGGGAGTCCTCAGTGGCCCAGCGCGATCAAATTGCTGCAGAATTGGAGAAATTGGACTCATAATTTTGATGTTTTGTGTTGAATAACCCTTTAACTTTGTTAGGATCAAGTTTGTCACTCTTCTTCCTCTGCTCTCTCCTTTAATGGCTTTGTTTTTCTCCTTCCCAGCATCCCTAATAACGCTTGCGCCAGTGATGGGTCACTTTCACCAATACAAATAAGATTCAAAGTCATGTGTCCAGCTCCAGGTTTTCATTGAATTCTGTCCCCTTAGGTCAAGTTTGTTTTATTTCCCTGATATTCTTGTCTTTCCTGCCTTTGTCTTAACTCTATATCCATCTCTGTTTCTGCTCTTTTCTCTTTTTTTTTCTCTCCACCGCTCTCTGCACAGACACACTCTCTCTCTCTCTCACACACACGCATACACGCACACATTATCCTTGGGCTATTACCAGGATAAGTCAATTTGATCCATCCAAGGCAGTGGATGTCATTTTATTCATATATTTTCAAGCCTAGTGACTTTATTAAAGGCTACTGCTTCAATCTATCCTGAATGGATGAATGCACCCACTGATGAAACACAGGAAAAAATGAGGCCCACACAGCCTGAAATGACCACAGCCAATCAGCCTGTCATTTTCAAACATGTTCTCAAATTCTGTGTTTTATATGCAATCGAAAACAGCTTGGTGATTCTGAAGCTTTTTGGCACAATGTTTTCTATTCATCTGCGAGAGAAGAGACACAGAGCTGCCCGCCCGCCTCCCAATGACAAGAGAATGGCTGTTGAGACTTCCAGCTTGGGGGGAAAAAATGAGATGTTACAGTCAGTGGAGGCACGGAGCAGAGAAAGTTGGAGACGAGACAAAAATGTGTCTATTCATGCCAACTGGTGTCCTGACCCTCCTCCAGGCTGCCATTGCCTTCTGTCAGGAGAGGGAATTAAAGGGCCATTCACCAGACATGAAGACTTCCACTGCTTTCCCAACTTCCACTCTGTTCCCTCTCGCCCCGCTCGTACTGCTTTTAGGTCAGCTATGGTGCCCAATCGGTGCCGAGAGGGGAACTTTTCCCACTGAGGTTCATTCAGGAAAATGCAGGTTCTGTCTCTTTAAGGTGAATATGGAGATGCCAGAGTGCACACGGCCAACTAGTCTTCCAGAGCAGAGGGGAAGGTCAGATAGAGTTCAGAGTGAGCGCGATGACTGATGGCTGTAGAGGGACTCTGGTGTCTGCTGCTGCACCTCAAAGACCAGGCCTCACTGGCTGCGAACAGGCCACGGTGAGCCGGGACTGGACCACAGATGACCAGGGCTGAACTTTAGGCCCAGTGTGTTCAGACGTGTGCTGTTAAACTGGACCAACACCTAAAGAGAAGCCTGTTTGTCCACTGAGACATCTTTAAAAGTTGAAGCCATTAGCTAGCTGTACAAAGCTGTCTTGCTGGTGTTTCCAGCTGAAGCTACTTTGTAAACTAAAGTTCTGTCCACCAATTTTACACACTTAAGTTCAGTTTACTCATCACAATGAGCTCTATTCAGCCTGCGAATACAGTTGTTGATTGTCTTCTGTGGCTTTCGAGGGAGCTTTCCAAAGTTAGAAAAAAAATTATGAAGTCATTAGTGTTTTTGGAGCTCGACCCATACAAGAGACTGAATGTTAGGATATCTCAGCCTCTGCCGCTTTGAATTTCACCATCCTTTATTTATATCTGTCTCTTTGGCAGATACTTATTCTGACAAGAACACAAGAACCTTGAGCCCCTCACGTTGTCCAAAACACTTCAGATTTAATAGAAATCTTTGTGTCCGACTACTAGTAAACACAAAAAGTAGTCCCCTCTGAAATCCTTACACCTGTTACAGCATGTTAAATCAATTGTATTGGTAGAAATGAACCGTTCACGCCTGTGGTTGTACAGTTATAAATAGTTGATAAAGTCTGAGACACTCAAGATGGTGATGATGAGTTTA
The DNA here is from genome assembly GCA_903131615.1 of Diplodus sargus. Taxonomy (NCBI): domain Eukaryota; kingdom Metazoa; phylum Chordata; class Actinopteri; order Spariformes; family Sparidae; genus Diplodus; species Diplodus sargus. The sequence goes on from CAEMYA010000499.1 coordinate 803,717, forward strand.
AAAAGGCTTTACTTTCTCATCTCTATTTAATCATAACAGTAAAAACAAAAACAAACATGCCTTTGCGTTTCAGTAAAAGTATAAATTAGTCGCCCTGGACCTTAGAGTACATATAGCAAATAATCACATGATCAATATGAGTATGTTGTCACATAACTAGTAAAGGCAGTTAAAATCACACCACAGACAATGTTTGATATATACAGAACGTCTTGCAACATCTTAATAGTTCAATACACAAAGGAAAAGAAGCAGAGAGTTATTCCTCACGAGAAACTACTACTACTATTCAACATCCTTTAATATTCAGGTTTTTTTATCATATCGCCCCTCTGAGTGCGTCAGACTTCTTGTCAGACATCATTTTCTACACCTGAACAGCGAACCTCGCATGCTGTTTTTTTTGACTGAGGTCATACAGTTACATTATGCAGAAGAGGCTCTCCTCTTTGAGGAAGCTCTCAATAATTCAACCAGTGACAGTGATTCTAAGGGGTGAACTACAACACCTAAAGGATGAGGTTTAAGGATTTAGTAGATCAGAGACTGTGATTATTATAGCTGGTATCAGAGTAGTGATGTTATCCCTAGAACATCACAATTAATTTGGTACCAAGGCAATTAATTCTAATTTGAGAAAACGACAAAGGCTGCATTTCGAGCAATATTAATATATTATTATTTTAACAATAAGCTTATTGTTTTACATTTCTCTTCAGTTTTCTGTTGTTTGGTTTGGTTGAGGCAGCAAGAGCACTTAGTTTAGTAACATAGTACACATAGTTTGGGTTACAATATACCATTTATCAACATTTTACACTGAAACAAAGGATAACTCCTCCCCTGTGTGTATTTTGTTGGTGTTTATTTCCTGATCACAAAGCTGTGACATTACAGAAACGTGATTGGTCAGCTGCCGTGATGTTCAAGGAGCAACATTAATTATGATGTTCCAGGAACAACACCAACACAGCGGTATCAGATCAAGCGTAAATATACATAAACATTAGATTGGGGTGGAAGCAGGTGGGGCGGTGGAGGGTGGTGTTGAATGAAGTCATAAGCAGCCTGAGATGTGAGACATGACAGTTTGTAAAGGCTTGGCTGGCGCAGCTGAATGAATGTGATTGGATGGTGTTAGTCAGCAGGTAGTCAAACAGACGATGCCTGATACTGAGCATGAACGAGGAGGCTGAAATCAATAATACTGGAATAATAAGTACCATTGTGCTTTACAGTATGTGAACGCTCTGCTTCCTGCTGTATCCACATTAGTGTGAGGCTGTGGCCTGTTGCCAGTGTTACTATGTGTGCATGCTAGAAACGTAGTGGTAAACACTAGAAGGTTGAGTGGTTTTATAGAACCATGAAGTATTAAAGAGGTTATATTATGTTTTTGGGGTTGTTGCTTTTACTGTATTGTGTTATGCAGCATTTTTGTGCATGTAAAAGGTTTCTCTCCCACAGGAAACACTGTTCCTACAGTGTAACATCTGGTTTGAGCCTTTCCTTCTGTAACTTTTGTGAATCACTTCGTAACAAGCATTATTTAAATATATTTACATATTTATTATCTCATTTATAAGGCTGTACCACAGCCATGGTTAGCAGCTGTAGCGGCATTATTTTGGATCACACTACCTTGCTTGGCATGACCCGCCCTCCTCTGCCTCTGATTGGCTACATCCTGTTAACTAATGCACATGTGCAACTTTCATCTAAGATTGAACTGAGGCGAGATTTCTCACTCCGTAGCTAAAATAGAGCATTCAAGGCACAATGAGGAAAGTAATGCTGCAGCAATGCATCATATAAGCAAAATAATGTGCTTTTTTAAATTAAATTATGTTAGTCTATTCTACTTGGACCCCCAAATAAAAGCATGCACCTTAAATTAGCATAATATGACCTCTTTATTCTTGCTAAAGAGAGAGTGCAGATAATGGCTGTTAAAATTTGACCTACATATAAATGGGCCATGGTTTAAACCACGGGGGTTATTGGGGGTGTCTGTCCCCCACAAATAAGACTTGGACCGCCCCAAAAGAGGAAAACAACAGTTTGGAGGGTTTAAAACATTTATCCGTCATGCCTGTGATTGCAAACATTAATATATTTCCCATAATCAAGCCTAAAATACTCTTTAAATGTGATTTCAGACACCCCTAAAGCGGACCGTACCACTTCTTAACCGTACGTCAGGTGAATGACTCATCTTCCTGCGTCACTTTGCGTCCCTCCCAACCGTTGCTAAGCTACGTTCAAGCGCGTCGCGCCAAATGCTGTAAGATAATGTAAGTAGCCGCCTAGCTAACTTCACTCAGACTTTACTGTCTTACCTTCATAGTTTCTGAATTAAATTGTGTCAAGGGGCAACACATGGATGCTAACGTGTGTCTGTAGCTTAGCATTTCAATATAAAATGTCATCTAATGTTAGCTAACACTGGTGTTAGCCAGGTGCAACGAGAAAATGGAGGATTAGCTTTTGAGGTGATATCAGTATCAGTGGTGAAAGAAGTACTCAGATCCATTACTGAGTTAAAGAGTTAATACAAAGTAAAAATACTTAGTTATAAATAAAAGTCCTGCATTTAAGATATAGAAGTAGTAGTTTTAAGCTAACAGTATGAAATATTTAAGTAAAAGTTCTCAGTTTGCAGTGACTGATGTGTTAAACACATTAAGCAGAGAACATTTTTTAATACTTAGGAGTCAATTCATTCAGTACAGCGTGTTGTTGTAGGAGGTGGAGTTAATTTGAACTGTTTTGAAAGGGTCACGGGATAAATCTGAGGGTCGTGAGATGATAGATTTGGTAGAAAAGAAGGGGGGGGAAAAAACAAACTTCTGCTATATGAATCACTGCATTTGTGTTAAGTGTTGTAAGAATTTTACTGCTTAAGGCCTCGAACAATTATTTATCTGAAACCATGTGAGTGGAAATGTCTCTGGTGAACTGCAGACAACCTCTTAGATTCCTGAAACATGATAAAGACAAATACACACTGATTTATCTATTTATGTAAGGGTCCACAAGACGACCAGTTTGGGAAGCACTGGTTTAATCTTTAATAAAGCAGTGAAATGAATAAGATTGCACTTACTCCAGTGCAGAACATGAGTAAATGCACCACCATTGAATATAGAGTTTATTATTTAATTCTAATAGTCTTTTTGTGTAGCTGTGAGGGTCTTTTTTCTGATATTAGCTTTTATGATAGCGTCCTGTTTGTTTTCACTCAAGAATACAGGAGTTAAACCATATTAAAATCCATGTGTGCTGAAAGCTAAGTAATTGTATTATTCCAAATGTATGATGACTTTATTGCACTCAGATTGGATTTAATTCACAGAGTTATAATGAGCCAGAGGAGAGGAGGAGATATCAGGCACTTCTTCCACTTTTTCTTTTTCATAATCAAACCTTTATTTTGTGCAGGCCTAATACTGAGCACGATTATTTCATTATTTCAACGTTGTGGGTGACAGGGAAGAGCAGAGGAGAGTCAACCCAAATGTCTGCGGCTCATTTTTTTTAAGGTAAGACTGATTTTATCAAATATTTTTGCATCAGCCTCCTTTGAAGACTGAAACATTAGCCTAGCTGCTACTTAACGGCATAAACCACCCACAAATCTTAGCTGAAAATAGCCTAATTGAAAAAGAAAATCCATACAAGATCCATATGTTTCTCACTTGAATTAATGCTTAGGCTTAGCTGAGGCTTTTGAGCGTATAGGTTGAGTCCTGTCTTATCCATTCATTTTGGTATTGGGACCAGTATTGGATCTATAATGAAAAATGTTGATTTATTTTTCTGCGCCTTTAATGTTAGTCAGGTACAAGCCGAGATGCCAAACAGTATCTGTCTACCTCTGTGGCTTGTTGATCGATTCTTTGGTTCTGGTACGCCACTGTGTGGGTCTGTGTGAGAGTGGAGCTGATGGTCTTGCTGGCAGTTTTGATCTAGAACATGTTGTTGGTGACCCCTGACTGGAAAAGTGTTTGGCGGGACTTTCCCCCCGTGAGCTGGTGTAATGGATTTGACTTAACATCATCTTCAGACTGCAGACATCATGTTGAACAAGCAAGATACTGTAAGGATTGTAAGACTTCAGCTCAGTGAAGCACGCGCCTGCGGTGTACCAGGCTCCCTTTATACCCTGGAGAAAAAGTTGACCCCCCCAGTTGTCATCATATATTTCACACTGTAGGATAGACTGTCTATGTGGCAAACATTTTGCATTCACTGCAAAATATATTTCCAGTCAAAACATCTGAACACAATCATTAAGAAAGTGGCATTTCAGCGGGATACAGGACGCTCGTTCTTCTCCAGTTTCAACCATTTTCATTTCCATCTATTACAAGCAAACCTTGTTTTCATCATTTTTTATTTATCTTTGAAGAGGGGCAGTGAAGTGTTTGACTACCAGCACTTACTAAGATTAGAAAACATCCGCCTAAAATCTACAACTTATTGTAGATTCAAGAGAGCCACTCGAGGAGCTCTGACAAATGGCTTTGAGTCACGCTGCCCACTGCTGGAATCACGTGGATCTAAGATATAACTGCAGGCATTTCTATAAACTAAAGATTGCATTTAATTGATCGTATGGTTTAGTTATTTTACTACCTTTACTTTTATAAAAATTCTATTTTTCTTCATCTTATTTGACTTTTTTCTTTGATATTCTTTTCACCTGTTAAATACTGTAAATAACGCCCGCGTACAATAAGGTGCTTTAGAAATAAACTTCCCATTCTTTGCAACAGCGAGGGACTGTTCTCCATGTTTACCTCTGTATGAACTCAAAGACAGTTTAGGGTTCATGTTTCCATAAAACTGCAAGCGACATTCAAACCCTGACTGAGTCTTCCTTCACAAATCCTCTGGTGGTTGTGAGAAGATAAAATGTTTGAAGGAAAATACTTTGAAAAAAGGGTCAAGGGGTCAAATAGTAATAAATACTTCAAATAGTTGATCAGTGAGCCCCTTCTCTGTGTTGTCATTGGCCTTAGACTGTGTTGCTACATGGAGGTTAAGCACAAGACATAAAATGAAAATCTGAAAGTGAAGACGCAGACAAGAAGTGGATGTGGAGGGACATCAGGAGGATTTTGCATCCACAGGGTGACACAGATCACATCAAGTTTTGACGACATCCCGCGGTCCTCTCTACGCTCCCCGTTTGCCTTAACCACACCAAGCGATAAAACCAGAGGCTCCCACAGCTGTAGAGAAGAGAGATATGTGCGAGCGCATGTGTGTGACAGTTACAGAATCTAAATTCATCCCCTCTTGCCTCCGAAAGCCTCCCGCAGCCCCCTCCACCCTCCTCAACTATCAGAGCCGTATCGTTTTGCAAACCTCTGCGGTGATGTTGTCAGGCTTCTTTCTGTGAAGTGGCCCCAGCCATAAAACAACAGTGACGTGAGTGATTGATCCAGCAATGAAGATGGCAATACTCCTCTGCATCAATATGAAGGCAGCCTGCGGGACTGGAGCCCTTTCAGACAGCTCTCTGTTTCTCCTCAGAGGAAAAATCCATACACAATTGATGGCAGTTCAAAGAGAGGCTTTATTGTGGGATATCAAATAAAACATCAGAGAACACAGAGAACGGGAGAGAGAGAGAGAGAGAGAGAGATAGAATGAAAGAGTGCATGTGAGTGAGTGAGAGAGAGAGAGAGGACGGGTGAGAAAGAGGGGGGAGACGGAGAGAGCGATCTGCATTTTGCTTTATCTCCTTTTTGCACCTGAATGGTAATGAACTGGCTTAGATGAAATGGAGAGACTTCATCGTTTCCAGCGGACTTGCAAACAGCATGTGGATGTCAACAGTATCTATGGCACAATTACACCATATGATCCTACGCAGGGGGAAGGTATGCAGATACGGAGGGACCAGGTGATTGTGTGCAAGTGAAGACAGCCTAAATAGGCCGGTAAAGGTGTTAAGTATTTATAGGGTTATTTCAGGGTATAAGAGAGAAGTAAGAGAGAGAGAGATATCAGTCGTTTCCTGTCTGTTCTCTGCAGCCTGGCCTCCGGCAAACCCTGTTATGATTTCATCAGCACTGCTTCTAATCCACTTACTTAATGAAATACATAATTAACACAGCTTAATTGTGGTAGGGACAGTTTTGACTGAAATCATTTCCTGTGGCCACTGTTGCTGTAATTGAATGTGTTCTTCACACCCGGTCGAGACCTTCGGAGTCGAGGCAGAGGTTTGTTTGTTTTCCCTTAATGTGTTTCCTTGTTGTTTATGTTGTTTGTTGTGTCGCAGCACAGCGTATCCAACTTCACCGATCAGATTTTGATAGATTTGTTTGGGTCACATGACAGAACCAAGGATGGAACATTATTTCTTCAATTTTCTGTGTTTTTTTGCATTTTTTTTTAGCTGATCGGAGTTTGACCAAATTTCTACTGCAGATACGATCTGTTTTAATTATCGCAGCTCATCTAGATGACAGGCCAAAATCACAAGCCAAAACAAGGTAATATACTGGCAGTATACATACAGTGTTTGATGTAGCCGTGGTTTATTCCATTCCGACTCTCTCCCTCTCTCTTCTGCTCTTTGGTCGTGATTGATCGATATGTCAGGTATGATGGGGCATCATGGCGTTAGAGCGGGTTTGCAGCTCAGTCATGTGACCGCAGCAGATGGCACAGCTGAGTATTAGAGTGGGTTCACCTGCTGTTTGCTCTCCTGCTTCCTGCTTTACTGCTATCAAATACCGCCAAGGGAGCGCGAAGGAGGGAGTGAAAGGAGCGAGGGAGGGGAAGGAAAAAGTTGCTAGCCGGGGAAAGAGAGAGCAGGTTTAGGAAAGAAAGAGCACGACAGGTGAGGAATGGGAGCCGCGGAGGAAGAAAAGATGAAAGTGAGATGATGAGCTAGGTGTGTGAGTGTGTGATTCTGCAGACAGAGGAGGTGCAGGAGGATGTGCCGCATTCTTTCGACAATCTCTTTCTCTTAATTACCCTCTAGCTTATTCTCCCTCTCCTCCTCTCTCAGTCATAAGGCTCAAATAATAAGCTCATAATGACAGGATGTGGTCGAGGATCCATTTAACACCCGTTCCAGACCAGTGGATGAGTACAGATAGAGGGGCTCGGAGACGCACAAAGTTAACTATGACTGATGGCCGAGCCTGGTGACTCCAAGGGACATCCTCTTTGTAATTCTCTTAGAGTAGCATAATATCATTTATCCCGCAAATAGACAAATGACCCTGCGGTACCCGTGTCACTCAGAGTTCAAGATTCGGGGAGTGCACTCGAAGGACAGGACACACACTCACATAATTACACACAATGTGGTTATAGCGCACGCACAAACATTCATTACGTCTCGCACACATGCCTGTGCAGCCCGCTAATGGTGCCGCATGAAGCGCACATAGACACAGATAAGAAACGTCATTCACACATAAACACACGCGCTCATTACATATGCATAACCGGCATGCAGCGTCGAGGGCATTGCTGACTAATAGAAGCACTCCATGCGGCCTGCAAACATAAGCGCGTTATCAGTGATGAATTCCACCACACCTACCCACCTTGACAGCAGTCCAACCGGCAGCCTCCTCGGCTGCTATCTGCCCTCTACAGCCCCGCTCCTGGGCTGTTTGGGAGTGAGTGGCAGGTGTGTGTAAATGCTGGTGCCGATATGTCACAGGCACCAATCTGCAGTCCCCGGGGATTCTACTGGGAGTTCAGCCTGAGTATCACACCGCGGAGAAAACAATTTCTGCTGCCAATACTCCCGCGCAGATGAGAAATGTTTTAATATTTGCCGCTGCTTTATGGCTTCGGCTGTGACAGTGATGGAGAAAATGTCAGCTTTTTCCACCCTTAAATGCCACTCTTTGTCTCAGTCTGTTTCTTTTCATTGATCTCTGCCTCTGCCTCCGAATCAATAAGGTCCACCAAACAGTCGCTTGTCGGAGAATGCATTGCCGTTTCCCCCCCCTCTCAAACCTTTCAGCAATACAGGATTTCGCACTTTACTTTCTTTGCCTAATTAGCTATCCAATAGGGGCCCAGCCAGTGGACGGCAACATGTTCAAAGGGAGAAATAGCGTTGTAATTCCACAGCTTATTTAGTTGTCAGTCACTGAAAAGAATGCGTGCCCCCCACCACCGCTAGAGAATAGGCTAATGCACACATTGTGTTTGGGGAAATTTGTATGCTCACTTTACTTTCTTTGGCTCTGAGTTGTCGTTCTGTGTGTTTTGTCTAACTGCAGTAACATTTTGTCCTATAATAGCTGCACAGAAGAGACAACAATACCTCCCTTCTTCCCTCCAGCTACTCCAGAGCTCGGCAGAAGCCTGTCAATAGTAACTGACCCAAACTTGCACCCTCATGGGGTGAAGGGTAATTCAGTCAGTGTTGCCACTCAGCGTCCGTCCCTCTTCAGCTGTCCCCCTCTGGTGCCGCCGCAAAGAGGGAAGAACAAAAGATATAGAGCAGTAACAGTTTAAGGCTCGACCAGGATGGTGGATGTTCCCCATCGACCGCAGCCCTTAGGAGGAGGCTGCTGGTGGAGCCCGTGTCAGTCCTGATCAGATATCTGTGGTGTCAATTAAACAGACACAGGAAGTGATTTTTTTTATAAGTCACAGACATATTTCCTCACATGACTGAGAGGTTAAGATTAAAATGTGAGCAACAATAGGCCCCTTTTAGCTGAATCGTTGATTCTGGGGTCATTCAGGGGACGTCAGGGAGAGTGATGATATAATATAACGCATCACTTCCCTTACATGTCGACAGGGCAGACAATTAAAGGTTTGTTCTCACAAGAAATGTCTTCCATTCCTGAGGGTTAGAGGAGGAGGAGGAGGAGGAGGAAGGGGAAGGGACACGAAACTAATCCCTCCTGAGATTTACTGGACAATGTGTCGTCCACACAGACATGTGTCGATACATACCGCACCGTACTGTTCCACCAATGAAAACACGCCGAGAACTCATAAGCTCATAAAATGAAACAATAGATATACAGTAAATCTTGTCATCCGTCTTTCATGAGAAGAGGAAACAGATGTACAATACCTGGAAGCACCGAACTCTACACATAATGCAGGCGGTTACAGGTTAATGTTTAAAGCAAACACGCTACTTAAAGGGGTTTACGGCTCACTTTAACAATTTGCATGTTTTCCCTCTGGTCTACCACACTTCAATCAATATTTACAGCATGAGCAGCTGTCCCACAGATCCTTTTCCTGACCTTTCATGTTATCCAGACAGTCGGCGTATAAGCAAACAAGTTGTGCACCTATTGTACAGTGAAGAAAGGAGCTTTATAGCAGCAGCATAATTGGTTGACTGTGACCCGAAGAGTCACATCAAGGTTTTACACACAGTGAATTTTGTTTCAACCATTTAGAAGGAATCGTTCCACGTTTTGGGAAATACAATTATTCTCTTTCTTGGTGGGAGTTAGATAAGAAAATCAATACCACTCTCATATCTGTCTGAAGCACAGAGTAAGGCTACAGCTAAAAGACACTGAGCTCTGTGTAAAGAGAGGAAGAAAAGTCTGAGACGTTATAAAAGAGGAGACAAACTACTTAAAGCATTTTAAATAGAAAAGTCTGTAAAGCCGGAGGTGACGGTTGCATGATGACACACATCGCGCTTCTTTCCTCCAAAAGATGATTTCAACCCACTGAAAACCTGCATATTAGTGTGCTTATTTTGGGAAAAGTCACTTTAATTTTTAAGAGGTTATTAACACAAGTGAGTGATGAATCCACACATGCAGGTTTTATGTCTCGTTGAACATTGAAAGTGAAGTTATGGTTCTCCTGGTCTTGTTAGCTGCCTGGTGAGTCCAGGAAAACAACACATAACCTGTAAAACCACAATTTGTCAGATTAACACTGGAACAAATGAAACAAACTAGAATAATATGTTAATTTATGAGCCTTTTTTTACCTTTGGACAGGCAAACTGTTTTTTCTGTGTTCCTAGGATTGAGAAAACTAAGCTAAGCTAAGCTAACAGTCTGCTGATGTCATATTTAATGGACAGATATGAGAGTGTATTGAATTTGCGACTGTTCCCACAAGATTTTGCAGTAAGTGGACACATAGGTAGGGTTTTAACTACGTAGCCTACTGTGCTGCGCAACGTACCTGGATTCATTTTACGACAGATTTTACTGGCCTCAATCATTTTATTTTAAGATATTTCTCTGATGTGTCGATACATGTAATACACACTGAGATTTGTGTAACTTTTTTCTAATATTAACAGTATGTGGATTCCCAATAGAGCTACACAAACTTGGACAAATTATAAAAAGCAGCCGACAATATGACTCAATCTTACACAACAGGAAACTTTATTGTTTAAAAAATCACCAATCAAATCACCACAGGTAGTATAAATGTTCACTGTATAATATTATCAACTGTTTCTCATCAGAAATAAGACAAATCCCTGACTTGTTAAAATGATATGTCTCATGTAAGCAATCATATATCCACATATTCTAAATTAGGACTCAATAATGTCATGAAAGTATAACACACACACACACACACACACACACACACACACACACACACACACACACACACACACACAGTTCCACAGAGACACACTGTACATGAGACGAGTCCTCGACATCATGAGTAAGAGAAACTGATGGTGTGTGTGCACGAGGCCTTCAGAACACTTCGGCTGAGGTGCAACAGCCTGTCAGAGCGGCCCGGTGTCAGGTGACAAGGCATCACGCCGCCTCAGACAGAGATGGCCCAGTAATGTCTCCGCCGATGAACCACGGGCCACAGCTTTGTCCCTCCATCAGTCCAAACCGCAGCCTGTTGTTGTCACTGTCTGTTAAGGTGTCTGCATATAAACACCTGCCCTAACCGTGTCAGTGCTTCGCTGTCACGTGACCCGTGTTTAGTTTCTGCTCGATGGTGGCAGATGACGCGTGCTGATCAGCGTTAATGAGACCATGTGACGTTGTTTTGGGACGAGCTAGGAAGAAAAAATCATCATCTTGATGAAGTATGCATCAATTAAAACAATACATTTTAAAGGACAATTCCAGTTAAATAGTAATACAACTATTTGTGGTTTATTTAGTTTATAATTACATTCTTATTGGTTTAACATACAACATCAAACTCTGAATGTACAGTTATTATATTTAAGGTATGCCGTATTGTACTTTATTTAAAATGTCTATTTTATGCTGCTATATTCCTTATTTGACTATATTTTACTTTATCTTACAGCTGTAGCTACTAGATACTGGGGGTGTAAATCACTTTAGGAGCAGGTTTACATGTTCATGTTACATGTTTATGACCTGACCGACGTTCAAGATTGCATTTTTAAGTGCCACCAGTGGACGTCTTTCAGCAGTCCGCCGGACAATTTCTAGCTGTGTCTGTGGCGACCAAAACTGTGTTTTTTGTGCCTAAACCTAACCAGAACATCTGGCTTCACAATGTTTTCACACTTAGAAATGTTAAAACCCGAAAAAATGTAACCTAAAGAAATGTAAAGTTGCAACATACAGTATCTGTGGTTTGCAGAAACAGACATTGCAAACCATTCAAATCATTTATTCTGGTGAATGGGTTGTTTAAAATCTTTGTAGTAGCGATGGCACCATGTTCACATTGAAACAATGGTCAAAACTGTGAGAGTTGGACTTTTAGGGACAATCATATGTGAGCATGTCAGTTCAAACTGACTTTATCTCACAACAGCCGGTGACAGAATATGACCAAATATGGTCCTGAACTCTGACTCGTGACTTTGTCTTTGTCATCCTCACTATGAAACAATTCCCTCTTCCATTTTCATTTTTACAGCTAAAACAAAGGAAAACAAAAGAAATGTAGTCGAGTCTGATTGAGCAAACAAATCATCTTTCAGAGCAAAGACGGGCTGAATAGCGTTTGAATGCTGTTAGTGTACGACATGTTTTCCTCTGCCACACATCTTCATAGTATTCTGCTAATCCTCTTTTCCACAGTCGAGCCTGAGAAAGGCCTTTCACTCTGTGGCCTAAGGGACATGAATAATTGTTGATACAGAGGCTGTTTCATAAACTCCTCGCACTGTAATCACACTCTGACAGATGTAGGCCTACTACATATAATATCACACACACACACACACATGCACAGATGTAACCCCCTTTTTTCTTTTCCCAGTGACTCACTGCTCATATCAGCATAATGACCGCAGACTGATCCAGCCCACAGGGGCCGAGGGTTGGAGCAACACTGGGTTCTGAATAAACAATGAATGACGTGTGGGGAGGGGCTGGATGTGGTCGTAAACTAGTGTGTGTTTCACAACGTAAAAGGATACTGCACAGACACTGATTTATCAAAACAGGCCTGCAGTTGATTACAGCACTCATCTGATTCATTCAGGTCCAGTTTGTGTTGTTCGCATGAATCGCCATCACCTCTGCATAATGTCAGCTGAATCCTTACGACATCCTGAATCTTGTAATTTTCTGTTATTGGAGCTGATTTTGAAATGAACGACATCTGACCAAATGCAGAACAATAGCGCGCAACCTAACCTTTTGCCCCTTGCTAAGTGGCAGTATCCTGGTATAGATTCTGCGACGATGAAGCATGAATAGTAATTGTTTACCTGCAGTTGGTACAATGTCAACAGACTAATCCATCACATGGACCCTGTCTACTTATTTATAGACAAGGGGAATAAATCAGGCGAGTGGATGAAAGTTGAAAAGACAAACACAAGGACACAAATAGGAGTCCCATAGATAATCCTTTAAACATTTTTAATCAAGACGTCAGCAGCAGGAGAGATGAATGAAGCATCCATCTACGTGTAATTAAACTTGTGCATCATCATAATGTAGATATAATGTGATAAACAGCCTGACGGTGATATACTGATACTAATAGTGCGCTGAGTGATTTGAGCTTCATCATCGCCTGGAAGTTTGCATTGTGATTCTGGAGGTAAATAATTCCAGCTATATTGGCATTATGGGTTTACATTGTGGAACTTTGCGCTGAATGATTCAGGCTACATCTTAGGTGTAATTTGATAGCTGATTTTAATTAACAACGCTTTCTGATGAAGCTCAAGCAAACGGCTCCCATAAATATGATAGACAGTTGGATTACTTACCGTGAATACACTCGTAACTCTTTGGAAGGACTTCAGCGAGGGTGTAAAAGTTGAAATATTGAGATATGTCTGTTATTTCTTCCGAACATGAATATAATAATCCCACTGTATTGTTTGACCGGTGGGAATCAACGCTTCAGTGGAAGGCAGTGTCATAAATCATTCTCAGGGTTCATCAGAAGCAATTATCTCTCGGAAAATCTGTGTTTATCTCGAGTTTCCCTTCAATGGCTCTCAGAAACCAGATGACTCTCGATCATTCCCTGGAAAATTCCCCTCTCATTTGTTTATACACAAGAGATAAGGAAACCTTGCGAGTACTTACGAGGAAATTAAGCACGCATAGATATTTTTCATGAGAGCCCCATTTTGAGTTTTTTTCGAGAACTGCTGTGTGTCACTCTTTGTGCGTCTCCCACACACTTTGGGAGGCGCTGTCAGGAGGTGTTCTCTCCGATGTCTTTTTCATCAAATTCAGGGAAACAGCACAACACCTTCAGACACTCAAGATGTACTGTATGACGGCCGGCAAAGGAATGCGAAGAGACAGGAAAACAAAACAAAAAAAAAACCCCAACCACTGTTAATCTCTGCCAAGTGTGTTTCCTTCACTGCCAGATTTAAGCTGATGGCTCTGATTCTATCTGCTCCAAAGGACCCCCGGTACAATGCTAACTTTCAATGTCATTGGATTCGTCTGCGTGTTCGGGGGAGGAGGAGGAGGATGAGGAGGAGGAGGAGGAGGAGGAGAAGGGCGGGAAAGGGGTGAGGGTGTGGGTGTGGAGGGAGGGAGTGAGGGGGGCTGAGATTACAGTGAATGTCACCCTACCTCCTCTCTCAATCATCCACTTTCAATCCATCGCCATCCCGGGGTTTGTGAGACAGCTTGGCGATGATGCCAGTAAAATGGGATCAATAGCATAGGGAAAAACGGACCAGACAATCTCTTACCCCCTTGAACTTCTGTACCCGTGATTGATTTGTCCCCTGCCACAGCAGAGGAGACATTAGAGACAAGAAACATGTGTGTGGCCGAACATGTGTGTGTGTGTGTGTGTGTGTGTGTGTGTGTGTGGGCCGGTGCACCTGCGTACGTGTGTTGAAAGCATGTTTTTGTAAAAGTGCAATGTCTCCCCGTGTGTGTGTGTGTGTGTGTTAGTGTGTGTGTATGCGCTCGGTGATTGATGATCTGAAGCGCACACACATCATCAGCAAGGCATTTGCGAGGTGTGTGAGTCAGGAGCTGTCATCCCCCTCAGTCTCCCCAAGCAGAGGCCTCGGCTGCTGATTTATAGTAAATCATTAAAATCTGCTTATTATTGCAGCAGCTCATCACCCTCCCCCTCCCTCAGTCCCCATAAGCAGCCCCTCCTCCCCCAAAACTTACCACCACCACCACCACCACCACTGCAGATGCACACACAGAGAGGTGATTCTCCGACCAGCTCGGCGACACTAACTTATACACACACGGAGTGATGGTCAGCAGGTTCTGGCACATTAAATCCGTTTCTGACGCGTGTTTGAAAATAAACGCACCAGATGTCTTGTTTCATAAACATCGGCTGAGGAAGCCAATGAAAGAATCTATCTGGCTGCGTTCCTGTACAACAGCTGGAGCAGAGTGGATGTATTTATCTGCCCCCCCCCTCCAAAAAAAAAAAAATATAAAAGAGAGGGATGAAGAAACTTTCTTATGGGCACTCACGCTCATATGTGCATCAACACACACACACACACACTCGCACACAGCTGCACACCTCTACCGTCTTCTGTCTATGAAACTGAAAATGTGATGTGACTTGAACAATGACAGGTGTGTTTGTCAAGGATGTGGCTGTCACTTCAAATCAATGGACGGGAGCATCTTCCCAGGGAGACTTTCCACTTCTTAGGGTTTGACTGGTTACACCGCGCTTCAGTGCCGGTTGGAGAACAGTAAGTTGTCAAAGTGGCATTCAGGGAGTTTCTGCTGAGGTGTCATCAGATCAGAAAAAAAAAAAAGATTAATAAAAGACCCCAAAAGTGTCTCACTTTTGCTTTTATTTCTCCAGGGACAGTGCGTATAGGTTCCAGTGGCCATTATATACTAACTCGTGCGGTGGAAAAGAAAATCATTATCTGGGTGTCGATCCATCTGAAGATCGTTAGCATGAACAAATCCGAGAATCACTGTTTTACAGACGTGCTATTCAAGCAAGTTGTGTAGGGCGCCGAATGAAATGATGATAATCATTTCCACTGAATAACTCAAGTGAGAATCACAGCTTGTCTATTGTCGCTTTGCAGTGCGTGGTTTGTCAAATGCTTTTCAATTACAGCCTTTAACTTGAGGCACTATCACATCCCCATGAAGTGATTTTAATGGAGTTTGGTGCAATTGTTTGTTATGCGAGACAGGTCTTTTGAGCGGAAAGAGAGAGAGAGGGAGAGAGAGAGAAGAGGCTTGAAACTCAAATGAACTTTGGGTGATAACACGACACGAGCGGCTGAGCAGGGGAGTAGCTGTGGGCTTAAATCTAGTCACTTCCTGTCACTGGTATTTAACAGAACATGTGTATTGTGCGATATGAGGTGGGGACGGGAGGACGAGGGGGGTTTACTCTCCTGCATGTGTGCCTAAAACTTAAAACATGGGTGCTGGCATCTGATTTGGCAGATACAGCATTCTGGGGCCTGATTGCTGTCTCCAGCACCCCCAATCAGTCTGTCCTGTCCCACTTTTCTCTTCCAGCCCTCCATCCTCCTCCTCCTCTTCTTCTCCCTCCCTGACACATACAGTACAGCAGCCTCCTCCTTTTCCATTCTGTCTCTAAAGCTCCAGGATCCGCGGTGCACAGGTGCAGGACTGCAGGGCTGCACCCCACAGGCCCTGGATGCTGAAACGGGAGAGGCAAGCCGGCACACATGCAGAATTACAGCGCCTCCATTTCTCACACTGACATAATCCCCATGTTTTATTTGTCCCCTTGTAATTCTTTTTATATCTTGGGCTTATGTTCTTTGGCATTCGTTCAATCCCAGCCTCGGGACACAGGGCTCTACCAGGCCCATATGTGTGCCTTGCTCCAGTTAACGCATATTAGTTCCTTTGTAACTGTGACTAAACTGGCACGTCTCAGCTGGGAGATGTGCCGGCTTTGACTGACAGCCCATGTCTGGATCCTGTACTTTGAGTCTCACGCAGACTTGTCAAACACGGGCTCTGTCAAAGCATCCCTCACTCTGCTGTCAAGCACAGGAACCACGGCGCGCTGCAGAGGGTCTGCAGCTCTGACCACATGTCTCTGAATTACCTTACACTCCCTATATGTGTGTGTATGTGTGTGTGTGTGTGTCTGGAGTAGAGGATTGTCTCGCACTCGGCCGTTCCTGGGTGTTGCTTTTACCAAAGCGGAGTCTCGGCAGCATGTTGCTGGCATGTTTCTTTCTTTTCTGCGAGAAGAGAAAATCCTAAGGGGGGAAAAAATGTAAGTGAAACATTTTTCATGCTCGCGTTTTGGCAAGATTGCCTGTGAGACGGGAAAGAAAAAAAAAAGGGTGAGACTTGTATACCCTGATCAGATCAGTCACTAAAATTACATCGAGAAAGCTTTTCAAATAACAGCTTGATATTAGGACTTCAGCGCCGCGTTGATGTATGTTGTCGGCGGAGAAAATCTGTTAAGTCTGTGCCATGTGATGCCAACAGTCTTAAATATTGTTTTCACAACTGTGCAAGCTAATTACCTTTAATTTTTCATCTGTGCTCCAAGGGTTGTAAGAGACTGTGATTAGTGATTCATTACTTCTCATTACCTGGCCTGTCAAACTGTTTCCTTTACTTATTCAAGCTGATTAGCCGAACATGGCCCGCCTCTCTCGATGAGGCTGAAAAAGAGACCTCAAACATGGACTGCAGATAAGCAACTGTAAATAGCCATAATGATGTGGAGGATAACGATGAAAAGAAAAAAAAGGAAATGTGTTAATTTTTTTGTGATGGAGAGAAAAAGATAAACAAAGAGCTAAAAGTAGAAAAAGCTCGGTTGGGTATGTTTAGTGCCAATTAGCGTGTTTCAGAAGTTAACTTTCACTTAACATCAATTAAAAATGACCTGATCTGAGGTTGTTAGATAAACACCCACGCTGACAGCCAAGTGAGATGGCGTGTCTGCCGTTTTCTCCAGAGAAGGGTTATTTATAGGTGTAGGAGAATGAGGATTGATTTACTGCAGGTAAACAGGATGTCATTCTCAGCAAAAGGTCAAGGTGAGCTAAAGCTTAGGTGGATAAAATACAGGAATTTGGCATCTGCGTGTTTCGCTTGTCTGTCAAGCTGATCAGGCTGTGAAGGCGCGACAGAACTTGATATCGTGCCATTTTTTCGGGGGGGAGATTCACAATCGGTCCTCGAGTTCAAACGTGAAAAAAACAACAACACAGGAAGTGATCCGAAAAAAATAAAAACGGGGTTGAGATGAGCAGCAAAAAGCCTGAGTATGACATTGACTATGGTTGTGAGACGTTAACTAAAACATTCATCACCATTAGTAGTAATTAACAAACTTCCCCAGCATTAATTAAAGGGCCCTGCTTTAAGGGAAACTGGCTTAATTAGGGGATTTGACAGGATGAGGCCTTAGGGATGATCCATATCCAGAGGGCTGTTGGAGGGGCACAAGTGACTGCATTTCCACAGAGCTGCGAGTTTTTGGAGGAAAAAACTAAAAAAGGAAAAAAAAAAACTCTGTGCCCTTGGTCAACCCACAAGATGGTCTGGTCTGGCCTGATCTGGCTTGGCATGGCTCTGAGAAACTATTGACAGGTATGACAGGCCTCCGATTAGCCAGTCAGCTGGAGGCCCAGACCTTGTCACCTGTCAGGTAGAGAGATGAAGGGTGAGTGAACAGAGGAGGAGAAGGAGGAAGAGAGAAACAAACAAAAAAAGGATTGGTGACGGTGGCGATCAGCGCTGACGGGGGTACAAACAAACACAAGGAGCAGTGATAAAAAAATAAACCACATGTATATCAGGCCTGAGTCACCTGCAGAAGTGTTTGTGAAGCACTCCATTACAAAAACCTGAGGGTCTGAGGATGACAAATGTGTACCCAAAGAATCTGTGATTGGATCGGGGATTAAGGGGCTGCCGTGTCTCTGAAGGAAAACAGGAAGGAGACGGACAGACAGAGAGTGAAAAGAAAGAGATGCAAGCGAAGGGACGGGTGGAAAGGGGACAGTAAACGAATGTCAGACTGCCCAGGCAGGGAGACGGAGTGGCAGAGTGGGTGGGCTTTGACAGACACATCTCACACAGGCTGACAGCTCCGTCAATAGCCCCAGGATGGCCGCCCTGATTGACAGCTAGCAGGTGGCGCATGAATGGAGTTGTCAGGCCGACTGTCAGTCAAAGTCACATCGCTGTGGCTACAAGGCCCCGGCTGAACAGGCACACAGCTGCCCAAGGTGATCTCTGGGTGTACACGCAGACTTTTGGCACGGGAGGCCGAGGCAGCTCAGATCATACTAAAATTACCATACACGGCAGCGGCAGCGTACAATAGCCGCGTTGATTGTGGACCTCGTTTTTTTTTTTTTTTTTT
>CAEMYA010000499.1:825822-848533 GCA_903131615.1 Diplodus sargus
GAGAGAGAGAGAGAGAGAGAGAGAGAGAGAGAGAGAGGGAATAGTCTCAGTGAGGGAGGGAGGGGGAGCTGTCTGAGAGGAACAATAGTAAAAGAAAAGCTTTGTCAAAATCCAGGTACGTAGCAGTTTGTGGTGCGTGTTAAACTCCACCTGTCTCACTTCCTCACTTCAACTTCTCCAAGCCTCAATCAATGGAAGCGGAAAAACAGGAAATAAGCGGTCGGACAGCCAAACAAAAAAACACACACATCTCCCATTTTAAACTGCTACAACTTTGACGTACTTAAAAGTTGCTTGGGAAACTATAAAACCATCATCCCGCTCTCCAGATCTCCAGACTCGAGGGAGACTGGGCAGATTTCCCTCAATCGCGTTAAAAACTCTTGTAAATGCACTCAGAGGTTGCGAGGGATCCTGTAGCCCATTACACTTTCATAAAGTCAGTTAATAATAAGGCAAAAGGTCGGCGTTTACATCAGTCGCGTGTTGCCCTGCTTGTCTTCCCCCCTCGCTGCCTCTATCGCCTTTTCCCCTCTCTCTCCCCTCCTCGTCTCCCCGGGTCTGCTGTTCTTTTTCTTCCCTCCCATCAGAGGAGAGGGGAGGTCCAAGAGAGGGCAACCTCCAAATAAGTTCCATTAATCACAAGCCAGAGTCTAATGTAACTAATATTTTACAATTAGAGGAGACAGCAGTGGGCTCCGAGCCATCCATCTCTTCACCACATGATCCTCCATTCATAGGCTGCTGCAGCCACAGCTTCAGACATGCCACACACACACACACACACACACACACACACACACACACACACACACACACACACACACACACACACACACACACACACACACGTGCGCTCATGCACGCACATGTATGCGTGTACACATACACAGATGCACAAATACACTGGACAGGAAATGAGAGGGGTGGGATTGTGTGGCGTTGAGAGAAAGAGTGAAGAAAGAACAGCAGAATGAGTGATTACTGACTTTGACTCCGTGTAACACTGACATTGGACCGTATTAAAGGATAATTCGGGGGTTTATTACAAGTCGGGGTCTTATGTAATTATTGCCGTCATTTTCATCTGTACGCGCCGAAGTGATCGCAACAACATCGCAAACAACAGTGTCAGACATGGCAGGAGTCACAGGCGGTCAGGTGGTCGGGCTGTAAAGAAGCTAACAGTTTAGCAAGATTAGCTAAACCACTTTATTTAATAATACATTTATTTGCTCATGACTACAGCAAGCATGCAGGGTCAAAGGTGAACCAGGAAGTCAGTCAGTGAAACCAGTCACGATGTTCTCTGTGGGTCACACACTAGTTTACATACAATTTAATTCTGTCTCTTAAAATGTGTTATTTCAATGTGTAGACATGTCCTTCATCTAAAATACATGTTTGAGGCTTTAATATAACATTAATAGCAACACTTGGAGACTTAATTTACCTGTTGGGTCCCTGAATTCACCCCAACTAGCAGTTTTTCCGAGATAACTGCAGAGTGTCGTCTGTTACTCTCAGGTTAATGTACAACTTTAACAAAAGAGATGTACTGTGTTTATTAGAGTGTTTTAGAAGTGCCGGGATTTGTTTACTTTCAGACAGTGCCAGGCTAGCTGTCTTACTGTTTCCTCTCTTTATGCTAGCTAAGCTAACCTTTACCTGGCTTTAGCCTAGCTGCATGGTTAAAGGACAGATATAACATTAGCATCTTTAACGTACATTACACAAAAGATATGTAAACTATTTCTGCAGAAGATCAAATTCCTTTTTTACCAGTAAGTACAATTTTATACTGTATACTGTACTCAGTATGTTGCAGTAGAGACCAAAATGTGTCCGTAGAGGAGTTAGCATTTTGTCACTCAGGTTTGATTTCACCTTTCTGTTTTCTCTGAACATTTATAGACAAAATTAAATAATAATTTAGCTCTGTGTTTTGTACTGAAGTGTTGTATTTAGCCAACATGTAATAGTTGCTTCTTTTGCTTGACATAACACCGATTTAGAGAATTAGGTATCAAGGAAAGTTTTATGTTCCTATTCCCCCGATTTCAAACCGTGCACTTCCCTGTCTGCATATTTGCATAACGTTATACGTCCACATATATATGTTTGCACCTGCAATGCATGTTTTCCTCTCTGTGTGTGAGTGTGTGTGTGCGGTGAGAGTGTGTTGTGTGTCACAGGCCGAGATAATGACCATGATGACAGTGGCGGGGCCGACGGGGGCCAGAGGAGCTGAATGGTGACGGATGACACAGGGCTGAGCTCTGATGGCGCACAGACAGTGAGTGATGACTGCACATCCTTCCCAGTGCTCCACCCTTCATTATCTCTATGGGGAGAAGCGCGGCACAAAGGCAGGCCGCGCTGCCCTCTTGCTGCCCTCAAACGACATCTGCTCATGGAGACAGCCGCACTACCGCTCCTCTTTCACCTCCCTGTCGCTCCATCTATCTCCATCTATGGTGATCTTTCTCGCTCCTTTTCTCTCTCCTTTTTCTCTCGCTCTCTGTCACCCTCTCCGCGGAGGGTACGCAGAGGTCAGACAATGAGATAATGACTCACCCCTTTCAACCTTTCAAATCAGGCCCTTTTATTTCCCTCCGTCCTCTGTTGCTCTTTCATTCTTAATCCTTTCTTTATCGATCTTCTCATATTCACTTGTTCTCAGGCGTCTGAGAGGCCTGATCTGATGTCGCAGAAGAGACAGCTGGTTTTTGGTAAACTGGTTAACTGGTTTTTAAGTTGGATAATGAGTCTCAACCCAAAAGGCATTCATGGCGCCACACACCAAAAAAAAACGAAGAAAAATAGTTGTCCTAATTGTGCCTGTAAAATATGAAAGCATGCCATAATACCTGCCAGAGAAATATTTAGAAGCCTCACAGCAACTCGACTGTTAGAGTGGTAAATGTTGCCATCTAGTGGTTCAGCCTGAGCAGTGCAGCGAGGAGAGTTTCTGTTTAAAACACAAGGGAGGGCTCAGTGAGACTAATGAGCATGCAGACAGGTTCAACCAGAGGTCACCATCTGGCCAATTACCACTGCTGGCACATTGGAGCCGACCTGAACTGTCATCACAAACACATCACTCCATGTCCAAACTGCCCGGCAATATGTCACCATGCCACTCGACGTGCCATACAGTATGGAGAGGATGGGGGCAACAGGAGACAGCCCCATGACAAAGCCACCTGGTCAGCACTGCAGACAGGACAGGCTGCCGGGCCACCTGCTTAGTTCAGTTTTAGAGGACACTCGATGGACTCTCAATGTCAGTTACCCGTCTCAGTGTCCAGTTTGACTGACAGGTGTTTATTGTGTCTCTGACATCTACTTCCTCTGGGAGAGAGAAAGAGAGAGAAACAAATATGGAGGATCAATCTCCAGCGAACAAAAGGCGAAGGGAGGCTTGAAATAACTCCCAGCGGCAGCGAACGCCGCATTGATCCGATTGCAGCAAAACACAAGCGACAGTTACAGAATTATACTGAATTTAAAGTAAAAAGAGGTTTATTGATGTTCAAATGTTGTTGCAATTTCCATGGGATTTAGAATATGAGCTTAAAAGCTGCAGGCCGGTCCAAATATCTGTCTCTCTGGTGTTATAGACTGCATGTAGTGTTGATTACTCAGGTGAAAGTACTCAGAACACACAGTAAAAGTACTCAGTTATGAATGAAAGTCATGTAATCAAAATGTAATCGAAGTAAAAGTACAGGAAGTGTTCTACAGGGGGTGCTGCGGCTGAATGAGCCGAAACATTTGGAGGAGAACGAAACATCAACAGTTGATTTCTTACGTTACAGGAATATTATTTTGTATATTAAGATTTCTGGTATAATATGTTTAAATATGTGTTAATAAGTTTACTTAATGTTTGCAGATTAGTGCATATTTAATTACCAGAAGAGATATCTGAACTAAAATAAACACCTAAATGTTTATTTTGGATGTTTCTTTCGTTATGTTTCGGAGGTAACAGCCCAAAATCTATTAATATATACATATATATATATATATGTATATATATATATATACATATATATATATATATATATATATATATGTATATTAATACAGTTAAAAGTAAAAGAGCTCAATATGCAGATAACCGTCTTCTGTGACTGTTATTATATCATACATTATATTATTGATTAGATTGGAAGCTATTATTTTGGGACTGCTGATATTGATGATTATTTTCATCATGGATTTATCTGGTGATTATTTTTTTGGTTTAATCGATCGATTGTTTGGTTTGTTAACTTCTGAAATGCCGTCACGATTACCTGAATCAAAAGTGAACCTGCTGATCCTCGAAATGATAAAGAATACATTTAAATTATTGAAATAATTAAAAGGAAACACTGTGACACTTTGTGAAGCTCGAACCACGAAGTGATTTCTAACTTGTTTGCTAAATATTAACAAAAGACGTCTCTACCACGTCATATTGTAACGTAAGTACGGTACTCTGGTAAATGTACTTAGTTACATTTCACCACTGATTACACACAGTTAAAGCCAGAAGGAAACATGTACAGTGTGACGGCTGAGACAGGAGCTGGAGAGGAGCGCTGCTTTTCGGCGTATTATAATCACCATCTGTACCATCAAATGGAAAACTACATCTTGCTGTTAGAATCATAAAGAAAGGGAACAGATGTTAATCCCTAATGGAGTTGACAGGCACTTTCCTGTCTTTCACATGAACATATTGAGTTTCTGAATAAGAGGGGGATCAGAGGGAAGGTGTATCATGTTGCACTCATAATACATGCATATCAAAGACCCCAGCTGTTGGATTCCCTCTCCTGAGAGACAGCATTATTAAATCTGCACTCAGCAAGCATATCACACCAGCACAAGAGCTTAAGCCTCTCCATCAGTGGGCTCCGTTGGCTTGGACGATTTGTAACCTATCACACGGGGAGATTATATCATCCTTTAAAGTGTAGGGGTAATCAGTGCCACGCACCTGTGTCTTCTTTAGTCCTTATTTGAGATCAGAGACAAGATCTGGCGAGAGAAAAGCGCTATAAGAGAAGTGTGTTGTTTGTAATTGGCATGATTTATTCACACACTCACGCTCGCTCTTCACACTTCCGCTGTCAGGTGATGAGGGCTGAGATACTGACAGAAAAAAAACTTTTTTTGGGATTTCTACAGCAGCATCCTTGTGGGTGACATTGTCACGTATTGTTCCAAAGTGTACAGAGTGCCAGTCAGCCGGTTATATTTAGAATTTAGTTAACCAATTGTATGATTGTAATACCGCCATCTGCAGTGGTCTATCACATTCAGATGGGCTGCTACAAAGCATCTAAAAGGAGATAACAAGATGAGAAAAAAAAAGGGAAAAAGGACCATTTTTGTCCACTAGGTGGCACTAGAGACTTTCAAATGTGAAGGCAGCGTCCTGGTTACAGTGACAGCTGCATGTAGCATATATGATGTATAAGCTGATGCTCACCTGATGCAACATCTTTGTCCGCGTCCGCGCCGCCGTTCAGACCGTCTGTGTGCGCGCTGCCAGGTGTGCTGCTCAGGTTCCCCTGGGATCTGAGGAAGGAGAGCAGGCCGCCCTGGTGCTGGAGCTGCTCGGCCTGTCCCGGAGTCAAGTTCTCCAGAGAGGAGATGGGAGATTCAGCCACAGCTCGGCCCCAAGGTCCCGGCTTCGTCTCAAACTCGGCCTGTCCCAGCTCCTCCGGCTTGAGGCCGTTGTTTTTCGGCATCTTCCACTTGGCAGCGTCGTCGTGCTCCTCCTCCCTCCCTTGCTCAGATTTCTCAAATTCACCTTCGCCGTCGAGCCCCGTGGAGCCTGCATTCTGTGTGTTCATCTCTTCTTTTGTTCCCTGCACCAAAAGGTCACACTGATATGCGGGTTTCACACTGAGTTCAGCCGCAGCATTAGAGTAACTTTGTAGCCGGCGGGTAATGGAGGAGGAGAGTCCATTACTAAAAACGCCAGACATCTGCACCAGTGCAGCAGGAGACACGGCTGAATGAGACATGACAGACTCCGGCCTGACAGACAAATCTAAAGGCTCATACTGGGACTTCCTGGTTTGAGCAGATAAGGAGGCGTCCACACCTGCGTCTTTGTCAGCGAGGTCGGGCTGCTTGTTGATGAGCAGGGCGTTTTCGCCGTGGCTCTCCAGACCGAGGTAGTGACCTGCAGCTGGGCTCCAGTCCTCCCTGGATCGAGGTCTGAGCTTGGGGTTGGGGCTGGAGCTGCTGCTGCTGCTGGTGGGCTGCAGTGGAGAAGAAAGATCCCTGCTGTTTTGCCAGTGGGGGAAGTGGTAGCGATCCAGATGGAAGCCGAGGGAGGCCGTCTGCGCTGCGGTGTAGTCGCTGGAGAGTGGACACCTGTAGACTTTCTCACCTAACACAGACAATAACAGCAAAAACATAATACAATCCAGATCAAATTAGGAAACTATGTGTATATGAGGCATGCTGAGCATTTTTTTTTTTCCTTTTTTCTGAGAGAAGTATGTACCAACAAGCGTTGTCTAAACATGAAAAATGTTGCAATCCCACACCAGGCTGAGTTGAATGATTTAAGCGCTGCCCTGCAGTAAATCAAGCTTGTAATCAGCTTTCAGCTCCAGTGATCCATCATTTTACAGTATGGACGCCACCACCATGTGCAATAAATACACCCAAAGATGTTAACACCAAACAAGATTCTTCCAGAAATAATAAACAGTGAAATTTAAAGCAACTAGAACGAGGCAGATGTCGCAGACAAGAACCTCATTCCATCAAAACCAGTAAGTGGGTTTCCCAGTCAGAAATAACGAAGTCCAACATGTGAGCGGTTCTGATTAACCGCACCGTGCGCTGTGGCTGAGTTTATTTTTGCTTCATACTTGAAAAATGGTGCGCTGGAGCCATAATTCAAAAAGTACAAAGTGTATTATTGTGGAGAATGACAAAGGGTAATTTTTCTCCTTTTAGCCGGTGAAAAATATCCATCTGGAAACGAGATTTGATCCCACTCACCGTAACTTTTAATTAAAGGTAATTTAAATGCCTTCTTCCCTCTGTTTACCTACAGCTTAATCCTTACAGCCATCACAGAGACTCCCTCCAGGGTTAAACACACTCTCCCTGTGACCATTTTGAGTTAGTGATTGTCTGAGACCTCAGCCTTGCACTGTCTTTAAACAGCCCAGCTGTTTCGCTGCCATTCCAATTACAGTAAAAGTCATCCGACGCCATTAAGCCACAAATATTGGCAGTTTATTGCCCAACACTCTCCTGGCATTTGAAGGTCAGGTCATACATTATACTGTGTCTTTTAGGGATGCGTCTGGGATAGAGAGATAAACCCACCACCATTAATTTAATTCTATGCATATTGATGCCTTATTGTTCTTCTTTAATGGACTAATATCTGAGTTACAACAGTGATTCATCCCCGCCAGAGAAATATCAATTTCATACACCCCGAGATCTGACCCTGAGGTAATTCTCCGAGGTAAATCTAAATCTAATGATCTGTACTTTGTTACTTTACTTTGTTTCCAACTTTAATAGAAAAACCGCCTTTGCGAGCTGAATGGCAGTAAAAGGACGAATGTTTTTTACTATTTCAGACGTACTAAACCGTAAAATAGCACCTGTATATTAATCAAACAGAGCTGAACCTGATGAAATTGAAAACTCACTGCTGAAAAGGCAAAAAAAATAAAAGAGAGGGAGGGCGTCCTTGATCCGAAGACAGCCACCTGCGTTCAGTGCTGTATGTATGTGTTTGTGTGTACAGTATGTTTGGTTTAACGTACATCGCGGGGGGAACTGCGAGGGCGTGCAAGAGCGGGAAAGACACTTCAACAGTGCCACACCCTCGTCTCCAGTAACCAACACACAAGAAAAAAAAAAAATCTAAACAGCTTAATGGAACTCTTTCAGACACGCTATATATCTCAATTATTCTGTGGCTTAAATTACGATGACATTACCGGCCAGCCTTCCAAATGCAGAGAACACATATATCTGACCTCATCTCTCAGCGTTGGACCCCCTTTTTTTTTTTTCCTAAACCCATTTGCCAGCCTACACCAGAAAGCGGTAAAACAACACAAAAGACTCGAGAAAAAAGCCTCTGCCTGTTTTTCTCTTCTTTTTGGACGGGTGCCATCTTTGTGATTGCCTGGTTCATGCTAACTTAATCAGTTTAAGATTTACTTACACTGCCGAGGCTCCACATTATGTGAGGGGAGTAATTTTAGAGCTTAGATTTATCAACCAAAACTCCAATTACTGCATCATTACAAACCCCAGCCTCTCTCACCTAACACAGAGCATCTAATGAAGTGATGCGTACGAGTTATCCGCCCTTACTGGATGTGTGAGGAGGAGGAGGAGGAGGAGGAGGAGGAAGAGGAGGAGGGGGGTAAGGTAAATAAATAAATAAATAAATAAATGCCTCAAGTGAGCCGTGTCTATGGAGAAAGGCGTGCAGCTGGGCTCGGACAAAGTGATTCATTTCATATGGAAATAGGCTTTAAGATTTACAACCATACATCACCGTCAATGCAATCACAGCCTCACATACTATGCTTACATAGGCATCTGGCAGTTATATTGTAGATATCAAACTCTGCATGCTGTCAGGGGGGCTTCGGTTCTTTTTCTATATAAGCAATCAAGCACCTGAAATGCAAAAAGCAGAGATACGTGGTGGCTGGTTTGGTTTAAGATGAAACAGAGTGAGAGCGAGCAGGAGAGAGAGAGAGAGAGTCACACACAAGACTGGTGAGAAAAACAGGGGCACCAGATGTTCTTTGATGTTTATAATAGCATATATTATTAATATTAATTAGACCACATAGTCAATGACGCATTTGGGACGTTTCCAAGTCAATTAAGCCAAATGGCATTCAGGAGACGGTGGAACAATATTTCAAGGCAGGTGTTCAGAACTCCCTGGGTAAATCTTTTTATCTGCATGCTAGGAAAACAAGCATTTTGAGCTTAATTTGAGCCTCATATCTGCAATAATAATTAAAAAGAGGATTAAAAGACAGAAGTGAGAGGGAGACGGAAAAGCCAACAGGTAATCAGTGTAGACAAACCAGTCAGACGGGCTCTGATCTCTGAATAAGAGCGGAATTTGTTTAAGCCCGACACAGGAGCGAGTTAGATAAGGACCTGTTTGGTTAAAAAAGATGCTTTTACTGTCAGCAATCACGGAGAATAGACTGATGTAACCGGAACGGTCGGATGAAAAGTGATAGTCTTTATCTGCGATTCTGGGTAAACCTCATGCTCGCGTTACCATTCACAGTTTTCTACAGGCGCTTATCGTTTTCGGGCTCTCTTAGCTTTTACAGTAAAAGACGAGCGGGAGGCAGAAAAACACATGTGGGGACAACATCATTACATGGCGTCTGCTCATTGACCTTGAGGTTAAGAGTTTTGAATGGGACTAATTAATAACTGTCAGAGCATTTTATGTTTGTTCGGCATGCTTTTTATTCCGAGCTGCGATCTCACTGGTCCAATGTAGGTCAGAGGCCCGAAGCGTGCACCCTTCATTAGTTGATCATTTTGAGAGGAGTCGTCAGTTTTCTTAATCTCAGATTATAATTAAAGTCAAAGTGCATTTTTCAAATCTGCCCTGACGAGATGTTGAGAGAAGTAATTCCTCACGCGCGCTCTTCTATTGAAATCAAAGCGCGGCGTCTAATTGAAGACGCTGCCTGTTTGTAGTTAAAAATCTAAATCCAGCACTGTATCTGGACGCATCGGGTAAAAGGAGCCGTCTCTCACTCTGACAGCCATGACTGTACTATATTTGCTATCCATATTGAGAACATCAATAACTTCATGACCACCATAGGCTGACTATGAATAATGCAGCCAGTAATTCTGGACTAATCAATGTTCCTCAAGCTGAACATCTGGCAGTGGTAATTCTTCCTCAGCATCTCCGCTCTCCTGAATTAGAAAACACTCGCTCTCTCTCTCTCGCTCTCTCCTGCCTCCACGTCCGACCGTCGAGACAGACAGACTTGATCAGTTACAACCCCCCACCTCCGAAAAAACTTATCCCTGTTATTAAACCCTCATCAAGTGGTGCGTGTTCTCCATATGTGTAGGATTTACCTATCTGTCCCGCAGCAGACCTGTGTGTTGAGCCAGGGCCAGCAGCGTGTGATTGTGTTAATTAATCTGTCATTGTGAGCGCAGGGAGCAGCTGCAGAGGTCTCTGGGATATATTGTCAGAGCTAAACAATGCGGTGCTAAGCCCCCAGAGTGAGTCTACCATTACACAAGTCTAAGAACAGAGAGGAGAGGAGGAGAGGGGGAGAGAGAGAGCCTGCCGGATCCATCATTGACTAAAGCAATGACGCCTGACCTTTACAATGAATTAGTTTCCATGCTTAATATTGACTGAAATTAGAGTCTGATACTGAATGTGCCATCCCAGAACTGTGTGCACTCAAATCCTCAGCTAGCCAGCGATCATAAATGTTTTCTGGAAGTGACACCGTATGGTCTTGGTGATAGGGGAGAGGAGGGAAAGTGAAAAACAATAGAGCTTGAATATGTTTCTTAAAGAGCAACCAGAGAGGGGATTTGGCCGTAAACTGCCAGAATTTACATGTAAATATGCAGATACCAGTATGTGTGCACAATGTGGAAACAAAACATCTAATGAGATTAGACCTGATCCATTTATCTCTGCTATGCGGCCAACATTTAAGAGGATGCTGGATCAAATCCCACATGAGCGCGTCCGACTTAGATGTACATAACAGCAGCACTCCAACCGGAGAGAATAACCGCGGTCGCGTAAGCCAAACGAATGAAACCGAACAAAAGTTTGGATTATTTCCTCGTCTCTTACCGACGCCGTTATAGCAGTAATTTAGGCTCATGATAACATGTTAGCAGGATGCCATGACAAGAAAGGCATTTACCCAGAGAGCCGAATCATCCAAATCACCAGGTGGAACAGAAGACTATCAATAAAAAATACCAGGTGGTAGATCAAATCATAAAAATCACTGGGTGGTATATATCAAATCATTAAAAACACCAGATGGCATGCATTAACATCTTGTGCCCCCGTAGGCAAGGGGTGGGGATGTGACGGATAAAAAATAGAGGGTACTAATTATCCCTACAATTCAACATGATGCCATTATCTTTAAAAGGAAGACAAAGTCCTCGTGCATGAACAGTAATATCTGTGGTTGTGTGGCTGACCCTGCACTTCATGTCCACCTACACGACGCCAGAGGAAGACGCAGACCGCAGTCGTACATATAGCTATTATATATTTTGAAAAAAAGGGGGGAACATATAGAAAAGATAAAGATATGAGATGCATACGTCGGATCCTTTGTGGTGATAGTCTGAGGCTATTACTGCGCTGCCTGAATCACTTCTGAGACTATAAACATGTAATCCTGCAAAGACACAATACTAAAGGATTGATTCAGTGTGATACTTCCTCAGTGTTGGGGGGCTTGCAAGAGGCAGATTTCTTTTTAAGCACAGTAGTCTTAGAATGCAACTAATGACTATTTTCACTGTCGATTAATCTGCTTATTATTTTCTTTTTGATTAGTCTAAATTTGTTGTTTGGTCTATTAAAAAAAAAAAGTAGGAAAATGGTGAAAAATGTCGATCAGTGTTTCCTAAAATGTCTCGTTTCATCGACGACCACAAATATTTTCAGTTTACTGTCGTGAAACAGAGCAAAGAAACCAGATGACATTCAGTTTTAAGAAGCTTTGGTATTAACAAAATAGTTGGCGAGTAATTCAATAGCTGACAACTCGTGAATTAATCATTGCAGCTTTACTGTGGTCGCATCAGCATCTCTATCCTCTTGTCTTTAAGACATTAAAGGTGAAGTGTCCTTATTTTCCTCTGAGAACAGCTTGTTTATTCAGCGTTGAATTGTCAAAATTGAAGCAGTAGAGGCCGAGATATTCTATAAACACTGGATCCAAGTCATTCACATACATTCTTATAACATAAACACATAGAAATGTAGGAAAATGGTGAAAAATGTCGGTCGGCGTTTCCTCAAGTGTCACGTTTCATCTATGAACCAAAGATTTTCAGTTTATTGTCAGAAACCAGAGCAAAGAAACCAGATGACATTGAATTTTAAGAGGCTGGAATCTGAGAATTTAAAGTGACTTTTTCTTTTTGTTGGTATTATCAAAACAGTTGGCGATTAATTTAATAGCTGAGAACTAATACTGCAGTCTCATCAGCATCTCTAAGACTTTAAAGCAGACATTAAAGGTGAAATGTCCATATTTTCCTCTGAGCTTGTTTATTTAGCGTTGAATTGTCAAAATTAAAGCAGTAGAGGCCGACTGGATCCATGTCATTCACAAAAGACGTTTTACAGGTCGACTGACATTACATCATTAAAGCATCCACAGAAAAACTGACTGGACTGAATTACCTGCAGCTGGAGAGGATGATTGTGGTCGGGAGTTCCCCATCTCTGCGACGATCTCCGTTGGCCCATGATTACTCGCGCTGCCTGGGCTGCCGGGCCTGCTGATGGTCTTGGTGTCTGGATCACCGAGACACACTTTCCCATCGTCCACAGGGAGACATCTCTCAGATAGGTAGGAGGAGCACTGCTGCTGGTCTTTAGGACTAAACATTTGCTGCTCCACAGGCAGGCCTGGAGTCATGACTTGCCAGCCAGGGTAGCTGCTGCTGCTGCTGCTGTTGAGTGATTCTCTGTTGGAGATGACTTTATGCAGGTATTCCATGCTAGTGGAGCTCATAGGAGGGTGAAGATGATTCAAACCCAACAAAGAAGAGCTTTCTGCATCTGTCAGCGGGCCTGGACCTGAGGAAATCATCCTCCCTAGCATCTCCCTAACCTTCATGTCGATGCCTGCGGTGGCAAGTATCTGGTTATACTCTTGATGGTCGGCTCTCTCGGCCGCGAGGAAGCGGTTGTGAATGCGGGAGATGTACTGGGAGTAGAGGTTGCTCTGATGCTCTTGCGTCAGGTTACCCATGGAAGTGTTATGCTCAGCGGGGAGATTGTTGGGAGGCTTAGCTGCCAGCTTATTGAGGTGGACCTTCATGTGGTTCTTGAGAAACCAGGGTTCTTTGAATCGACGGCCACAGATCTGACAGCAGTGCTCAAATGAGTCCTTGTGTTTCCTCATGTGACCTTTCAGGAACCACGCCTGGCTGAAGGTCTGGCCGCACACCTCGCAGGGGAATTCACCGACGGGCTTCCTCTTGTCACCAGCCCCCATCGCGGGCCTCTGTCCTGAGCCTGTGTCAGCGGTTATGTGGGTCGTCTCGACGTGGCCGATGAGCTCCTCCTCTTGTGAGGCGGCGAACTCGCACAAGGTGCATTTGTAGGGTTTATGGAGGATCCTGATGTGGCGCTCGAGCTCCTGCCGCTTCCTGAACTTTCCTTTACAGAATGAGCAGCGGAAGCTGTTGGGTTGGGGCTGGATGGGATCATCAGGGATGGCGGTCGCCTGCGGAGAGGTGGAGGCATGCGGCTGGCTCTCCGGAGCACCAGCGCTGGTTAAGAACGAGGGTTGAGTCGGGACAGTCTGTGACAGAAGGGGCTTCTGAAGCTGGTTTATATTGGATGTTTGAACATGACCACCTCGCGTCTGCCTGTCCCTCAATATCGCCCTTTCCTCAAGCTCATGAAGCAACCTGTTCTCCTCCCTAATGCGCCCACGGCCTTTACCCAGAATGCCCTGCTTGTGAGTGCGGAGGTGTATCTTCAGGTTGCCCTTCTGCGCCGCCCTGTGGTCACAGTACGGGCACTTGAAGGGCTTCTCGCCGGTGTGCGTGCGCATGTGAAGGGACAGTATGCTGTTGAAGCGGAAGCGCTTCCCACACAGCGGGCACGGGTACTTCCTGTTCTTGCGGCTGTCATCCTGGGTGGAATTTACCTGGGAGACGATGCTCTGATTGGTGACTCTCAAGAACTGGGAAAGCTCTGCTCTCCCGTTCATACTGCTGAGGATCCTTGCATCCATGATTTGATTGGCCAGAAGCGCCATCTGGCTCCTAATTGGATCGGTGGACGGGGTAATGAAGCTGTCCTTTCTCAGGGACTGGGCCGGTGTTACAGTATGGTGGTCAGGGGTGTCTATGTGGGACAGTCAGAAGGTTATCAGCTAGCTGTAATGCTGACTGTTTGCACTTATTCACATGAAACAGGATGTGGATTCATGTTGTTCAGATGAAGCGTCTCTCTGTTGTAGCACAGACCTGAAGAGAAAACAAAAAGAAACATTTATGCATTCCAGTTCTGCCAAGACCGAAATCAACCCTAAACTGAAACCTGAAAACATTCGTTACCAGCCTGATAAGTTCATCAAAACGTACGTTAAATGTCAGCGGGGTTATGAGATGTCACTGAATTAAATCTGTACTTTTGCAACTGCTGTATAATGCCAGTGATGCACCACAAATAGGTCAGGAAATAGAGCAAAGTATGTTCTGACTCTCCTCATCCTGTGTAAACTATGCTTGTGGTTTGAGATTATTGTTGGAGACTAAGAAAATGCTGATTAAGTCGAAACCACAAAGGCTTCCTCAACAAATATCTCATCTTTAGTAAAAGGCTAAGGTGAGAATCGTTGTCTTGATCTCATTTTGTACTAACACACAATACAAAAGCAGCACAGACATCAAAGACTGTCTGCTTCAACTCGGGCCTTCCTCTGCATTTCACAAATCTTGAACTGCTTTCGAAAGGAGGGAGAAAAAAAAAAAGATTAAAGTAGGAGAGTTAAGTTTTTTTTCTGCAGGTCTTATTGCATATTTGAATAAAACTTTACCGGGATAATTATGTCACAGGAGTGCTCAGGAAAAATAAACAACTTGATGATGCAAACATGCAAACTCGAGTTAAAGACAGAATATCAAAATGGGAACGCTTGAAAATATGCCTCACTTCTCTCACGCCCCAGCTTTTTTTTTCTTTTCTTTTTTTGTTTGATTCCACCGTAGCAGCAAAACAAAGCTTCAAATTCACATCGTGCTACAATGGTAGAGGTCACATAAGCGAGCCCTGCGCAGCTCCAGTGCAGCACCAAAGGGCACAGAACAAAGCCGGCACTGTCCACACTGAATTAACACAGGCTTACATCATCCTGGACTGCAACCTCAGTCAGTCATGAAAATGATGTACACAACAACACGCAGATAAAGAGCTGGCAGCCGAGGCTAGTGCGAGCCTGTTCCGAGCGCTACATCGCAAATCAATGTAACCATATGGCACTTACCTAATCATATCTGACAGGGAAAAAAGTGAGCAAATTATATGATTATGTCAGCAGATCCACTTCATATTTCTTAATTCTTTAGCGTTCGTGCCAGAACAGGCAGCAGACAACAGAGGATGTTCCCGTGCTTTCTCTCAACCCTCTCGCACTCTTTTTCAAGGATTACGGTCACTTGAACTGTTCTTGTCGTACTGAAGCCTCGCATGTGTAACTCTGCACAGTGTATCCAATCTGAAGGCTGCACCCAATCAATAATGATTGATCAACTTCAAATGCCCTTTGCGTCTGCAGCATCTGATCAAAAATAACTTTGGCTATTGTATGTCTGCATTTCCCTTTATGAATCAACTCATGTGTGCTCTTTCTTAACTGCCCGTCACATCTAGTTACCTGGAAGCAACGCACACGAAACACGACCGCCTACAAAGAGATTAAATGCCAAAATCATGAAACTACTCACGCAACTTTTCTGTTTTATTTTGCATTTTTTAATTCCTCATTTATAGACATTAGGGTACGTCTGCTAGCTTGGAGTCGGTCACGGTTTTCTGCCTCACCTGCACATGTGTTTTACTTCAAATTCTAATTCACAAATAAACTAAATCAAACTAAACTGAAGTAAAAACCCAACATCACCTGTTCATGTACACAAATCATTGAGTTTAATGTCATCAGTGTTTAACAAACTGATTTCTCTTCACATACAAGCGCTTCACGTTTACCAAATCAATCCTTTAGATTACATTTTGTGACTGTTTCACAAACTGAAATGATCTTTGCCAAACCTCAAACCATCTGGCAGGTTAATTTTCTTATTAAATGAGTGTTAAATAGCTCGAACAGTAATTAGAGAGTGTGTCTCTCCAACCCCCCAGTCAAAGAGTATCCCTGCCCGCTTTATCCAATCAGAACAGAGAACCCGTAAAGAGGCGGTCCTGTCTGATTGTGAACATGCAGAGAACAGGATCTGCTTGTTTACCGGCGATGGTGGAACTACTTCCAGCGCTCCCGCTGACAGTTTATACTACAAAACATGGCAGGTAAAGAAAACCATGTGAAGGAAAGAGAGCTGCTCCAAAAAAACAAAACAAAAAGGAAGGAGTCGTGTAGGAGTGGTGACGTAGAGAGGAGGGAGGCGACCTCTGAGTGGGCAGGAAGTTAGATAATATCACAACTACGCTTAAAGCAGCTTCAACCACAACGTCTTTTGTTGCCGAAACCTGACCACAGGACTGCTGTACGTTATGCACACAGCATCCATCCTGACCGCCTCCCTGAGACTCCAGCGCTGCTCCTAAACGCAGCGTTTGTTCAGCGGGAGTCACGAAACATATACAAAATTCGCGTCCATGCACATCAGGCCTGTTGATCAGATTTCGTAACAGTTTCACGAAACGCCGTGATACTAAGTCCCAACTGAAGGCCGTCTTTGATAAAATGTCAGAGGTGAGAAGTCTGAGCTTCCTGCTGCTGCCTACAGTCCACAGCCGTCCTCAGTCAGTCGTGAAGATGTTGCAGACAAACCCACATAGATAAAGCAGCGTGAGCCACGCGTCTGCTCCCGGCTCAGATCAATGTACGGATACGGACCTGACCTAATCATATCTGACAGGGAGAAAGTGAGCGAATGGTATTAGCATACACTAGATCCACTTCATATTTGCTAAAGTGGTATTCCTCTGATTAACTAAGCATACCGAGGAGGCATAAAGCCGTCAACGCTTGTGTGAGTCTGTGTGTGTGTGAGTCTGTGTGATGAGTGTGTGTGTGTGTGTTGAGTGTGTGTGTGCGTGCACAGGTTATGATGGAATCGGTGGAGATGGGAACAGGATGCAGGGCCATCAGGTGTTTTCTCTGTCGGAGTGGATTAGGCTCTTTCGGTGCAGATTGAGAGAGAGCCTGATTGTTATTAAGCATCGTGTCACAGTTTCGCCTCTTAGGTGTGGCCGCGCTCAGACGAACAAGGAGCAGGTGTGATTTAGCGCAGGCAATAAAAAAAGGGGGGGAAAAATGTGACACATACACAATTAAACCAGCCATGGGAGCTGTGCATTCTGGATGATTTCAGATCTGACGATATCAAACATCGTTACGTTTATATTTTTTACCGCAGTCAGCCTGAAAGATTCTGTGTTTTAGTATCTAATCTGCATGAGGGCGGAAGTGTAATCTCTCCAGTTTTCTGTAGTTGCAGCATATTGACAGATAGGATGGATGGACAATATTGTAAATCCATAAAGAGGTGACAGTGGAATGAAACGCATGGCTGAAATTTATAGATCAGAAGTGCATATTTCATATTTCTTTTTAACAGCGGTTACAAAGCATTCATAATTTATGTGGATGGTTGAGCTGAAAGCTACGAACGCACCGCACAAACATCGAAATGAGCCTGCAACCAACAGTCACAGGAACCGTCTGCTGTCACCAAAATAAAGATAATCTACAGGCCAGCAGAGGCAGGAAGGATGGTGAAAAGATGCTAATATTCTACAACATAATATGTAACAAATATTATATCTCTCTTCTGTATTTTACATATTATTTTCATTGTTTTCATTCTCAATTGATTGATCGCTTGTTTGGTTTATATCTGTGTTTTCCCAAAGTAAAGAAATATTCATATTTAAGAAGTTAAAACAATGTGGAATACATTTTTTTTCTGAATGAATCACTCAGACCAATTAATCGCTCATCACGACTAATCAAACGTTTCAGTTTTAGATTTTAGAGTATCAATCTTCCTCTGAACGGGTCAACAGAGTCCCGAAACACTAAATTTGCCTGAAAGGTTAATTTGACCCAAAAGGGGAAATCCAGCCTGAAAATCAGGTGAAGCTTTGTAGTCCACAGAACGTTTCTGGAGCTTGACGGAAAAAACAGTGTTGCAAAAAATAAAAAATACAAAACTGGCTCCATATGGCGTAATTCAAGTCTCCAGAAAACCCCAAACTCTTTGGAAAAGACTTTATTCACAACCTCTTTAAAGCTGAAATCTTCACTGTAGCTGCTAAGCTAAAAGCTTTTGGATCTCAAGACTTCTGTAGACTTGAGTTACACCGGACGACCTGCATTATGTTTTCTGTCAGCTGTGCCAGTTTACTTAAGTTATGTGGGAGAATGTCGAAAACACTGTTTGGTTGTGAAGCTCCAGAAATGTTTTTACAGACTACTTTCCTTCTCCTGACTTCACCATCAGCACAGACGTGAGTGGAAGATTGAAAGTTAGATTATTTAACTTTGTGTTTTGTCCTTCGGATTTCTGTATCTGTGCTGGCTGGGAATAGTTTTTTTCCAGCTGACACGCTAATAAAACACGTTGTTCGCTCCTCCAGCACGTGATCCGCCATGATATCCTCCTGAAACATGTTCAGTGACACATTACGACAGCGTGCGACGATACAGCCGAGGTCCCACGTTCTTTGAAATGCGGCTCTGCCTACATCAAAATAACATAACGTGAGATCATGACTTTGAACATTCCTGGAATTCCATTACGTCCCAGTGTGCAGATAACAACAGTTTCATTCATTATTACAGAGCGGGCTTATGTGCAAACAGTAAAAAGCCCCGTGCCACGCACGGTGCCCCCTGCGTCTCACACCGCCCACGCACCCACCCACCCAATCAGCCGGCCGGCCGTCCTGTGCTGCCCTGTCAGGAGATGAAGAGGCAGTGGAAGGAAGAGGGCAGTGGTAACACAGCTGCCCACCATGACCTGTACAAAAGATAGCACCCATATACTTTCTGACAGCCAGATTAATGAAACCCTATAGGAGCTCCTCTGTAGGCCCCCCAAAAGCCTGACGGAGACAGAATAGTCTAACCAGCACCATTCATTACTGCGGGGAGCACAGAGCACAGAAAGAGCACACACAGCACTGACAAACTAGCTCCTTGTGAGTAATAGCTAAAGAACTCATAAAGGAATACATACACATTTGTTGTGGATGCAGTAAATCTATGCCACTCCTTTAACAACTATCAGAAATCTGGCTCGTGCCCCGCAAAAATAAATCTGGCGTGCATGTGGCGCAGCCGCGATGTGCAGTCAGCTATTCCACGCGTTCAGCGAGAGGAGGCATTCGATTCATTTTGTTTGTCTCGTTCAGTATTGCAGATTAGTGGCATTGAATGCAACAGAGGGAGGAGGAGGGGGGTAAAGTTCCTCTGGCAACGCACTGAAAGCTACAGGGTATCTGAGCTGCAAGTCAGACTGTAAACAGCAGGTTTTGCTCTGCGGTGACCAGCTGTGTTTGTACCTGTAGGGAGTTTTTTTTGGAGGGGAAAATCTCAAATTCTCTCTCCCTTATTTGTCAAAATGTTCTAGAGTCACATTAATGCAGAGGACAGAGATGACTAAATGTTTCTGCAGGATCGTTATCGCATCAGTTCAGCGCCTGCGTGTCGTAGTTAAACTTGGCATTCATGAGCTTCTTCTGATGCCTTCAAAAAGAATCGCGAGGATTTATAAACACCGTCTCATCAACTCAGCCTCATCATGCAGAGACACCCACTCTGACACACACACACACACACGCAGACATGTGCATATAGAATGTATTTTAAATCACTAATGTGTAAACAGTTGCTCTTGTTTGCACAGACCACCTGTTCTTTCTGGACACAAACAAAGCTTTGGCGTACGATGGGGTGTGTTAACAGTGTGGGGTGCGTAGGGGATGCCTTGCACGAGAGAAGCATATCCACATGGTGTAGGCTGCATCAGATGGTTGGGCCCGGCAGGACGGCGGCCAGCTCCAACAGAACTCACACAGACCTTCAAAAGAACGGAGCTTCTTCAGTCCGCAACACACTGACGCGTTTTTGCTTTTTCTTGAGAAGCGCAACTTTCCTCCGGCGCGGAGAGACAGCAGGGGACGCTCGTCACTATATATCGTTTAAAGAGACGAGGGGGGATTTCATCTTCGCGCTCGTGTTCGCCTGCAAAGTAAAAACTGAGGGGAAAAAAACCAAAACTGTGTCTACTTTCGGCAGCTAAAGCACTCGGAGGCACTAAAAACAAAAAAGTCATTAAACGAGTCATCACAAAATCACAGCAGGAGTCTGGTAATGCCACTTACAGTATCTCATTAAGCTATGGCATCTACAGGAAAAAACTGACAAACAAAGAGCATAATCCAAGGCACATTAACTGGGCTGATAATTCAATGAACTCTCATTTGGCAGCCATCTTGCCCTTGTGATGGTCTTTTTTCCGCCGCAGCAGCAGCAGAGCACAGACCCCTCATGAAGTTCCTCTCTCACACACACACACACACACACACACACACACACACACACACACACACACACACACACACACAGTCTTCCTCTCTCTCTCTCCTGCGCTCTCTAAAACAACAAAACATCCACCATTAGACAACGGGGTACCAGCGTAATTAGAAAATGACTTCCTTTGCAATCCTAGCTAAGTAGTTTACACACTGTAATTACAGGGACAAAATCATCTTTTCATCATTTCACTGATTGAGCTCATCAACCCAGTGGGATCCCAGGACTGTGCTCAGGCAACATCTGGGCTAAGAGAATTAGCCCTTAGTTTAGCGGGCCTTCCACAGCGGCGAGCGGCGCAGCGTGAACGCCGGACATGGCCGTGGCACACGAGCGCCAATCGAGGGGTTGGTGGTTTTTTTTTTATGGATTACGTGTCGGGCTGGGTGTCAGATCACCTCGTTCGCAGAGAGCACTCAACATTTTACTTGGTTTTTCGGCGTTAACAGGCAACAGTTCAGGAGGAGGCGCAGCGCAAGGTCACTGCAGCGACTATCTCTTTTTCCCACACCTCCCAAAAATCAAAAAAATGCCATATCAAACTTCGCCTCCCTCCTCAGAGCTGTGTGAATCTAAAGCACTGAAGACTGACCTTGGTGCACAACAAACACGCCTTTTCACAGGAGCGCTGGTGTTGACTGTAATTCTCTGCGCGCCCTGAGCCTCGACTCTCTAACAAACACATGTGGTCCTGGAGTTGAAGGTGAAGTGCTTGCGTTCGTCTCTGTCCTGTGGAAGGGCTCGTCTGACTCCGTGTGTTGGCAACAGAGGCAAGTGTTTAATGTGGCAGCTGTTAGCCTCGTGGATTTTCACTAATCACTCTCTCCTGATTACTCTGATGAGTGTATGATGCTCTTAAATAATCAACCCGCAATGAAAAAAAAAAAAAAAAGAAAAATAATTATCATCATCTCCCTAAGTAGTGCAGCTGCACCCGCCTGCAATAATTACAACTAGAACAGGGCGCCTTCTCTCGTCACTTACAACCACTTATTATTAGAGATAACGCTAATTGGTGCAGTGGTGGGCGACAATTCTTCATGGGGTTCATCATAAAAAGCCAAACCTTGAGAGTTATGGCACATTAGAGGTCTTAAAGCCAAGGTACGGCACTAAACATCGCATGCTGAGACACGCCAATAATCTGAGCCGGGGGAGTAGTAGACGTCCTATCAGTAGCCCCATGGTTGCCTCGCTGCCTTGCCCTCACTCCACCCTTCCCCCACTCCTGGTATCAGCCTGGCAGACACAATTAACATTTTCATAAAAACAATTCCCTGCCTCCAATAGTCCAATGTAATTTGTTTTCCATCTCTGTTCATTAATCATTGTTTAAATCGGTGAGCCATCCCCTCCACTCTGCCATCTGCACTCAGCTGTGTTACAGATATGACACCTTCCCCCTTAATGGGAGCTGACAGCCAGGAGAGGAGGCCTGTGGAAAATAGCTTCCTGCATGTGCACTTCCACCTCGCACACTGCCAGCAGGTGAGAGGGAGAGAGAGAGAGAGAGAGAGGGGTATTTAATGGTTTCTGATTAATCTCAAAGGCAAACAACATTACACTACAATATCATGCAGCATGCACCGCTACAGTGTAACACGCATGCAGCAGGGCCGTGCACACAAGTGTGTCTGCAGAGAAAACTAGACCAGAACTCACGCAGACGTGATTTAAAACAATGGCGCTGCATTCCGGATTTTGTCGAAGTTGTCGACTGTTTTTTTTTTTTTTTTCTTCCTCTAGTTAAATTAGCGCAGAGTTCCTACAATATGCTATTGTTTTCCTGGAATTGGGAGCAAGGTTATTAATTATTCACTGTTGTGTTCTCATACGAGGGGGCTATGCTTTTCACTGTATTGCCTCATAGCTCAAATACTTAGGGCCATGGTACTCGGGCAAATTTCACGAGGCAACATCACAGAGATATTATTATCGCAAGGCAAGAAACTGTGGAGATTAAAAGTTTCCTGAAGAGTTTGAATGATTGGAGAAGGTTTGGATTGTTTCTGTCTGAGTTGGAGGGGAAAGACAAACAACTTTTACCTCTTTTTGTTGTTGTTTTTCTTCCTTGGAGTGATTTTAAGCCTAAGTCTCAGTTAGCTGAGGCATTTATATTATTAATTTTTTTTTTT
>CAEMYA010000499.1:848552-865783 GCA_903131615.1 Diplodus sargus
TATTTTTTTTTTTTTTAGGAAGGGGGGGTTGGAGGGAGAAAATCCTTCTCAATGTGTTGGGTGAGAGGGTGCCAAAAAGTTCATCTGGCCTGTTGATTTCAGCGTGGATTACAGATATTCAAATCATGTGCCTGGTGTTCAAACAAGTGCCTCTATCGGGGGGTTTGTGGGGGGGAGGAGAAAGTTGCCAAGCGGGGCTTTGTCATGTAAGCTGCATGAATTTACTGCAGCATAATGAGAAACCGGCCGTGGCGCTACATTTAATACAGTTTCATCCAAGCACCGTCCCTCCCTTCCTCTCATTTCCTCCCAGTCGTGGTGATCATTTCAAACGCCCCTCCAGCCTCCATAAAAAAAGGGGGGGGATAGTTTTACAAGATGGTGTCACCTGAACAGACACACAAAGCCCCCCTGAAAACAAAAAAAAAATCAGGAAGTGTGTAGCAGCACACATGGACCCAGTCAGAAAAAATAAAACACCTCAGACAAAAACTCCACCTTCTTTTTTTTGGGATGGGGTGTTTTCTAACAAGGCCAGCAGCAGCAGCAGCAGCAGCAGCAGTAAATGATGTGTATATTCAAAGCTGAATATTTCATGTTGATTGATCGCACTGACTGCCACCCACCTGCTCCTCCTCCTGTCCCACCGGAGCTGGCATGAGGAGAATTCAGTAATTGAGAAGAGCAGAGCATGGTCTCTCTTTGCTCACATATGACAGATGGGGCATCATCGCTTCAAAGGAGAGCATTTGGAAACAGGAGGAAGGGGGCGGAGGGGTGAGGGTGAGGGGGAGGCAGAGGGTGAGGGTGGCTTTGAAAGTAGCTGTGCCACTCTGCACAGGTGACAGTAACAGATAAAGGTTACAATGTCTGAAGCTCGGCCCGTTCAGGAGATGTTACAGCTGTTAAAGGTGCAACTTTAACACAAAAAATAATAATCTGTGTGTGTGTGTGTGTGTGTGAAGTGTAAGTGTGTTTAATCACCTGCACATTGTCATGCACACACACACACACACACACACACACACACACACACACACACACACACACCTTGCATCATTATTCTCAGCCACGAACAAACAACTTCTTAAATAGCCCAAATTTTGCATGGAGTCTGGTGTATCCGGAACTTAATGGGGTTTTTATGTTTTTGTTTTTTACAATATATTAATATGGAATTAAAGACAAACATTATGGCTTCATACAACATGTGATAGACGGTCGTTTTTAAAGCACATAGGGATCACATGTGCGGATATAAACACCCTGTAAACACAATAAATCACTTCTTTCTTCTTGAATCCTTCTCAGCCGCTCGCCTTTACTTTCTTTTTCACCTCCGACAAACAGAAGCCAACAGGCACAAACACAGTCTGTCACAATCCGGCTCGTCACAAAACTTCTCACAAACGACTTGAGTAAAAAAACACACCTTCAGTATGGAGCGGTGATGTCTCTCTTACCTGGCCGGTCGGCGGAGGTTGTCCGGGGCTGACAGCTGGAGTTGGGCAGCAGAGTGATGTGGAGCTGGATGACTGACTGCTGACTGACGGACTGAACGCTTCACACGCTTTATCACAGACGCCCAATGCAGCGCGCAGAGTCGGACCCAGATTTCCTCCTGAACTGTCGCTTCCTCTCCTGAATAAAAAACAAACAACCTCTTCCCCTGTTTTTTTTTTTAAGAGGGTAAGATTTGGGGTTTTTTACGCTCTCGCCGGACGCGAACAGCCGCGCGCTTTTCGCTCTGTAGTATTTCCCAGATGAAGAAAGAGGTAATGAAATCTTATGAGGGGGAAAAAAAAATGTACTCGGGATACTTCGACATGTCCCGAAGCCGTATGTCTCCCTCATCTGGCCGCTGGTGTGTAAGTGTAACAGATTTGGCACCGTGCGTAAAAATGTGCACTGCCGTCTTCAGGACGCAGATCTCGTCAATCGATGCGTTTGGGGAGCGTCATGTGTTAATCTGCCACATTTGCCTGCAGGAGTAACACTTTTATATCCATTATAAACTGACTCCTGACTCGGTGTGATGATCTTTTAAACGTGCTCTCGTTTTAAACACAACATACATGCAGATTTAGACGCAGGCTGCGTTCACACGCCTGCTTCTTCCTTCATGTGCCCAAACTGTTTGTCTGCGTTCCTTTCAGAGCGACTAAACCTCGATGATGCTGCATTTTTGGTAGTTAAATGGCTTTATTATGGAAGCTTAATTAGATGCTTGTAACATCACATTTCCACCACCCTCCTGACCTTCACTGTGGAGGGTTTTTTTCTTCTCTCTCTCTCCAAGAAAGTAGGGAGGACCTTGACTTGTACTTCACACAAGTGAAGTGAAGAATTCTTTCCAAACTTTTGCTCTCAGAGAAATTCTTCGACACACTCAAAAGTCTGGAAATCAAAACATAAAGGACACCGACACAGCAACAGGTCCTTAGTTTGGCTGCTGTTGTGTGGATTTGCATTCAGATGTTGCAGCAGGTGCTTACTTTTTTCTTTTTTGCACTGGATGTAAAAGCACCCCATCTGTTGCAGTTTATTATCAAGCAGCACACCTAGTCATACCATGATTTAAAGCCCCCCTCCGGTCAAACATGTGTTCTTCTTCTTCTTGTTGCTCCAGTTGAGTGTTTGAGCTTCACTGTGTGCAGAGTTGGACTCTAGAAGGCTGTTTTCCA
This sequence comes from Diplodus sargus, assembly GCA_903131615.1. Classification (NCBI taxonomy): domain Eukaryota; kingdom Metazoa; phylum Chordata; class Actinopteri; order Spariformes; family Sparidae; genus Diplodus; species Diplodus sargus. Next base: position 851,237 of record CAEMYA010000499.1, read on the forward strand.
CATTCACCTGCTCAAATAGGTCATATTCATGCTTTCATTTGGAGAATCTTGTGAAACAGGTTTACATACTTTAATAAAGCAAATTTAAAAAACATTATGCAGCATCTCTGTACACACACTGTGTCTTGAGCGCTCTGTTTTGGTCACAGAGTGAGACGTCTTTGTTTGATCTTTGGCACTCTGGATGTAGCCAATCAGAGGCAGTCAGGTGGTTGATGCCCAGCGAGGTAGTGTGATCTAAAATAACAGCACTACACTATTAGCAACTGTGTGTCTGCTGACTGACTGGAGTGAATATGTCCTATAATAAGTATATATTCACACAAGTAACTCCATTTGTTGTGGCCTTTTCACTCTGCCGACCTTCTACATGTACAAAATACTTCGAAACACAATAAAGAAAAGGCAAAAACTCCAAAAAGCATCATATGACCTCTTAAATACTTAATATTTCTCTTTTTTAATTCCTTTGAACACATGAAAAATAAAATTCCTGGGTAGAGAAAAGTTAAAAAAATNNNGGGGTGAAATGGGTGAAAATTCTCTTTTTTAAACTCTTCTTGCCTCAAGATGAGTGAAAAAAAAAATATTTACAGATGTTGGACCGAGTGAAAAAAGTATATATTTTTTTATAAAGATAAAAAATTAATGTAAAACAAAACTTGCTTTTTTAGCGAGTGAAAAAAAGTTACACTTTCAAAAAAAAAAGAATTGAAATGAAGAAGAAATTAATTTTTTTAATGTATTTTTTATTTTTATTTTTTAAACAATTTTCATGTGTCGAGTGAAAACAAAACCTTTTCACAGGTGAAAATTATTTTTTAAACTCCTTTCAACACAAGAAAACATTTTTTTTTGATGTGTCAAACTGAGTGAAAAAATATTTCTTATGAAGATATTTTTTCACTCGCGAAAATATATTTTTCCTCATGTGTGTAACATGAATGAATGGAATGAAATGGGTGAAAAATCTTTTTTATTACTCCTTTCAAAACATGAAAAAAATAAAAAATTAACACCAGAAAAAAAGCCATCATCTCTTTTGCCCCTCAGGGCTTCTGTACAATCGTCTGTTGGGTTACATTATTTTAACTAAGCTGTTTTTCAGTTTATCTGGCAGAAGCAACTTAAGCTGGTTAATGTTAATGCAGTGTTACAGGTTTTAGTTGCATGCTGCTGAAATCATTCAAGTGAAAGTTAGATTCACATCATTCACAGCCAAAAATACAGTGTGTTTGAACAAAAGGACAAAATGATGCAGCACTTTTCCCTCCAGAGAAAATAATCATCTTCAGTAAACATGATTGTATTTTCTGTAACCAGTGTGATCCACCAGATGGTTTCCAGGTGTAGTTGCCTTTGTAATGATTTCTATGTGGTAATCTTGTATTCCTGGATTGTCTCAATGAATTGTTTGGTCAGGAAACAGTGAAAAAGTTGCCAGAATGTCTTCAGACTGCATGTTTTTAAATGAACAAGACCACAGAAATGTAATTAACTATCAGGCAAAGACAAAATTTGTTTTATGTTTTATTGCTTCAAACAATTATCCATAAAGTTGACAGTTAATTTTCTGTACATCCATCGGTCGTTTCAGCTCCGTTAATGATAATTCAATTTGATGAATATATAAGATACCCCCCAAAAAAACAGCATTAAAGTTTTAATCAGTTTGTGGTTTGTAGTTTTTGAGCAGGATGTGAGAATCAAAGTGTCATGAAGCTGCAGACTTGTGATATCACTGTGGATCACCTGAACATTCGTTCGTCTTTCCTGTGATTCCACCCGAGGTTCATTAGTGGAGCGAGCGAGGAACCGAAAAAAGAAAAAACAGCTCCCGTTTTAGGCTGCGAGTGTAAATGATGTAGGTACGAGATGTGCAAAATAAGCGGTGGAGCAGATACGTGGACTGCTGCTGTTTAATCCGTCCCTCTGACGTTTGGAGCTAAGTGCAACTCTTCCTCTCCTCCTCTCAGGCCCGAGCACCTGTCGGCAAAACAATACCTGCTTGATTCCTTCATCACACAACTCTTAAAATCCCCCTTAATCCCTGAAATGTAGATCTAGTGTGTGTGTGTGTGTGTGTGTGCGTGTTCGGACCTCTTACATAGTTTGCATGCTAGATCTCTTTGTGATGTGGTTCTACTGTGTTCTGGCATATATACCTTCACAGCTTAACCTACATAAGTCCATTGATCCGTGTCTCACCAACACAACGCTAGCATGTTAAGCATTGCCTAATCTGTCTCATGCTACCTGGATTTTCATATTGGAGAAATAATCCTGATGAAGGAGGAGGAGGGGGGTGCAGAGTCACCTCAGGACCTGTTTAAAAGCTTCTTATCAGAGACCTGCACTCCCACCATTTAACTAAAAGGGGAGTGATAGCCTTTCAACTCACAAGCTGCAGCTTTAATTAAAGCTGCTTGTGTGTGTGGGGGGGGAAGTAGAGGAAGTGAAGGGTTGTGTGTGTGAGAGTTGCCCCACTAAAGAAAGAAAAAAAAATCTTAAACTACATCAAACAATGTGATCGTCTGTCTCAGTTACATGGAAGCAGAGACAAACAAATCCCTTCTTCTGCTAAACATATTAATCACGGGGCTGAAAATGATTATTGTAAGAAACTCCAAACATTCGCAGACCGCAAACCAAACTGTCAGCCGGAGGAGGAGGAAAATAAAAATGTTACTCCAACCCTGAAAAAAAAGCCACTTTCAAAATAAGTGAACTGAAATCATATAGAATTAAGTGTTAGGTGACATTTTCCACCAAATATGAGTCAAATGTACGTATTTTTATTTCCATCTCCGCCTCTTTTCACTCATTCTCCAACAGGTTTCTGACGAGAAACATGCAGGACTTATAAATCCACGTTTATCTGACAGCTGTACTCACTTTCAAAAGAAGACAAACACATGAAGCCTGTATAAGCTGCTAAAAAACATAAAAAACAAAAAAACAAACACATTGTTGAAGATTGAATCTGACATTTCTAAACTTTTTTGGTTGGTGGCAACATCCCCCCAAAAAAATGTGGTCAATGTTTAACCACAGCAGGATTTTTTAAGTTCCCTTGTTTCCCCTCTTTCTTATAATTTCATATAATTTGTTGGAGGTGAAATTATCCAAAATGTAACAGATGACAAATGTGTTTCTTCTTCTTTCCTTTCACAGTTAATCATCTCACAAACCCTCAGATTCGTCATGTGACCGTTGGGAAGTCGCTCGAACGCACGAACACATCTGTGAATATGTCAAGTATTAAGTATTGCTAAATTGCTGATTGTAGTTGTACTAAACTTACAACTTGTACTGTCAGTGTGTGCGTCACAGTTCTGACTGAAAGGGGGACTTTTCCCTCTAATTTCTTAAAAAATGTAAAGAATCCGCTAATTAAATCAGAACTGAGAGCTTCAAGCGTTACACAGTCAGTGATGTCACGGCGATTCCCGAAATCCACATGTCAAATCGCACAGCTGTGCAGCTGTTTTATATCCAGCGCCCTTTTCTACAGCTCCCTGACGGAAACCACCAACTGCAGACATCTAGATCAGACTTTAAATGTGTTTTTTAGGCCCGCGCGTAATTTGATTTGTTGCCACAGCGATTGCCTTTGAAATCCCCTCTCTCACATTAGGACTGCACTTTGATTGTACGTTCACTAACGGGGAAAAAGGCATTTTGTGTTCAGTTTGCTTCGCAGCTTTTGATTAAATGTTATTGCTCTCTTACAAAGTTTGGCTGCCGTACGCAGAGATGGTGCTTTCGCTTTAACTCCTCACGTTTTAAACCGCACGACAAGGTAACTCCCAAAGAGTGACAGTAATTCTTAAAAGAGCGTTATTAGCTCAGCCTGCAGTTTAAAAACCTACATTTGCACAATATCAGAGGGCAACAATGTGCTACGATTACACACCATCGCTTCACAGTCATGGTGTGTAATTGTAGCACATTTCTGTTGTGACTAAAGGCAGAACATCAATCAACAAGATGTTAAAAGGAACGAGACTTTTAGCCAAAATCTTTTATTTTCCTTTTAGTTTCCATCAATATTCTTTTTTGTCTTTACATAAAGCTCGTCACGAAGGAATACATACATTCATTAGGCAGGTGAGGGAAGGTAAAATGAGCACTAACGGGCACCTGATTGTGTTTAATGATCAGTAGAGACAAAACAAGGCAACTTATCACAAGCGGCGAAGCCGAGAAGCTCCACCTGAGACCGGCAGAAGCACGAATCAACAGAGGAGCCGACGACGGTGAACAAGAGACGGACAGCGATCAGGTCAGACAGGCCCGGGAGAAAGACGGGAAAGGAAAGCAGTTAAGCGCCATTTATATCGTTAGGAGCAGATGAGCGTTTATCAGTGTTAAAAAGCTACAGTCGTTATTCGTTAACGTCGCTGCTGTGCTTCTTCTCATCGAACAGTCCGACTCAACAACAGAAACCCTGTACGGGTGAACGTGAAAGAAACCAAGAGAGGGAGGAAGTTCTGCTGCGTGTCCCGTTCGTCAGACGTAGAAAAGAAACAAAGGCTTTTTTTTAAAAAAAAACAAGAAGTTATTGTGAAAAATCATATTATCTGCTTGTTAACAGTCACTTCTGCTGCAGCCTGGCAGCTTTAAACTTCGACACCCTCTTCGGGGGTTCCTGGGGCGGAGGGGGGTCGGGCGCCACCTCCTCCTGCTTCCTCTCCAGGATGGTCGGCAGGGCCGGCGGAGCGATGGTGAGATGTGGGACCGCCAAAGGCATCGGGTCCTTTTCTACCACCGTGCCGGAGAAAGCCTTCAGAGGAGAAAGAGAGAGAGAGAGAGAGAGAAACCACAACTGATCACTTTCACTTTCACTCAGACTGGCTCGACATTACAGCCTGAAGCTAAAGAAGAAGAGTTTCTCCTGTTTTAATGACTTGTCTACGTGTTCATACGGCCTCTTGTGACTGACAGTTAATGACTGTTGGACCACACGCAGCTTCCGCTTTAACTTGAAGAGGTTTCTGTGGGAGTTTTGTTATGTTCTCATTAAGGGGATCTGAGGCTCAAATGTGTAGTTTTCATAAGCTGTTTCATAATAAAGATGTATTACAGTTTTCTTCCGCGCTGTAATTGAGATAAAAGACCAAGAACAAGAAACTAGACGGAGATGTCGTTTTGTTTTGTTTTTTTTTTAACCTCAAATCTGCTGCTGGGGTGCAGCGGGACCGCCGTGGGACTGTCCTCCTCCGTGATGCCGTCGCTGGTGTCGCTGTGCGTCGCCTCGTCGTGGCTGAAGCTGCGTCCGATCATCCGGCGCTCGTCGAAGTCGGCGGCGCTGCTCTCGCTCGTGTCGCTGCACACGCTGTTCTCTCGGCTGCGTGACTTCAGGATGGACTTCCTCGGGATCGGCTCCCCGTTCTTCACATCCACAAACAGCCTGACAAAGGAAACAGACCTCAACACTGTTTACAAAATCCTCTGCGAAGCTCCTGAACTCCTCAACACCCAATCAATGTGTGTAGCTTCAGGAACTACAACTGAAATTTCCATCTCGAGTTGTCGAGTTGGTTCAGTGTTTGTTTTTTTACCTGTAAATGTCGGCTGGTGTTGTGATTTTGTGGAGTTCGTGATGCGAGTGTCCGTTTTTCTTTTTCCTCTTCGAGTGTTCCTTCTGTTCTTTCCTTTCGCTGAACTTCAGCATGGTGTTTTTTCCAGTGTTTATTCTCACCTGCAGCAAAAGAGGGTGAAGAAAAAAAGTCATCGGAACAATAATTAAAAAGCAAATCTGTAAAAAATGTTCAGAGTCGTTCATCAGTCTGACCTTCTTGGGTTCGACTGTGTGAGAGAAAAAGATGGTCGGCAAACAGTCGCCTTCCTCCTCGTCGTCGTCTTCATCCTCTTTCCCGTCGACACTCGGCGGCGCTTTACTGTGCGGCGCTGAGCTCCAGCTGGGCTTCAGACTCAGCCCGTTGACCCGAGGCTCGGCCTGTCCCTCTTTCTCTTTCTCCTCCTCCTCGGAAGAAGAGGATGACGTGTCTTCACCGTTCATTTCTGCGTTGTCAGATAACCTGGAGGACAAACATTTTCATTTTTACAAACATCACAAACTTTGATTTGTAGCCAATTATGAAGGCTGCAAAGACGAGAGCGTGTTCATCTACCGGTCCTGCTCGTCCTGCAGCTCCTCCAGTTTCTCCAGTTCGTCCAATCGAGCCCACAGCTCCTCCTCGGTCAAGACGCTTTTCCTGCTCCCTTCATCATTCTCCTCCTCCTCCTCCTCTTCTTCTTTTAAATCCAGCACAGCATCCAATTTGGGCTTAGAATTTGGTTTGTGAGCTATTCTTTGCTTTCCTGTCAAAGCAGATGGGAGAGAAATGACCGACCTTTTCTTTATCTTACATGACATCAAATTAAAGAACAGGTTAAAAGCTTTCTTTGCTTCCTCAAAAGTAAAATGAGGGCAGAAAAAGGCTGACAGACGTACCTTTGGTGAGAGCAGCCTCATTGTTTCCGGCATCTTCTCTTATGTCAACATAATCTCCTTTGCCCTAAAAAAGAAACAATGTCAATACGTGTGTCCCCATTTATGTGTTACGCAACATCGTTATCTGTGAGAAGACTTGTAGTGAAGCAACGTACGGTCGACATGCTCTCCAAGTTCTTGGCCAGGCTGACTCTGGCCTCAAAGTTCTTCATCGTCTTTGACAGATCGTCCAGTTCCTTCTTCACATCTGCAGAAAGGAAAAACAGGCACATCATCATGAAAACGTTAATTTCATTCAGAGAGTCGGAGGCAGACTGACAAAAAAAACCATCAAGCAAGAAAAAAACAAACAACTGGCTGCTGGCTAACGAGAGCTTCGAGAAGAATATAAACGGCGACAGTCGGCTGCTGAAAGAGTTAAAATCCTGAACAAGTTGGGGGGAAAAAATTGAAAAATGATGACACAAACAGTTCATAATATCTTCTGCCCTGAATACTACTCCGGATCATTAAATCTTGACAACAATTAAGCCCTTTTACTAATAGCAGCAGAGGGCCCTTGTTTCCATGGCGATCGGGAGCCCCTCCAGTCAGTGCATCAACTGGAAGTGAGGAAAGGTCAAACACAGAAGGCCTGACAACTCAGCCGCTGTCTGACACATTTCAGCTAGCTATGTTTGTATTACAGCACTTAGCTCTGTAATAGCAGGGTGGGCCGGGTCAGGAGATGGGAGGAGGACGGGGGAGGAGGGGGGAGGCCAGACGGCTGCGGATGGGCTGTGGCAGCACATTTCTGCTTCACTAAACACTCTAATAATGTTCACATCAGAGATCGTTACTTGGGCCCATTTGACTCGATATGAGATTTTCAGACCCGGAATGAGCAGCGGGGGCAAACGCAGCGTGTAAGTACGACTGCGCATAACACACGTCAGAGTAAACACGTATTTTATATTCTAAGGATTTCACAACAGAGGCAGTGACGACCTGCAACATACGAATCCACGACAGTAAATCAGATCCACACCCTCATGTGCCTTTTTTAACCTTGTGTGAAATAAAGCGACCCGCATGTGTCGAGAATCACGAATGCTCCGACTGTTATTAGCAGCAGCATTACAGTTCACTGAACAGATAAAACATCTCAAAAGTTTATCTCCTCGTCTCACAGCAAATAATGGATCAGGCTAAAGAGAAAGTGAGTCCTCAGACTTGATGCAGCGGCGCCCTCTGCTGGGCGAACGAGAGAAGTGTTGAGTGAGCTCATTAAAATGACACAATGCTGTTGTCTTTTTTTTGTGTGTGTGTGTTATCCCAGAGAGGACAGAAAACAGACTCACATTTCATCCTGTGGCTGACAATTTTCTGCGCCTGCTTGGCGGAGCACTTGGCGAACCAGTTGTCACCGAGCAGCGCCGTGACCTCGTTGGTGTGCACCAGCTTACCGGGCATGAAGGCCAGAGGGCCGAACGGCACCTGTTTACAGCCGAACCGTCCAGACGACGCAGGTGACAGAATGTGGACATGAAAGCAGGAGAAAAGAAGAAACAAAACTTTTAGTCACAAAAGTTAAAATACACATCTTTAGAATCGGTTCCTGCAAAGTTAATTATATCAACCCAGCTCGTGACTCTGGTAAAAATGCCGTTTGCAACAGGAATTCATTTTAAATCTGACCCATGATGCACAAGTGGAGTGGCTGTTTTGTCTTCTGTGCATTCAGCACTCACCATGATGTCATAAGACAGTTGCTCTGGCAGAGTTTCGAGGCGGTCGTTCAGGGCTTCATAGTCACCTGACACCTTCTTCCTGTAAAAGCATTGGTTCACACTGACGTTAGGCCAACAGACACGCACATAAATGCTGTTTACATGTGCTGCCACAGATCTCCTCTGAAGCCATTGTCGTCCAAATCTGTCTGTCTGGTTTATTTTGGGATATTAAAGGTGCAGTGTGTAATATGCAGTTGCAACTAGCAGAAGAGATTTGGCAGAAATGGAATGTGATTTTCATAACTACGTTTTATTTAGCGTACAATCCCCTGAAAATAAAGAGTGGCGGTGGTTTTCATAACCTTAGAATGAGCCGTTTATATCTGGACGCCTTGTTTCTACAGGAGCCCAGAGCAGACAAACCCGAGGACCTTTTGCCTTGATGCTTATTTTATTTAACATATTGCACGATAACATCTACAGTCAGAAGTTTACATACTATTTATCTTTTATGCACCTCAGTTTAATTTGTTTTTTGTCATGTTGCTTCTTATCTGTTATCATTTATATGTTCCCATTCTGTTTATCTGCTCTGTAATTGTGTTCATTGTTTCTGTTTGTTATATTACAAAAAAATCACCTATTTTCGAGATTTAAATAAAGGTTTAATGGATGAATACACATACACATATACACTAACATATCACAGCAGTCTTCACCTACAGCTCATTTTCTGTTATGATAACTTTGGTTCAGATCTGAATTGTTTTATAAGGTCGTCTGAAAATGTCATTACGTTAGAATGAGCTGTTTATATCTGGTCGCCATGTTTCTACAGGAGCCCAGAACAGACAAACCTGTCACTAGTGAGCACCTTTGGCTTTGGGAAACAAACAGAAGAGCGAGCGGCTGCTGTTTCCTGCCAAACAGTCGGAATTGTGAGTAGTTTGAAACCTAATGGATGACATTACTTAGATAATGCAAAAGTAAACTAAAGGAGCATTAATTACTGTCGAAGAAACAAAAACTCCAAGACGCTAAAAGAGAACCGGACAAGCAGCGGCATCAAACAAGAGTAAACAGCTTCCTCTCCAAGATTGGAAATCTCTGAGGACAGAGAAATGTTTGCAGACTGATTGGAGTCCTGCTTTCTGCTGGACAGTTCAGAGTAGCCGACTGTAATATATATATTTTCCCTCGCTGCTAAAACCAAGATAATGTACAATGTTTATTAGCTGTGCATTAGTTCCAGGGAAAAGAAACGCACACCAGAGCGATAACATGCAAAGATCTTTAGGCCTGGGAGTGTTTGACTTAGTGTGATGGATAAACTGAGGAGAAGTCTGATCGTCACCAAGTTAAAAAGCTCTGAAGATTTTTCTCAGTGCTCCATAATTTCTTTGGATGATCGCAATATTTTGGGGGTGAATTATGGCCTACAGTTTTATAGACTCATTAACTAAATACATCTTTACCTGATCCCTGTACATATACATTTGAATAAGCTTGCTGATTTGTATTAGCTTTAAATAAAGTGACAGTAGAGAGAGTATCTCAAATCTTCTAGCATGCAAAATAACCTTTTACAACCCTTCTTTTGTATTTATAACCACGTGAACTCTACCTGTAGTTACACACTGTAGGCTTGCTGCAGTGCTCGCTGACAGGAGGTGTTGCTGCTGGACTTTTGGACCCACATGAACTATAATCTGGCTTTACAACACTCAAATTCACAAAACAAGCCAGAACAATGTCACAGAGTTTAGCACAGAAGTCACCACTCGGTTTACTCGAGCGCCACACGGGTGTTTTCAGTTGTTCTGCCGGATTAGTCCTCAGTTCCCTGCCGGAAAAACCAGCATAGTGTTTTGGTGCTGGTTTTGGTGCTGGTCTATGCTGGTTTTTCCAGCAGGGTTTGGATTAAAGGTGGGTGGAACTGTGTCGGGAATCATGCGAAGTCACCGGACTCGTTGTACCAAATTGTCGCCATGCCGTTTGTACGAGCATATACGACTCCGAGAGGAGCAGACGAGCTAAATCAGCCCGCTGCTTTCAATCAGCAGAAAAGGAAAAATGAAGTTACAACAAAGTAACGCGCTGACAGTTACTGCGCAGTGTTTCCACTTTATCTACCTGATCAGTTCTTCTTGTCAGGACTTTGTGTGTTCGTCTACAATGTGTCACTCACTCCTGTTAGCTTTGTTGCATCTGTTCGGCTGGAATCACCTTTATCATGCAAATAGCCCCTTTTTTTCCCCAATGAAGACATTTCGACACATCAGTAGCGACGGGCAGATGGTACCAACGCTCTGAAGCTTGTTTCTGTCTGTCTCGTGGACTGTTTCAGTACATTTTGAATGTTTTTACTGCTGAAGCTCTGCAGTTGGCACATTAGTAGGATAAGAAGAGACGAGCGTAATTTAGAAACGTGTCGACATAATTACATTACACGTACGTTGGAGTGCGACACCAAGTAATAATGTAATGAAAGTAAAAGGCTAATTTAATGTATCGTTCTCTAATTACATCACATTGTGACTCGTTAACTATATTGCATAAATATCAACAATGAGGTTTGGAGTCACGAGCCTGTTGCATCTATTGTGTGTTTTTTTTTTTATTCTTACTTTCGACATCATTGAAAAACATTTTTCGAGGCTTCAATAAAGATTGAATGAATGAATACACTTGTAAATAACTTGTACATCACAGCAGTCTGCACTTTTCTACTGATTTCTACGGCTCATTTTCTGTTTTGACTGAGTGAAACACACGACTTTGTCACAAAAAACATTCATGAAGTTAATTCTAATATTTAATTAAAATGTCCGATGGCCACTTTCACCTCAATTAGGCGCCTTTGACAGCTATCCACATGTTTCTGAGTTTTTAATCGTCTAGACAGAATCGGAGAAGTTAAACTAAATTTGTTGAAAATGAGAGCTGTAGAAATCTTTGGAACTGAAAACTGCCATGAGATACATTTTCTTTACAAATGTATGCATGTAATCTTTTGACCATGACTGTATATTTAATGCAGCACTTCTGAACAAAACTCAACAGATGCAATAAATTGTGAACTTCCTGGACTTTTAATGTTTGAGCTTCATGCAGAATGACGAACAGGCAGAGTTTGACACTAGAAGGCTGTTTTCACATTTGCTACAGGAAGTGTGAATTTCCCCTGTGCTCGTTGAAAATCTTGTTTCAAGACTAGAATTTGTGACATCACAAATAGTTTGGAGGCCAAACACAAGTGTGTTGAGGAAACATGAGGCCTCCAGTGGACACACAACGCAACTGGAGGGAGAGGAAGTAGGAGCCATTTTAAGGATCTTAACTTTTTGCTGCAATAAATCATGTCAGACACACAACAGAGTTGCACTTTATGCCTTAAAGCAACAAAATGTAACTTCCTGCAGACAGATGGTTGATCATTAAGACTCGTCTCCAGATTGTCTGGGTCGAACACCAGTCAGAAGAACCAGCATTCAACAACTTGAGTATGAGACTTAATGATCAACTGTCTTCCTCCGAGAGGTTTCATTATACTGTTTGTGTGGAGGGACTCTTAAATATCAGTGAGGTGTGCTGGTTGTTGAAGGGGTGTCAGAAGTTTCACAGGCAATCCAGACGTCAACACTTTGTTTGTTCAACGCTTTAAATCTTTTTTTGGCATAAGCCAAAAAAAAACTTTGAAAGCTTCATAAGGCTTCATCCGCCCATCGCTACTGATATTGTTCCGGCTGGCAGACTGTCACGCTGTCACGACCTGCTGGGACTCTTGAATATAACAGAGTCGTCGTTAATGTTACTTGGAACACCTTTTCCAACTGTGACATGTCAAAATCTCTGCTGTGGGAAAAAAAGGTGCATTTAGTTTGATGCCACCGAGCTGCAGCGACCTTAAACGGAGAAGAGCTCTTTCTTTGTCCAACAAAAGGTGAAACATTGACTTACGAACCTTCAGATCAGCTAAAGACAATCAGACAGAATGACTGACAACTCCTGTGTGGGTGTGAAAGGCCTTCAAGGTTGTCAGTGTGCTGAAATCGCTCCTCGCGACTGCATTTTTTTTTTTTTAAATCAGGAATAAACAGGCTAATTACGGCGCACTTGAAACAAACGCCTCTGATTGGTCGTAGAGTGTCTAATTTGTTGATTTTGACCAGAGCTGGCACTCTCAAACGCAGAGCCGCAACACGGAATAAAATCCCGCTTGATTAATTGCGGGGAAGCCAAACGCGTGGCGGCTGTCATTATAACATCATTAATGCAGTTCTAACGTGGCGCTACACCAACCGTGTCTCAAGTAAATACAAACTTCACTGATGAATTAAGAGCTGATGATGACCGACCGTCTCATTTCTATTACAAATCAGTTGTATTCAAAAACGAGTATCACACAGAGACAAGCAAGTGCAAGCAAATTGTCTGTGGGAAAATAATCTATCACATGAGAACATGTATTGACCTGCTGGTGTTTGCCGCTCTGTGTGACGTCAAGATAACTGATGGTGCCGAGCAATAAACTGAACAATGCTATCACTATGCAACTGTTGAAATAGTGCACGAGACTCTCTTGATACTCACCAGTGCTGAATCCGACTTTCACAGTCTTTCACCACCTGTTTCAGGACACATTATTTCAAAATGAATCACAATGAAAATCCGTGCAACTTACACAGCCTTGAGCATAACATTTAAAGAGGTCATGTGATGCTAATTTTCAGGTTCGTACTTTTATTTGGGGGTCCTGACAGAACATGTTTACACACTTTGATTTATAAAAAACATATTATTTATCTCGTAAGGTGCAGCGTCCGGTTTCACACTGTGCTTTGAACGCTCAGTTTTGGCAACAGAGTGAGACGTCTCGCCTCAGTTCAATCTTTGACGAAAGTTGCACATGAGCAATACGTGACGGCAGGATGTAGCCAATCAGAGGCAGAGTAGGACGGGTCATGGCGAGCAAGGTAGTGACACCGCTACAGCCAAAGACACGTATACGTAGACGCTGCGTGGACTCGCTGGATCGTACGTTGACGTCGCCGCCATATTGGATGTGGCAGGTTGTTGTGTTTGGTATTAATTAGAAATCCCTCTAATTGTTTAACTGGTTGAAAGGTCATAATATATTGTGCATATTTATAATAGTTGCATCCTGCAAGTTATTGTATACAATAAAATAAGTGTCTATAATATTCTATATTCTATATTGAATATAAAACCTGTTAATCAAAATCAGTTAAATGTAAACGGTTGTGCTTCTTATTCAGAAAACCCAAAGTTGTCACGTCTACTAGTGTTTGTTTACAGATCGGACCTGCCACATCTAATATGGCGGACGCACTAACGTATCGCGGCAACGGGACAGCACAGCCAATGTGGCGTCCACGTGTACATGTCTGTGGCTGGTAACCATGGCTGTGGTACGGCTGTACATGCTCGAGCCCGATTCTGATACCGAAACACCGGCAGAACGAAACAAACCACCTTCGCAACCAAGACTGGAGCAGGAATGTTTCACAGGGGTAAGTAATTTTTTTTTTTTGTAACTATCTTTCAGTTAAAGACTTGCTGACTGACTATTAATATATATTCACTATAAAATATACACAGCTGTACCGTAGCCATGGTTACCAGCTGTAGCCGCGTTATTTTGGATCACTCTACCTTGCTCGGCAACTCTTGTCACAGACCGAACAGAGGCGAGATGTTTCACTCTGTAGCTAAAACGGTGCGTTCAAGACACGATGTGTAAAGAGGTGCTGCAGCAATGAACCATCTGGGAAAAATAACGTGCTTTTTTGGAATTAAAATATGTAAACCTGTTCTAGTAAGACCCCCAAATAAAAGCACGAAACTGAAAACGTGCATCATATGACCTCTTTAAGGAAACGACACACGCAGAGAAACAGGAAGAGAAATAACCGGATCAAAGAGGCAAGAGAGGAAGACAAAAACACAGCTGTCCAAACTTCATCCGAGTGGTGCAGGAGGACATTTTGCACAAACAGCTCTTCACTGTGATATATGGTGACACACACTATTGTTGTCTGTTGGGCAGGAAGATGATCTGCTGGAAGAAAAACTCATCAAAAACAGACACACTCCTCAGATTGTGTGGCTGTAAAGTTGTTGTATCATGTGGGAACTTCCTGCAGGGATTATTTAGCATGATAGCTAATCCGCAAGATGGAAGGTAAATTAATCTGCAATGACAGCTAGAAGACATGCAGACAGACGAAACTAAAAACACCTTCAGGCGACATAACAAGAAGTACAACATGTGAGGAGGGTGTGTGTGTGTGTGTGTGTGTGTGTGTGTGTGTGTGTGTGTGTGTGTTGGAAGCTTCTGGAAAATGGACAACA
>CAEMYA010000499.1:876370-891433 GCA_903131615.1 Diplodus sargus
GTGTTGGTGGGTTTACAGGCAGAGAGGTTCCGATGAACAAGTTTGGTTTCAGAATGAATTTAATCCATCAGTGGTCCCAGCCCCCTTCTTTGGCAGCTGCTGATTGGCTGCTGATGCTGCATTCACGTGCTGTGGGAAATATCATAAATGCCAGTTACAATTACAAGGACGAGTGCAGTGTGACACCAGAATACAATTAAAACATCCGAATCACAGTTCACCTGTTGGTGTATGCAGCGTGTGTTGGTGCGATGAGCAACGATGTTACATTAACATATGAAAACTGTGAAAGCAAGATGAGCTAACAAGCTAAGAGGTTAGCAGGAAGGTCAAAGGTCAGAGATTGGAGGAGCTGAGCTGGAATCATCTGGAGACATTTTGCACACCTCACTGCAACTTGGAGATAAACCGTCTAACATGGCACAAATTCAGTGAGCAGGAAATTTACTGAATGGAAGATTTTATTATTTGACCTGTACGTGTTTTGTCTTGTAGTAAAAACATGCGTCGACACATTTATGGAGCCAGATCAATATCAGACAGATCAATATAGAGCCAGAACAAGGCCAAAAGGTTTGTTCGTTTAAAACCGTGAATTAAAAATGTTTAAATGATTGAATAAAATTACATTTCAGACTCTAAACTTTAAAGCTTTTCAACAGCTTCAGCAAACTGTATTTCTTCTCATCTCTTGGGTCAAGATAAGGAAAACAACTACAGTCTGACTTTAATCTTAAAATGTTAACTTTAGTCTTGAAGTGCATAATGAAAATAATAAAACTTCCCCCCGACATGTTTTTCTCACCTCTGGCCCTGATACTCTTCTGTATGCTTCAGCATCAGACTGTAGTTCTTTATTCAGAGCAGGTCCTCATGTGGACACAGGCTGCAGTTTGTTATGAACTCCACTAGAGGGCGTCCTCACATCTCACTTATTCTCTACAGACCAGTTGGACAGGTTTAGTTCACATCAGCTGCTCAAACCTTCAATAACAACATCATCTCACACTACAACCTCTCTCACATGTGATCTGATCTGAGAACAGCTGATGGTGTTTTTAATCACATGATTTGGTCGTTATTAGAAACATCAGCTGCAGAAAACAATGAAAAAAACATTTCTGATTAAGGCAGAAAATAATCTTTATTTTACTTTTCATCATTTTAAAAGACAAATGAGTGAAAATTAAATTGCACTTGTCTTATCAATGAAATGTTCTTCAGCACTTTGTGCAACACTTCTTATATAAACAATGATCAGAACATAAAAAGGTTTGAATTTGGCACCCACATGTTTAAGGAACAGAAAATTATTTTTATTTTTGAAGATTTTGTTTCTGCCGAGTTCACAGTTGTGAGAAAAATAAACAACATTAAAACATATCAGAGTGATACTGTGACAAAACAAAAACATTGACAGAGAAATTAGAAAATAGAATCTGAAAAAACAACAATGTACAATTAAATATGATTAGTAAATATACATTTATCACATTAAATGATGTGAATCTTTCTGTAGAAAAACAAATGTTTGTTCTACTCAGTGTGATTGACAGGAGAGATGATCAGAGGAGCAGAGTTTTCACCACCATCATTAGGTTCAGGACTGAAGAGTGGGTAGAGTTTCTGAGTGAAGCAGCAGCCAGTAAAGGAGTAGATAAGAGCTGCAGCATCAACGTCATAAAAGGAGACCAGACCCTCCTCATAATCCACAAACACCCCCACCTTCTCAGGCCGACACTTCAGAGAGAGACGGACTGAAGGGCCAGCACCAGCTTTGTACTCATTGTTATTCCTCAAACATATCGACCATTGACCATTCTGAGGAGATGCTGTGATTGTTCCCTTCCTGTTGATCGACTCTCTGGCCACTCCTAAAGTCCACTCAGTCTTCTCTTTAACTTGAACCTCATAATAAAATCTTCCTGAAGAGAAACTCTGCTTTGCTAAGACATTAGCACATTTATCAAATCTCTCTGGGTTTCTCTGGGTTCTGAGTTTCTTCTTTACATCACCAAGTTTAACTTGTTTTCCATCATCAGACAGGATGAGAGCAGGATGTGCTGTATCAGGATCGAGTGTCACATCCACTGCATACTGCTGGACCCTCTTCAGCTCAAACAGCGTCTTCATCTGTTTACTGAGCGTCTCCTCCAGCTGATTCACAGCTCTCACCACAGTCCCCTCATATGAAGGTGGACGGACGCTGACTCCTGTCCAGTTCTTGGTGGATGGAGCAGCGTTCAGTGATGGGAAGCTTTGGAAGAAGATGAAGACGTTCTCTTTAGAACTTGAGATCTTCTTCACCTCAGAGCTTCTCTTCTCCAGCTCAGAGATTTCCTGTTCCAGCTCTTTGATGAAGCCTTCAGCCTGTTTCTCTGTCTCTCTCTGCTTCTCTTTGATGGTGTCGATGAGCTCGGCCTGGCTTCTCTCAACAGACTCCTTCAGAGCGCTGAAGACCTGAACACCAGCTGCTATCTCTCTGTCTGCATCTTTCTTACTGAGCTCCACTGAGCGCTTCATCTCCTGAAGCTTCAGTCGTCTCTTATGGATCATCAGCTGAATTTCAGCATCTCTCTTCCCCAGCTCGGCCTTCTTTCCTTCATATTCTTCTTTCAGAGGAACAACAGAATGTCCCTGGTGGTCTGAATAGGTGCAGAGTGTGCAGACACACATCTGGTCGGTCTTACAGAACAGCTCCAGCAGTTTATCGTGCTTCGTACACATCCTGTCTTCCAGGTTCTCCACAGGGTCGATCAGCTGATGTTTTTTCAGCTGTTTGGTTGTCAGATGAGGCTCCAGGTGAGTCTCACAGTAGGAGGCCAGACACACCAGGCAGGACTTCAGGGCCTTCAGTTTGGTTCCAGTGCAGACGTCACAGGGAACTTCTCCTGGTTTGGAAACTTGTTGCTCTGAGCTGCTGCTGCTGGCTTTCTGTTGAGCTGACTGTCTGAACTGAGCAGCCATCTCAGAGATGAACGTGTTGACCTGCAGCTCAGGTCTGGTGTTGAAAGTCTTTTTACAGTTGGGACACTGACACGGGACATTTTTATCCCAGTGTTGAGTGATGCAGGTTTTACAGAAGTTGTGTCCACATGGTGTGCTGACTGGATCAGTGAACACATCCAGACAGATGGAGCACAGAAACTGATCTTCAGTCAGCAGACAGCTGGCAGCAGACATGTTTACAGTCTGAGGATGGAAAGTTAGAATGAACACTTTAATTAGAAATCTCTTGATTAAATGTTCAAAAAACTATCACTCCTTTAATTTAAGGAGAGTCATGATGAGCTCTGACAGATAAAAATGTGTCCTGGATACACCTCTGAGTGGAACTTCCTGTCTGTCAGTTCAGGTTTTGTGTTACAGGTACTATCGGTTTCTGAAACACAGTAAATATTATCAGCTGTACAAAGACACAGAGCAGAAACAGTGAAGTTGAAAGGACAGAGTTATAAGTTCAAGGCTTCTTATTTAAGTGTTTAACAGCTATATAAGTTAAAATACTCGGTCAGATAACATGAGACACTGTGCTCTGAGCTCGGCTAGTTAGCCTTTAGCAGACTAGTTTATCTGTGTTTGTCTTTGTTATGGTTGGATTGAGCTGCTGTGCTTTACAGTAAAGGTATGTGGTTTAACAAACTCAATTAATATCAGGTATCAAGCTTGATGTTTTAATATCAGGAGACAGATCAGTCAAAGTGGGTAAATTAGCTGAAGCTAAAGCTAGCTGTGACTGTGTCCTATCTAACTTTATCCAGAGTTCAGTCACTGTGGTTTGATTTCAACCTGTTTTGTAGTTCTGACTAAATGTACATGTTGAAATTGTCCGTGTACTCACCAGTGTTTGTCAGAGATTCTGCTGTTGTGTTGAGAAAGTTTTCTTCACAGAGAAACACAGAGACTCGTCTGGACTGCAGCTCTGCTGTCATTCACACTTTCACTTTCATTTCAGGAAATATGACTTGTAGAAAGAGGCGTGTACCTAAATCAGAACAGGTTACAGTGCAGTTCAAAGCCTTAAAATTGCTTCAGTGAAAAACAAACAAGAAGGTCGTCAGCCTTGATTTAAAAGAGGTGAAAAGTCAAATTCATATCACCAATTTTAACTAAATATGATTTATTTTAAAACTGGGAAAATGTCATCAAATTAGCAGATATTCTACTTGTGTATAAAATGTTTTGATGGTATGAAAAAATATGATGTCATAATCGAGGACACTGTGGTTATCAAATCAAATCAAATCAATCTTTATTTGTATGGCGCTTTTCATACAGAGGAGTAACTCAAAGTGCCTTACAGAAATTAAACACAACAACAGAAAAGAGAACCAGCAAATAAAATCAAAAGAAGAAAATTAAAAGAACCCAACCCTCCCACAGACATGTACAGAGAGATACACAAATACATACACACACAAACACGCAGGCAGACACACACACACACTGGCTGTCACTAGAGAGACATGGCTGGGCACAGAGACCTGAGGCGTGGAGGAAGCTACCTTTGGGGGGCCAACCACACTGAGAGCGATCCTGGTCCATGGCCGCAGGGACCATCCCAACCCGGGCAGACATGAGGCCCCACACCACGGTGCGGAGCCCTCTAGCTCCCCGGGTCCAAACGGCCCAAGAGACAGCACCCCCAACGGCCAGACCAGAGACAACTCCCAGTCTGGCAGGCCCCCTTGAGGAAACACAGGAGATTAAAAACTGACAGTCTGAAAACAGTAAAATAAAGCATGAAGCATAAGGGCTCAAAATACTGAGGACTAAAAACATAGCGGCCAAAAACGCAAGAGACTAAAACATAAAGCAAAGAGGCTAAAAATGTGAGAGATTAAAACAGTAAAGAGGAATTGAAAATTAAGTAAAAGCCTGGTTAAAAAGGTGGGTCTTGAGCCTCTTTTTAAAAACCTCAACAGTCTCCGCGACCCTGAGGTTCTCCGGCAAGCTGTTCCACAGTCGGGGCCCATAACAACTGAAAGCCGCCTCCTCGTGCTTTTTGGAACTAACCTGCAGTCAAAAGGCCGGTGCCGGAGGACCTCAGGGTCCGCGGGGGCTGATACAGTAAAAACAGGTCAGATAAGTAAGAAGGCCCAAGACCGTTAAGACACTTAAAAACTAGTAAAAGAACCTTAAAATCAATCCTGAAACGCACGGGGAGCCGATGCAGTGACTTTAAAACCGGTGTAATGATTGTAAATTTGAGATGCTCTTTTTGGGAAGGCCAGAGAGCATTACAGTAGTCTAAACGACACGAGATAAAAGCATCAGCACCTCCGTGCTGGCCTGAGAGAGAAACGGGCGGATATTCTTAAGATGGTAAAAACCTATCTTTGTTATATTTTTGATGTGTGGAATAAAACTGAGCTCAGAGTCAAAAATCACACCCAGATTTTTTACAGATTGTGATGGTTTAAAATCCTTTAACTTTGGCAAAAGCTTCTCTTTCTGGCCTTCAGGACCAGTGAGTAAAACCTCTGTTTTGTCCTGGTTGAGCTGTAGGAAATGTGCTGCCATCCATGTCTTGATATCTAAAATGCAGTTTAAAAAGACATCAATAGGCCCTGTGTCATCAGGGGACACGGCGATGTACAGTTGCGCATCATCAGCATAACTATGAAAGCTGATGCCGTGCCTCCTGATGACGTCCCCAAGGGGAAGCATGTACAGATTAAAAAGAGTTGGACTTAAAATTGACCCTTGGGGAACCCCACACTTTATTTTGTGGGTTTCTGAGGAACATGTATCCATACTTACAAAGAAGTGTCGATCTGTGAGGTAAGAGACGAACCAGTTAAGAGCAGAACCAGAGAGGCCGACCAGGTTCCTCAGTCTATTTAATAAAATGTGATGGTCTACTGTGTCGAAGGCGGCGGTTAGATCCAGTACTGTGGTTCGTCCTAAAACCAGACTGATACTTCTCTAAAACGCTGTTTGCAATTAAAAAATCATTTACTTGATTAAAAACAAGTTTTTCTAAAATTTTACTTAAAAAACGGGAAGTTGGATACAGGCCGATAATTATTAAAGATGTTGGGATCTAAGTTGCTCTTCTTCAGAAGGTGCTTCACCACCGCCGTTTTAAAGGAGGCGGGGAAGACACCCGTCTGAAGAGAGCAACTCACCGTGTATAACAGCTGATCCTCAAAGAATCCACAAAGTGTTTTAAAGAACGGTGTGGGAATCGGGTCTAAAAGGCAGATTGTGGGCTTTACTTGGGAGAAGACTCGACCAAGTGTCCTCGCATCAACCAGGGCAAAACTCTCCAGTGTTTCCTCGGGTAAAATCAATGATCCAGGTGTGTCGACATTTAAAATCTGTTGAGGTAAAAGACTCGATCTGATGTCACTGATTTTACTTCTGAAGTGGTCTGCAAAGTCCTCGCGGAGGGCGTCACTTGGTGTTTTAGAGGATTTATTAAAATTTGTGTTTTTTAAAAGTTCAATTGTGGAGAAGAGGAATTTTTGGCTGTTTCTATGTTCGTTGATGATTTTTTGGAAATGGGAGATTCTTGACTGTTTGACTGCGTTATTGTAGGTTTTGAGCTGTCCACGTAAAATTTCATAGTGAACTGTTAATTTTGTTTTTCTCAATCTCCTTTCAGCACTCCTGCAGTTTACAGGTGTAGGTCTTGTAGTAATGTTTTTTATTAAAAGTGGAGCCACAGAGTCCGGTGCTGATTTTATGTTATGGTTAAAATTGTCAACAATAAAATCACATGGTGCTGGTGAAATGTCTGCAGGAGTGCTCTGTAAAATCTGGATAAAATTTGCAGCCACTTCAGAAGTTAGGTAGCGTTTCCTCAGTGTTCTCACTGGGACCTCCCGCTGGTTAAAACTGGTGATTTTAAAAAATACACAATAGTGGTCAGACACAGCCAGGTCCACAACAGAGGGCGCACCAATGGACAGGCCATAGGTTAGGACCAGGTCCAGGGTGCGCCCCCTGCTGTGGGTCGGCTGTGTGACATGTTGATTAAAATCTAGTCAATGTAAAAGGTTTAAAAATTCTCTCGACATAGAATCTGAGGAATTATCTAAGTGTAAATTAAAATCACCGGTTATTAATATTCTGTTATAATTGCTATAGATTATTGACAGTAGCTCTGAGAATTCACTGTTCACAGGTGGAATAGCGGGGTGGTCTGTAGACTGTCATACAGAGGATGGGAGAGCTGCTAAAAACAAAGGCATGATATTCAAATGATAAATATTTGTTAAAAAAGACTTCATTTGGCAACATGGTGTTTTTGGTGATTGAAGCAGTTCCGCCTGCTTTTTGTCCCCCTCTTGTAGAAAATAAAAAGTTAAAATTTGGTGGGGAAGCCTCAGTGAGAACAACAGGTGCATCAGAGCCGAGCCATGTCTCTGTAAGAAGAATGCTGTCTAAGCTGTGGTCTAAAATTACATCATTCATGATAAAAGATTTATTTAAAAGAGAGCGCACGTTCAGCACAGCCATTTTAATGTCTGCGCTGAACGTGCGCTCATCATGTTTTTTCAAAGGAATGTTAAAAACACAGTTTGGTCTAAAAACAGTCCTGGGTCTGATTTGTCTCCGTGAGAGTCTGGTTTCAATTGTGTGAATATTGTCCTGTGGCTCTGGAGCGACTGAACGGGGGGCGTGTATAGTGTATGTAGGGGCGGGTGAAGGTGAGTGAGTGGCAGACGGTCCAAGTGCATGTGTATGTACGTGAGTCTTTATGTCTTTGTCTTTAATAACTTCCTGTGTCCTTGTGCTTTTGTCTGTTGGTGTTTTAATGTGCTTCAGTGCTGATGTGATTTATTTGTGCTTTATATGCTACATGACAAATTGTCCTCGTGTGTGTCAGGTCTCTGGGGCCAGGGACTCAAACACAGACTAGAGTTTAGTTGGTAGCATGTGTAGTTTATTTAATGCACAACAATAGCGATGTCTTGGCTGGTATCCTTCGTGTCGCCGGGAGTGGTGGTGTGACTCAGGCTCTGGTTCCGGGTTGTAGTTGGCGGTGCTGGCAGGTGACTGGTTCAGGCTCGGGTCAAGTGGTCTGTGATGAAGCAGAGTTCTGTTGCGGCTGGCGTCTCTCACAGTTACTGATACAATGATCCGGCGGTGTCTGGAAGGTTGGTCTGGGTATACATAGGCGCGCTGATTAGATGATGAGCTGCAGGTGTGCTGACCGGAGCTCCAGTGACCACGCCCACCAGCGGCTTCCAGAGGGAGAGAGAGGAAGAGCAAAACACAGAGACATACACCAACACACAACGGAAGACAAAACGTCGAACATACACACTGGGCAGAAGGTTCTGATGATGGCCTGCGGGACGTGACAGTACCGCCTCCCCGACGAGCGCCCCCAGGCGATCCTCCAGGTTTCTCTGGATGAGTGCGATGGAAGGACCGGATGAGGGCGGCGTCCAAAATCTGCCGCCTGGGAACCCAGCTCCTCTCCTCAGGACCATAACCCTCCCAGTCAATAAGATATTGTAGACCGCGGCCCCGGCGGCGGGAATCCAAAATCTGGTGAATAGTATACGCTGGCTGGTCATCGATGAGCCGGGCGGGTGGAGGGGCTGGTGGAGGAGGGAGCAGCGGGCTGATGAGGACAGGCTTAAGCAGAGAGACGTGAAAGCTCGGGTGGACCCTCAGAGAGCAGGGCAGCTGGAGACAGACGGTCACGGGGGTGATCACTCTCTCGATCACGAAGGGGCCAATAAACTTGGGTGACAGTTTTTTAGATGTAGCTTTTAGTGGGAGATCTCTTGTGGAGAGCCATACCTTATCTCCCACCGAATAGTTGGGTGCAGGAGTGCGACGACGGTTGGCTTGGTGTTGATTCTGGGCCGATGTCCTGAGCAGGGCGGCGCGGGCTCGGTGCCAGGTGCGATGACATCTCCGGATGTATGCCTGGACTGATGGGATTGCCAACTCTCTCTCCTGAGTGGGGAACGGGGGGGGTTGAAAACCATACACATATTGAAAGGGTGACAGACCTGTGGCAGATGTGGGTAGAGTATTGTGAGCATACTCCACCCATGGGAGCTGAGATGTCCAGGATGAGGGATTGGAGGATGCCAAACAGCGCAGGGTGGTCTCCAGCTTCTGATTAGCCCTCTCTGCTTGACCGTTGACTTGGGGGTGGAACCCAGATGTCAAGCTCGCAGTGGCGCCGATCGCACGACAGAAAGATCTCCAGACTGCTGAGGTGAATTGTGGGCCTCTGTCGGATACAATGTCCAGCGGCAGACCGTGAACGATGAAGATCGCAGAGACCAGAAGCTCAGCAGTCTCCTTGGCTGTGGTAGAGGCAGGTAACGGGCGAACTTACTGAAGCGATCAACCGCAGTAAGAACCACAGTCATACCTTTGGAAGGTGGAAGTCCGGAGACAAAGTCTAGAGATAGGTGGGACCACGGGCGTCGTGGCGTGGGCAATGGCTGCCGATTGGTGCCTTTATTTTGAGCGCACACAGGGCAGGCAGAAACGAAGGTTTGCACGTCAGTCCTCATGTCTGGCCACCAAAACCGCCAGCGCAGGAATGCAAGTGTGCGGGCTGCTCCTGGATGGCACGAGAGTCTGGAGGTGTGCCCCCACTGTAACACAGATGATCTGACAGAGAGAGGTACAAATAGACAGCCCGGGGGACCGTTACCTGTATCTGGCTGATGCTGCAGAGCCTCTCTCACCTCCCTCTCAATTTCCCAGGTGGCTGTCCCGATAACGCAGGTCTTGGGAATGATAGTGTCTGGTTCTGTAGTTGCTTCCTCCTTCTCGAACA
This sequence comes from Diplodus sargus, assembly GCA_903131615.1. NCBI lineage: Eukaryota > Metazoa > Chordata > Actinopteri > Spariformes > Sparidae > Diplodus > Diplodus sargus. The sequence continues at coordinate 886,134 of CAEMYA010000499.1, forward strand.
GTCGAGACAGTGCGTCGGGCTTGATGTTCCTAGACCCCGGTCTGAATGTGAGAGTGAAACGGAAGCGACCAAAAAACAGGGCCCACCTTGCTTGACGGGGACTGAGGCGTTTAGCAGAACTGATGTACTCCAGGATCTTATGGTCGGTCCAGACCACGAATGGCTGCTCCGCTCCCTCAAGCCAGTGCCGCCACTCCTCGAGAGCCAGTTTTACCACCAGCATTTTGCGGTTCCCAACGTCATAGTTACTCTCTGTGGAGGATAAACGGTGAGACAGAAAAGCACATGGGTGTAGCTTATTATCCTCTGGAGACCGCTGGGACAGAACCGCCTCGACCCCCACGTCCGAGGCATCCACCTCTACCACAAACTGCCGAGAGGTGTCTGGCTGGGTGAGGATTGGAGCTGATGTGAATCTTCTTTTCAACTCTGAGAACGCTCCCTCAGCTTCAGGGGTCCAAATAAACTGCTTAGCTGGGGAGGTAAGTGCAGTTAAGGGGGCAGCAACCCGACTGTAATTCCTGATGAAGCGTCTGTAGAAGTTTGCAAAACCCAAAAACCTCTGAAGCTGCTTCCTACTCACAGGTTCGGGCCATTCCAGGACTGCTCTCACCTTCTCTGTTTCCATCCTCACCTGACCCTGGGTGATGATGTGGCCAAGGAAAGTGATGGTGGAAGCGTGGAACTCGCACTTCTCTGACTTGACGAACAGTCGGTTCTGCAGCAGCCGCTGGAGAACCTGACGAACATGCTGGGTATGTTCTGCTTGGTTCTGGGAAAAGATTAAGATGTAATCGAGGTAGACAAAAACGAACCTGCCCAGCATGTCCCTCAATACATCATTTACCAAACACTGGAAGACAGCAGGTGCGTTTGTGAGGCCGAATGGCATTACCAGGTACTCAAAATGTCCCAGGTGTGTGTTAAAAGCGGTTTTCCACTCATCCCCCTCACGGATCCGTACCAAATGGTAGGCGTTCCGCAGATCTAGTTTTGAGAAGATGGTGGCTCCCTGGAGGGACTCAAAGGCAGAGTTCATGATAGGGAGAGGATACTTATTCTTTACCGTAATGTCGATGCAAGGCCTGAGGGACCCATCCTTTTTCCCCACAAAGAACCCGGCTCCCAGAGGTGAAGAGGAGGGTCAAATGATGCCCGCTGCTAGTGAGTTGGTGATGTATTCCTCCATAGCTGCGCGCTCAGGCCGGGAAATGCTGTACAGACGACTTCGGGGAAGCGTAGATCCTGGTAACAGTTCAATAGCGCAGTCATAAGGTCGGTGCGGGGGTAGAGATAAAGCCTGCTGTTTACAGAACACCTCAGACACCTTGTGGTACTCCTCGGGAACCCCTGACAGGTCCGGCAGGTCTGGTTTGGGTCTCTGGTGGGTAGTGACAGGAGGCAAAGCAGAACGCAAACAACTGGCAAGACAGGTGGGGCTCCAATTACTGACAGTAGCTGTGGTCCAGTCAATGTTCGGGTTGTGCTTAATTAACCAGGAATGCCCCAAAACCAGAGGTATGTAAGGGGAATCTATAACGAAAAATGAAAGATGCTCAAAGTGGTTACCTGACAGCTGAAGCTGGACTGGGCTGGTACGGGTGGTAATTCGGGCCAGCAGTCTCCCATCGAGCGTATTTGCCTCCAGCGGCTCCTCGAGTAGCTCCGTGGGAAGCCCCAACTGTCTGACAAGCGTGGTGTCTAAAAAGCTCTCGTCGGCTCCAGAGTCAATGAGCGCCAGGAGGTCAAGTCTTTGGTCTTTCCAGCAGATGGTGGCATGCAGCTGGGTTCGAGGACGAGACGACGGAGGTAAGGTGGTTCGACTCGCTAGGATCCCTCCTTTAGCTAGCGAGCCCTTCGGTTTAACGGACGGCTGGGGCAGGTGGCGAGGAAATGACCAGGCTGTCCGCAGTAGAGACAGGAGTTGTTGGCTCGCCGTCGCTCCCGTTCCTCCGTGCTGAGCTGGTTCCGTCCCAGCTGCATCGGTTCGCCCTCGAGGTTCTCCTCTTGCTGCGCAGGTTCCTTTGGCTGAGCTGGGCAGGAAACAGGTTGGGGCCACCCCGAAACTGGGGAATCCTCTCTCCGGCGGGGGGTGACGTCACCGCTAGGATTTTGCCGCTTCTCCCTTTGACGCTCACGGCATCGATTGTCTATGCGGAACGAAAGAGCAATTAATTCATCCAAATCCTTTGACACAGGGTGTGAAACTAACTCGTCCTTAAGTAGTTCACTCAAACCATTAACAAACACAGCCTGCAGGGACGCTCCGTTCCACTCACTCTCAGCTGCCAAGGTGTGGAACTCAATAGCATATTCTGCCACGCTCCTACGTCCTTGGCGGAGAGAGAAGAGTCTCAAGGAGGCGTCCTTACCTTGAACTGGATGGTCAAATACTTTACTCATCTCAGCGGTAAAGGACGCGTAGGTGGCGGAGGTCGGGTCCAGTTTCCTCCAGCGAACAGAAGCCCATTCTAGCGCAGATCCTCGCAGCAGTCCAATCAGGTAAGCGATCCTCGCTCTCTCAGTAGCATATGTGAGCGGCTGGAGATCAAAGACAAGGCCACACTGCATGAGAAATGTTTTACATTTGCCGGGGTTTCCTTCATACCTTTCCGGGGGGGAAACCCACGGTTGCCTGGCGGGGTTTTGAACTGAGGGAGCGGCAGGAGCGGCTGGAGTGGCTGGGGCGGCTGGAACTGGAGGTGGATTCATAAGTGCGCCCTGGAGAGTTGTCATGTTGGTGGACAGGTTCTGGAGATGTCCCATAATCTCCTGGAGTGCGGAGCTGTGTTGGTCCAGGATCGCTGCCTGCGTGGCCACAGCATGGTGAACCGGCTCTAAGTCCTCTGAGTCCATACTGGCCAGATCATTCTGTCAGGTCTCTGGGGCCAGGGACTCAAACGCAGACTAGAGTTTAGTTGGTAACACGTGTAGTTTATTTAATGCACAACAATAGTGATGACTTGGCTGGTATCCTTCATGTCGCCGGGAGTGGTGGTGTGACTCAGGCTCAGGCTCTGGTTCCGGGTTGTAGTTGGCAGTGCTGGCAGGTGACTGGCTCAGGCTCGGGTCTGGTGGTCTGTGATGAAGCAGAGAAAAGGTAAGAAGAGGATTCAAAAAAACACAAGAACTAGTTCGGGTGCGGCTGGCGTCTCTCACAGTTACTGATACAACGATCCGGCGGTGTCTGGAAGGTTGGTCTGGGTATACATAGGTGCGCTGATTAGATGATGAGCTGCAGGTGTGCTGACCGGAGCTCCAGTGACCACGCCCACCAGCGGCTTCCAGAGGGAGAGAGAGGAAGAGCAAAACACAGAGACATACACCAACACACAACGGAAGACAAAACGTCACAAACATACACACACTGGGCAGAAGGTTCTGATCATGGCCTGCGGGACGTGACAGTGTGACTCTGGAATAGTGGTTGTCTGTGCTTATATGTTGTGTCTGTTTTTCAATAAACATTAAAAAGCACAAGATGTAAAAACAAAAACAATGTCTGTTTCTCTCTTCTTTAATACTTTTACATGCTTTTATTTTGAAGACAGAACATTGCACGTTCCGGTTGTCCGCTGCATGACGCGCGCTTGACGCAGCTCTTCCTCCATGTCTCCCGGTGTACTCTGGGTAAATGTGGACGATGGCACAAATGTAAACAACCATCGTTTTCAGCTGTCGAGCTGAGGTTCTGCTGCACTGACCGACACACTGACACCACTTCCGGTGACCTGTCTGTTAGCCAGGCAGCAGCACGTCTCCTGTGCGCGTGACACTGTGTGTGTGTCCGTAGCTGCACAAACATCGTAGTTACACACATTATTGTAACACACACTGTACATCCGCACAACGGCCCACACAGGTGTCGGTTCTGATGGTGTTGGTGGGTTTACAGGCAGAGAGGTTCCGATGAACAAGTTTGGTTTCAGAATGAATTTAATCCATCAGTGGTCCCAGCCCCCTTCTTTGGCAGCTGCTGATTGGCTGCTGATGCTGCATTCACTTGCTGTCGGAATTATCAGAAATGCCAGTTACAATTACAAGGACGAGTGCAGTGTGACACCAGAATACAATTAAAACATCCAAATCACCATCACAGTTCACCTGTTGGTGTATGCAGCGTGTGTTGGTGCGATGAGCAACGATGTTACGTTAAGATGTGAAAGCCAGATGAGCTAACAAGCTAAGAGGTTAGCAGGAAGGTCAAAGGTCAGTGATTGGAGGAGCTGAGCTGGAATCATCTGGAGACATTTTACACATCTCACTGTATTTTGGAGATAAACCATCTAACATGGCACAAATTCTGTGAGGAGGAATTTCCTAGATGGAAATATGTGAAGATTTTATTATTTGACCTTTACGTGTTTTGTCTTGTAGTAAAAACATGCACAGAACTACAGAAACACATTTATGGAGCCAGATCAATATCAGACAGATCAATATAGAGCCAGAACAAGGCCAAAAGGTTTGTTCATTTAAAAAAGTGCATTAAAAATGTTTAAGTGATTGAATAAAATGACATTTCAAACTCTAAACTTTAAAGCTTTTCAACGTTTTACATTTCAACAAACTGTATTTCTTCTCATCTCTTGGGTCAAGATAAGGAAAACAACTACAGTCTGACTTTAATCTTAAAATGTCAACTTTAGTCTTGAAGTGCATAATGAACATAATTAAACTTCCCCCTGACATTTTTTTCTCACCTCTGGCCCTGATACTCTTCTGTATGCTTCAGCATCAGACTGTAGTTCTTTATTCAGAGCAGGTCCTCATGTGGACACAGGCTGCAGTTTGTTATGAACTCCACTAGAGGGCGTCCTCACATCTCACTTATTCTCTACAAACCAGTTGGACAGGTTTAGTTCACATCAGCTGCTCAAACCTTCAATAACAACATCATCTCACACTACGACCTCTCTCACATGTGATCTGATCTGAGAACAGCTGATGGTGTTTTAATCACGTGATTTGGTCGTTATTAGAAACATCAGCTGCAGAAAACGATGAAAAAAACATTTCTGATTAAGGCAGAAAATCTTTATTTTTCTTTTCATCATTTTAAAAACAAAATGAGAGAAAATTACATTTGTCTTATCTATAAAATGTTCTTCAGCACTTTGTGCAACACTTCTTATACAAACAATGATCAGAACATAAAAAGGTTTGAATTTGACACCCAAATATTTAAGGAACAGAAGATTGTTATTTTTGAAGATTTAGTTTCTGCTGAGTTGAAGGTTATGAGAAAAATAAACAATGTTAAATCATATCAGAGTGATACTGTGACAAAACAAAAACAC
>CAEMYA010000500.1:9118-33284 GCA_903131615.1 Diplodus sargus
GCTGTTTTTCGGACAGAAATGTGACGAAAAATCGGCAGGGCAGACGCTTCTCCACGTACAGCTGCGGTATTTTTTTTCCCTCATATAAGTTGCCAGTGACAGTTACAGTTACTACGTTACGTGTTCGGTCCTGTAACGTTGCTTTGTGGGACATTTCTCTGTATTAGTTGAGCGAAGGACCTGTATAGTTATCAGAGTATCAGACCGACACGCCCTCGCTCCGCGCCTCCGGATTATCCGTTCACACTGGGACGGCTCACCAATAATGCGGCCCTGATACTACCTCCAGAGGCGGATCAGAGCCGCAGCGAAATTTCCCCCCTCTCCGCATCTGAAACTTTCACACAGGGGAGGGTGCGGAGAATTGGCGCAGGATCCCCGCATGCAAACGGCTGTGTGAAAGGGGCTCGTGTCTGCACCTCAAGGGAACACGACCAATTTATTTAACCATTTAAATGCCACACACAGAGTAATACATGACCAAGCAGTGAAGGAACAAAAAAACTCAAAAATGAAAAGCTCCTCGACTCCTGTCACCGCCACCGCCACACAGTCCTCAATTAAGGACACACTTTACAATTCCACCGCATATCCACCCAGCTCCCGCAGGCATAAAGAAATAATGGATGTCGTCACATACGTGATTGCCAAAGATTTGTGCCCTATCAACACCGTTAGCGACCCGGGGTTAAATAAACTGATTAACACATTGGACAAGCGGTATGTGTTACCATCACGTCACCATTTCAGCAGAATTGCGCTGCCTGCCCTTTATTATGAATGTAGCGGAAAAGTTGAAAGAGAAGTGTCAACAGCATTATATTTTGCCACCACAACGGTCCTATGGTCGAGTCGCATGGGGATAGTGTTTGTTTCTTCATTTTTACATCTAATTTAATTCATCTTATTAATATATTTTTCTCTTATTTATTTGCATTTTTCTTGCTTTTCAGTTCGAACTTATCATGTTAGAAGAAATACCAGTTCAAAGTTCAATACTTGTTCTCAAAACAATGAATAATCGTCTTTAATAATTGTGATTACGATATCAATCAAAATAATCGTGATTATGATTTTTGCCATAATCGAGCAGCCCTACCCAGCGCAACATTTTTTTCTCTGAAGGATGAGTAATGTTATTTCTGTAAACCAATTCAATCACTTCAGATAGCCCTGAACACACGCTAATGGTCTTATAACTGCCCGGTCACTTAAAAGACACTTTTGCTAAGCAGTAGCCATAAACGCAAAGCTAAACACTGGAGTTAGCATATAAGCTAACAAGTTAGATTTAGCGACAAGCTACGCAGCTCGACTGCAACATTGTATGGCCATATGCACTATTGTGAGTATTACTGTAACCGCTGCCATCTTAGCCTTGTGGTAAAAACATAACTTAAACATATATCAAACAGGGGTCCTTACTTGTCAAGCAGAAAAGCAGCAAACTCTGCGTCGCTCTTGAGTCCTTAAAAATCCTGCAGCTCCTCCACCTCTGAAATGGTGCTCCGATATTTATCCTTCTTTTCTCTCTGGCCCTGTCCAATTCCTTCTTTTTACACTGCTTTTCTTCCTCAGTCTTCTTATTGTTCTCTGCCATTGTTTACAGTTTGGGCATGAACATATCTGACCAGGAAAGAGCAGGCACAGCAACTTCGCGGGGGAGGGGCACTGCCAAGTAGGTGCTGCATGAGGGAAGGGAGCTGCAAACAGCATATACACGAGTGATTGACACTTCTCAGACACTCCCCTTGGCTCTGATGGTTGTATTCTACCAGGAGCGTTGGATTCTTGTAAATCAAATTACAGCCACTGGGTGGACAGACAGTGGATTTTTACACAGCTGACCTGTATCTTATTCTACTGTCAGATCATAATGACAATTTTAGCAAATATAACCAAAAAATAGTTACAGACTATAGCTTTAACAATAAATAAAATGTGCTTTGTTAACAAAACTTATCCGTAACAGGCATTGTAGTGCCTATGCAGTTTTTACCTTATTTTACTTAAGTCCATATAAAGACTCTCTTGGGGTCTCCTCTCCCACTATATTTCACCCATAATGTTCCCACACCAGAAGTACTCATTTGTTTGTGGGATTACAGTTTACATTCTATGGAGGTAGGGCTGGCTATGTGACACTCACACAGGGGGTAACACACACAGAGCACAGCGGGGAAAAGAATGGTAAGGTGATGATAACTTGAGTTGAGCTAGCCCATAATAGTTGTATTCAGTAAGGAAGTTGGTGGAGAGACTGAAAGAGTAAACTGACTTCGCAAGCACAAGTGGAGTGAAGGTTTTTTTGTTTAAGATTGTGGTTTGTTTAAAATGAATTGCTATTTTCAACAGACTTCCGAATATGTTGATCCAACATTAACTAACGAGATAGAAATCCTCAAGGCAACAAGTCATTCTCATATTGTGAGCTTCAAGAACTCTTTCAGAGGTAAGTTTTGTAGTATTGTTGACACTTTTACACTCAGCATCGATTAAAAAAGGCCTTTTTTTTGCAAATGCAACTATGAACAATTCAATTTAAGAAAAACAATAGTTTTTACAACTCAACTTGAATTCAGAGTGGAAAAAAACAGATTTGTCTATCTACTTCCATTATAAAGAGCACAACACTCACTATGTGGTGATGGACTACTGTCAGGGAGGGAGCCTTGCCTCAAAGATCAGAGAGATTCCACATCCAAAAGAGTCTGAGGTACAGTTGTCTGAAGCAAAGATATTTCAGATTACATCCCTTCTCTGTGGCTTCTCTCCTGCTATCCTAAAAGTATCATACTTTGTTTTCTAGGTACTTAGCTGGATTGTTGAGATCAGTATAGCTTTGAGAACCATGCATAAAAAAGGCTTGACTCACAAACATCTGACACCAGAGGTAATACACATTTTACATGATTAAAAGATTTGTTTTGTGTTTTCACATTATTTATCCATCATCTATTTTTAATCATCATAAATGTATCAATGGATCCAGTTAACCCATTTTTCTATACATTGTTTGTTTTTTGTTTTTTTAAATAACAGTATTTCCATTTCTCTTTTCACAGAATGTACTCCTCACTGAATATGGAACAGTGCGCTTGGGCGAATCTGGAAAAATCTATGAAAGGTACTGTCCTTTTTTATGTATTATATACAGTACTCCTGGGCTAAAAAAACAAAAACAAATGTAAATGTGATGTCAATTCTAATTATTAAGGTAATATCTTAAGTTGTATCTGCTTTCAAATATAGAGGCTTCTCAAAAACAGACTGGATACACTGCTCGACTTGTGTTCTCATGTATACTTGACACAGTGATGCCATCTGATATGTGTTAACATGTTTGATGTATAACCACTCATAAACAACTGTCTAACAATGCCACAAAGACACACTGCCATTGGCCAATCCACCACACTAGGAACTTTCTGACACAGCTGAGTTGAGAGTCGCGGATAAACTATATAGCTTAAATGTCTCTTGCGAATTAGCCCTAGCGCATCAGAGAGCACATTTCTTCCTTTTCACTTATCGTGTCTTCTTCTTTTTCTGATTTTGACGTTTAATGGCCATGCATCAAAAATCTGTACCAAGACGATTTGTGAAGAATTTGAGTACTGTTATATGTCTAATGTAGGCATGAAGTCCACCAGACCCCTGAAGGCATGCTGTGGTATCTGGCACCAAAATGTTAGCAGCAGATCCTTTAAGTCCTGTAAGTTGCGAGGTGGGGCCTCTATGAATTGGACTTGTTTGCCCAGCACATCCCACAGATGCTTGATTGGATTGAGATCTGGGGAATTTGGAGGCCAAGTCAACACCTCAAACTTTTTGTTGTGCTCCTCAGACCATTCCTGAACCATTTTTTTTGCTTTGTGACACGGCGCATTAAACTGCTGAAAGAGGCCACAGCCATCAGGGAATACCATTTCCACTGGTGCCACTGCCTCCGCCGGCTTACCTTTTTCCCATAGTGCATCCTGATGCCATGTGTTCTCCAAGCGACACACACACCCGGCCATCTATGTAATGTAAAAGAAAACATGATTCATCGGACCAGGCCACCTTCACGTGCCCATTGTTGGCACTTTCGACAGTGGAGAGGGGTCAGCATGGGCACCCTGACTGTTCTGCAACTTTGCACCCCCATACGCAACAAACTGTGATGCACTGTGTATTCTGACACCTTTCATCACCCTGTTGCCAGTTCACCAGTGTTCCTTCCTTGGACTAGTTTTGATAGATACTGACCACTGCAGACCGGGAATGCCCCACAAGAGCTGCAGTTTTGGAGATGCTCTGACCTAGTCGTTTAGCCATTACAATTTGGCCTTTGTCAAACTCACTCAAATCCGCTTGCCCATTTTTTCTGCTTCTAACACATCAGCTTTGAGGACAACATGTTCACATGATGCCTAATATATCCCACCCACTAACAGGTGCCATGATGAAGAGATAATCAGTGTTATTCACCTCACCTGTCAGTGGTCATACTATTATGCTTGATCGGTGTATATATATAAGTATGTAAAATTGTTTATATATATATATATATATATATATATATATATATATATATATATATATATACACACAACAATTGTTGTCTGTTTTTTTTACCACACAGTTCAAAACAAACACAGCCAACAACTGGATCAGATCGATTGGAAAATATACAATTTCTGGCACCAGAAGTCTTCACAGATGGGATGTATGATGCCAAAAGGTAAAAAGGTTTTTGCCAAATGGAGGAATTTACTTCATAATGACTTTGAGGCCCCCACACAACAACTTTACTTGGTTTAGGTTATTAGAATATATTAATGATTTGCACACAAACCAGAGGAATATCAGTCCTTTATACTTAATGTTTGAGCCTGATGAGCTTTGACAATGTGAAGCAGAAATTTTCGAAGTTGTTTAGTCACATTTTGGCACAAGGGTTAGGGTTACAAAAATGGAAGTGAAAAGTTTGTTTGCTCTGACCAATGACAGTGCATCTATACACCAGCTTATGTTACATACACCAAATAATTAAACAATCCCATAAATAGTCAAATAAATCTGTTTTCTATTCTGTGTGTATTTACCACAGAGAGAGTAGAAGGATTCATTAAAATAGAAGCTTATACAACTACTACTACAATTATAATTACTATAATAATACAAAATAATAATACATATTATTTATTTTTGTTCTTATTCTTATCACTTTTTTTTCGTAGTGACATTTGGTCAGTGGGATGCATACTCTATGAGCTCTGTACTCAACATTCAGCGGTAAGTTACCCAAAGGTTTGCATGGTTTTCAATCAGTTTGTAAGGAAATGTATGTAAGTATGTAGTAAGAACTTCTCTGAGATATGTGTGTCTTATGCTGTGGTAAAAGACTTAATTCTAATGTTGAGCGTACAGCAAAGATTAACTTCATAAACATCAAATGGGCTGGGCAACAGAAACAATATACGCTAAAAAAACCCGAAATCCACTAAATGAAAATGTCAAATATAGTATACTCTGGAACAGTATTTCAGTCAGTACCACTTTAGTCAAAGGACACAAAGCCTAATCCAATATCAAATTTTAAAAAACTGGTGGCGCTATATGGACTGATACTTAACATCCCATAGGTGCTCAATTTGATTTAGGTCAGGAGAACAACAGGGCCAGTCAATGGCATCAATGCCTTCCTCAGCCAGGAACTGCCTTCACACTCTAGCCACATGAGGCTGAGCATTGTCCTTCACCAGGAGGAACCCATGGCCCACTACACCAGCATACAGTCTGACAATTGCTCTGAGGATTTCATCCAGGTACCACACAGCAGTCAGGGCACCACTGGCTATGACATCGAGGTCTGTGCAACCCGCCAGGGATATGCCGCCCGAGACCATCACTGACCCACCGCCAAACCAGTCTTGCCATATGATGCTACAAACAACATAACGTTCACCATGGAATCTCCAGACTCCAGACTCAAACCTGTCACACGTGCTCAGTGTGAACCTGCTCTCATCTTTAAAGAGAACAGTGCGCCATTGCAGGCCTGCCAATTCTGGTGTTCTCTCATGAATCCCAATCAAGCTGCATTCTCCTTTTGACAGTTTGGTCAGAAACATTCACACCAGCTCTGTGTCTATATTAATTACGGTATGCTTTGTGCTCAAACACAGTCAAAGTGAATGGACACATGGACTACAAAGCCCACCCAAGTCCCCTTTTCGGCCCATCAGACCATATTTGCCTGTTTATACTGTCTACTTATTCCCAGCTGATCAAAAGGGTCAAGCCATCAGTTAAAACTGATAAAGTGTGGCTCGATGAAGCTGAAGCAGCCCTGCAGGACCTCTGTATTGTTTGCAGGAGAGAATAAAACAAAAAAATGGCAGACGGCGCAGCATATTAACACAAGTGTATCATCAAGACTTTTGTTTCGTAGAGATAAGGTCAGATCCAGGTCAGAATCACCATCCCTCCAGCAAATTATGATGTCAGCCTTAAAAACTTGTATACTAAAACCATTCAACTAAGTTAATGTCTCAAAATATGCTAAAAAGGCAATGATGGTTCCTTCTGTTTACCTTTTAGACAAATTCTGAGCAAGATGCTAATCTCAAATATGGCAGAGCATGACTTTTAGAATGTAAAATAAAATTAAAAACAAGCAAAATTACTGTAACCATATTATAGTAAGTGTAAAAAGTATTTTCTAAAAGTAATTCTCCTTCAGTTCTCAGCAGAGACTCCAATCAAGCTCATTCCCAAGATAATTGGAGTTCCTTACCCACCTCTCCCAGGGCACTTCTCACCAGGGCTTTGTGAACTACTGAGTTATACATTAAACAAAGAACCTCAATCAAGACCAACAGCCAGCGAGATCCTGGAACGTCCTATCATGATAAGCTGTCTCTTAGAAAAGGTGTGAAACTTTTGTAAATACAGTTATGAACTCACTCTCCCACAACACATGCTGTACACCCATTGTGTATTTCTTTCCGTTGTCAACTTAACATTTAAGGCGGCACAATTATGCCATGTTCCATTAGTGGAGGGATAAACTGCATTCAACCAAGCACATTTGATATCTGTCTAAACCTGATTTAAAGAATTATGGATTCTGTGAAATGTATTATATTATAGATATATCTCATAACCTTTTACAACATCTTGTCACTTTCAGGGCTCCATAGCATTGTGATCTCATCACTGAATGGGAAAGACTGTAATTGGATTATTTTGTTCTAATTTTGACTGGAATTGTGTAGTTACTTCTTTATTCTATTTTCTTCCTCTCTTGATCAATTGGAGCTTTAAAGAGCAAGTTAGCATCAGACTGAACAGTGTGTTGCACTTTGAAATAATCAAAAACACATTTTTTAGTGGTCTTAAGTTGCTCTTTAATTGTATAACTGTTTGCTTTTTGATAGAGCAAAAAAGCTGTGGAGGACCTCCAGACAAAGTTGGATAATCTAAGGAAAGTAGCAGATGGTTTGGAGCGTGTGCACCAGGGTACTACCATCGGCAGTCTGGCAGGAGGAGTGATTGGAGCAGCAGGAGGCATCACATCCATCGTGGGCCTTATACTGGCCCCCTTCACTTTGGGAGCCTCTCTCATTGTCACTGGGGTTGGAATAGGAGTGAGTGTAGCCGGTGGGCTCACTGCTGGTGCTTCCAATATCACTAATATGGTCAATCAGTCTTCTGATCGCAAAGCTGTTCGAAGCATCATTAAAGAGTTTGAAGAGAGAATTAATGCAGTTGTCACCTGGCTCCAGGAGCTTACGATCATTTTAGAGGCAATCAAGGGCAGATGTGACTCAGCTGATACACTTGACACTGAGGGTAGCCAGTTAAATGAAGGCAACCTGTCCAGGCTAGGCACCAGGGCAGGGAGGGGCCTAGGAGGCATTGCTGAGTTGATTCGACTTGTTCAGGTGATGAACATCGGCAGAATTGCAGCACAAACTTCCAGGGCAGTCCGTGTGGCAGAGGTAGCAACGGGTGTGTTTTCTGGTTTATTTCTGGCAGTGGACATCTTCTTCATTGCCATGGATGCAAAAGAGCTACACCACATTAGACAGGCAAAGGCAGTAGAGGAAGGAGCCAAGGAAAGAGCAGGGGAAGAGGACAGTGAGTCCATGTCTGACACTGAAACCAAATACTTCGCATCTACCTCTGACCAAGATGCACTAGTGGCAAGCTCAATAATGCAAGAGGTCACACCTCAGTCACAGAACCAGGATTCCCAAAATGATACTCAGAGCAGATCTGAGATCATGAAATTTGTCCGATCAATCAGACAGGCAGCAGCTGAATTGCAAAGAGTCTTGGATGAGCTCGAAAGAATCATCTCATCTATCCCTTCACTAGACTTGTAGTTCTCGAGACCGGTCTTTTTTGTAGTCTTGGTCTTGTCACGGCTTCGACAGTCTTTGGTCTCGGTCTTGTCTTGGTCTCGGGTCTCTCGGTCTCGCAATGTCTCGGACTGGCCGAGCAGTCTCGAAGGGATTTGTAACCTATAATATCCAGGCAGGCACAGTATTTTTTTGTTTTGTTTTGATATCATTATACGCCCCCTTCAAGTGGTTTCAATCACATGCATTTTGTGACACAGACGGCGTTGGCGCTTGTCCTCTCCACTGCATATCGCTGTGATTGATTAAGCACTAGGCCTATGCCATTTCAGTGTTGCTGATATTATACAGTGTAATTTGGCTACTATAATGGGAAATTATGCAATTTCAAGTTGATAACTGTCTGTATCTTTAATATTTAAAATTCATCAACAAATTAAGTACAGTTTAAATCAGTAACATATTTCCCATTCATTAGACTTTTTTTGAGGTGCAGGGTGGTGTTGGAGGCTTGTTATTTTGTTAGAGGACTTTGGGACTATAGTCATGTCAGTCCTAAACAGCACTCAAGAGTCAAATAGTGTAGAAATAGCCTTAATGCAATTGCTACACATATTTGATTTCAGCCAATTGATGAAAACTTTTATAGTGAGTTCACACACAAGACATGCACTGTCTCTGTATTATTGTAACTGTAGTTAAAATAATACAATCTCATATTTATACTAAGCAGCTGAACCCAGTATGGTGTTTATGTTCTACAACTCATGCAAAATGGCAAAAAAAATAGTTTTTTTTTGTGTCTCGGTCTCGGTCTCGGTCTTAAGCTGAACTAGTCTTGGTCTTGACTTGGTCTGTCTTGGTCTTGGTCTTGGTCTTGTCTTGGTCTTGATACTCTCTGGTCTTGGTAGTGTCTTGGTCTCGGTTTAGGCGGTCTTGACTACAAGTCTACCCTTCACTTCATTATTAGAGAGAGCTAGAATGGTTACAGTGAAGTGCATCTCCAACATGTTAAAATCCAAAATGACACGTCACGGGACACGCTCGATTTTTTTCCCTTGGCTTATACTCTGCTCTGCTCACATGCTCTGGTCTAATACACACATTTTGATGCATTTCTACTTTATCAGTGATGTGAAAACAGTCAGAGAAAGTAAAAGTGTTTTTCTGCTCATGGTTAAGTTATAAAATTCCAGCAAAACATAGAGCATCTCTATTGCCTGGCTGCTGATAAATCTGTAAGATCTGGGCTAGCTATGGCCATTTTTGATTTGACTGAGTTTCAGAGTCGTTAGGGCCACTTGTTGATCATTGTTCAAACCGACCTGCGAATGGTTGTTAAGCTGTCTGGGGAAAGAACTCAGTACAGCATTAGTTGGTCTGACCGATGACAAGTGGCCCTAATGACTCTGAAACTCAGAGCTCACGTGCGTCCTCAAGTCAATCAGAACACACACACACAGTTTAGAAGAGTTTAAAAGCCTGCCAACTCCTCTCCAGTTAGTTAGAACTGAAGAAGCCTCTTGGGTGAGAGGTGAAACGTCATCAAGAAAGTGAGACGAATCCAGTTGCCTATGATACAGCACTTAGATGTACCGTGACCTGGATGACTGACAACCAACATCAACAAACAACAATAAATCCAGAAGTGATGTTCTTAGTTTCAAAGATTAGTTCAAAGGTGAAATTATCATTATTCATTGTATAATGATGAATACTGTATAATCATGTTTTTTAGCTTTCTACTTGATTTGATTATTACTAATAACTCTGTTCATGATAATGCTTTAATACTTTTCAATTTGTATTTTATGGTTACACAATGTATTTCTGTTTCATGATGTTTTACAATACTAGCAACCTCAAGTATAAGAGATAGTAATTGTAGTAGCCCATGGTTGCCAGCAATCTGAACTTTGACTTTATTCTTTTGCCTCTTTTATTTTGCATGGGATAACTGCATTACATTTACATTTACATTTAGGGCATTTAGCAGATGCTTTTGTCCAAAGTGACTTACAATAAGTACATTTGTCACAAGAGAGAAACCACGACATATTACTGTCGATGGAGTAAAGGAAATATAGAGACAAGCACTCATCTGAGGATCGTAACTGCTATTTGTCAAAGATTCATTGAGTGCATAAGTGCTATGATACAAACATACAAGTGCATACAATTTTCTTTTGTGGGGAGAAGGTCAGGAGTGAGTGATGCTATGCGGGGTCAAGGTGAAGTCTGAACAAATGAGTCTTGAGTCTTTTGCTGAAGATGGAGAGTGATTCCGCTGTCCTGACATTGGTCGCGAGTTCGTTCCACCACTGAGGTGCCAAAACAAAGAATAGTCCTGATTTTTCTATTATCTTAGTGTACTTTTTTGTGATAATTTTGTAGGAACTTGGCATGCTGCATGTTTCCTAAATCACTGCAAGCTTGTGATTACCATATAAATACAGTTATAATACATAGAAATATTGTAACCATCTGAAATTGAAAAAAAAATAAATCCAAATTGGTACTTTGATTCTCTCTTCTCTCTCTTTATTTCAGTATTCTCTTTTTAGTAAGTGGTTGGCTAGGTCTAACTCTCACCCTTTTGCTTCACTCTTGATAAACACAGCATTAAACAACCACATTGCTGATCTATCTGAGTAGACTACGGCACAAATGTCCACAGATGAGGTAATGTTTTAAGGATTTATTCACACCAACTTCCATACTCACTCTCTGACTCTATATTTGAAGTTATAGCCAGAGGAGACCAAATGATACGAACCGTTACCTTGAGTCAAAATTGGGATTTCTCTGGGTTTGAACATTGTTGGAAATATTTGGGATAATGTAAGTACACAGCTCAACAACATACATAACAAAGGTCAAGATGTTGTTTGACACTCAGAACTGTTACATTTCATAACTTTAATGATGTGCATATGATTGACCGATGTTTTAATATTTTATCAAAAATAATTTGACAAGGATTTGTGTATTTTCAAAGGTCAAACAGACTGAGCAAGGCTGGTTAAAAACAAGAAGGTTTTGCTGTTGACCTGGTCCCTCCAGTAACTCTAGACACAATAACTGCAGCAGACCTCTGGTTTGTCACCAGCACACAGTGTATGCAGTCACAAAATTGCCAAGTGAACCCTGAAATATCTACAGAAAAATACCACTCACTTAAGCAAACAACACATGGACAGGCGTGAAAATATAGTCCCCTATGTGCACACACAGTGGTAAGAGTTAAATCATTTTTTAAATTAATCTCTCTATAAAAGCAAGGAATCTCTGTCTATCGGTCTGTCTGTGTGTATGTGTGCCTCAAATATCTCTGCAGATCAGCATCAGACTGACTTGCAATGATATCGTTAATAAATTATTTCATAAATGCTTTACCAATTCCGCTAGCATTGTCAACCATAGCCACCATAGACACGTGCGCACCAGAGCCAATCACTGCAGAGCCCACCCCCACGACACACCTTAAGAAACAAGCGGCGCGAGCTGGACCGGGATTTTGCTGGCGGTTGGGTTCCGTTCTGTGCATCTAAACCAACTCCGGACCGAGTCTGTTCGGGTCTGAGGAGATCCGGATACGCGAGGACAACAAACTGGAATCGGAATCTGTGGATGTTCGTGTGTAGCTGGCTGCTAGCCCACCCCCACGCCCCACCTCCTGACTCGACAGATGCGCCGGCATGTCCAAAACCAGATTTACAGTAAATAATGCTGTGCAAGAAGAAACGGTAAAAACGGGCTTTCGTCACGAAAGTGTCCACAAGCAGCAAGTGTTTGCAAGCAAGAGAACACGTTCCTATTGGTGGAAAAAGGCACCACACCAACCAATCGCAAAATTATATGGCAAACCACGTGATTTGGTTGCTGAAGAACAGGGGAATTGTGGGAGGGACAGTAACGGCGACAGAGACAGTGATAGGGACAGCGAGTTTCGAGAGTTGAGAGATTTGTGACATATAGCGTGTTTGGAGTGTATAGTTAGTGTGCAATGTAATGTTTGGTGTAGTGTGTTTAGTGTGTAGTGTAGTCGTTCTATTGTGTTGTGAGTCAAAAAAATGAGGAGATGGCTGAATGTTGAGCAGGCAGTGCAGATCTTCATGCCTGAGCCTGAGGCACTGCCTGCATTTAAATGTAAATAGTTACATATAACTTAGCTCAAATTTAGCAAACAACAATTTATATTTGCATTATAAGTAACAGAAATGGTTCGTTAAACATATGTGTGGTTTTCATAGTAAAAAATCTAATTTTTTCCAACTCAGATTTTATGTTTTTTGTGATTTTAGATCCATTGTGTTAATACAGTATCTCAAAATGAAAAAATAACTGTACAGTCACACATGTGAGGTTGTGTTGAAAATAATGACACCAAGTAAGGCAAGGTAAATACTTTTTACGTTGAAATATAATGGTAAAATCAAAAGTAGTCAAAAACTGCCAATTATATCCCTGACGTCCCACCTTCAAACACAGCCTCATTTGCCTTCACTTTTCGAAAGGAATACATGGTTCCTACCGGCAATGCACTAGTCAAGAAAATAAAGATAAATCTCTTCAGGACTAGAATGTTAAAACGTGTTTTTTTTTTCAATCTGTTATTAGATAAATGAGAATAAACAGTCACAGCACTATAATTTAAATAAAAGCCATTGAGCTACAGAACATGAACCTAATTTCTTAAAATATAGACAGAAACCTAAATGATTTAATTTCCATGTAATGCATTTAAACCAAAACTCCTGTGCTTAACTGCAGCTAAGAGTTCTCTGAGAGTATCTCTTTCCTTAAATTAGTTAAATTATGAGTACTTATATATTAAGTATTTTTTTTGTGTATTAAGTAATCCTTGTACCAGAAGTGTACTCAGAGGTTTTCCCATCTTTACACATCCGCCAACTCACTGGCATCTGTGTCCATCTGTGTCAATTCACTCCACTGTCAAGGCACCCCAGGACTGTCATTCACCCAATGATCCCATGAACGGACAGTGGTCAGAAAAACTGTAGCTGTCTGTTTGTGTGTCATAAGCATATGAATTCTGGCGAAAGAGATCCACAGCTCAGTACACACAGATGTGTTCAATACACTTCAGTTGTGCTCGGTTAAGCCAGGCCAGCTGACAGTCTTGCCTGGGCCCGGGACGAGATAATCTTAGCTTGTAATATAATATGTAATATGTATAGCTCTATGTTTTTTTTTTGTTTTGTTTAGTTGTGTACTGACATTTATGATTATCATTAGGGTCACTGTAAAAAAAAAAATTAAGGATCTGGCTTTTTTTTTTATAATTCTAATCTTTATCTCAGATCAGGCAGATGTTATATGTTCATTTATGGTTAGGATAAGTAGTAATTAGGGTGAGAGTGAGATAAAGTCTTTAGGAAATGAATGTAAGTCAATATAATGCCCTCTGAAGTGACATAAACACAATAGTGTGTTTGTGTGTGTTCATATAAATACTTTTGAACCTCTGCAGCTGCCATTCACGCCATCATGTGGTGACTGGTCTCACACACAAGCATACAAACTTTTAACCCACATCATTGACTTTTTCTGCACTGTTCCTCTCTTATCAGTGAAATCATTCTGAACGTCTTTTCACTGCCTCTGATGAAGAATCATCACATTCATTACACACACACACTCACTCCATTGGTTGTTTGGCAACCTCTCATCTCATTCATCAACAACAGAAGACCTTACTCCATTTAACCCCCTGGATAGCGTAGTCAAGGCAACCGCCGTGGAGAACAGAAGGAGCTGTGAAATTGCTATGAAGAAATGAAAACTAACTTTATAATTTCAGCTCTGCGCAACTGAAAAAAGAAATCATGTGATTCACACAGATCATTTGAACTCTCAGATGAGTTTATGGATAAAGAGTGGGAGCTTGACTTGTCTGTGTGTATGGCGTGTACCATGAATGTACCTTAAATAATGATTGATTCTAATCTCAATTCCTTTTCTTATTTGACATGTTTTTCTTGATCCGTGTCATAAAAACATTGTGTATATGGAAGCTTGGTTTTGATCACCTTTGAACAAACACTGTAAAAATGTTGTAGTAGGTTTTAAGTAATGAGAGTGTTTGTCATAAATGTATGATATTCCCATTAGCTTAATGCAGAAAAGATTCAAAACAGGAAGACCTTGCAAAGGTTGATGAATGGTGGTTGTCAGAGTCATTGCAGCCAAAGCTTGACACTTTCTGAGGGCTTCATGCCAAATATAACCTTATTGTGTTTAATAGAGCTCCAACTATTAGTCAATCAAAAAAAATAACAATTAATGCCAACTATTTTGAGAATTAATTATTTTTTTCAGTAATTTTTAATCAAAAATGTGTCTTTGTTGGGGCCTTTGTTGAGTGTTTGTGACCCTAGTTGTTGCACTATGCCCAGTGCTGTTGGAACTTGTCCGTCCATTTCAGTGTTTTTTTGGCTGATTGAGCCCATCGGTGAGAGAAATCACTCTGATTGGCTACCCAGCTAAGCAAATCAATGCATGAGCAGAAACGGATCAAAAAAGTACCTTGAGCCTATTGATGCAGTATCCATGATTTCACTATTTAGTGCGGTTTCTTCTTTGTTTTCCAATTCCAAACTTTTTTATCAGACACATTTTTCGATTAGAAGTGGCTAAATCAGAAAGATTGGTAAATGGCTGTGCATTTTTATAGCGCTTTTCCAGTGTACTGACCACTCAAAGCACTTTACAACACTTGCCACATTCACCAATTCACACACACATTCATTCACTGATGCCGGAGATTGCCATTCAAGGTGTCAACTGTTCATCAGGAGCAATTTGAGGTTCAGTATCTTGCTTAAGGACGCTTCAACATGCAACTGGGGGGAACCGGGAGTTGAACCAGCGACTTCACTAGATGACCCGCTTTAACTCCTGAGCTACAGCCGCCCAAATTTCTGAAAGAGTGGCGTCAAAAAAAGGCCGGTTTATCACAGTGGTTTCTCCACAATCCTGCATCGTCCAGTGTTCCCTTGCCAACTACAGTTGGCTGTTGGCTGTAGTCTTTGTGGTGCATTCAAGTGCATCTTGTTGGCACTGGCAATGTGAGGCGGCGCAGCAGTCAGCTGTCAACGCTACTATTTATTTGATGTTGGTTTGTTGTGTGTGGGCCCTTAGACTGTTGGCTGAAGAGAAGTATTTGAAAACATTGCTTTTGTAACTTGAAAGTTGTAATGAGCATTTTTCACAATTTTTTACATTTCATAGACACAACAACTAAATCAAGAAAATAATCAGAAAATCAATCAATAATGAAAAGTGCTGCTAGTTACAGCCCTCCTTAACTTTAAATCAAGAAGATGGTTGCTGTCTAATCCCAGTGTGTTGCTGTCCAATTTATCATTTTTGTGCACTGTTTTTTGACAGTTCAGGACAGGAGCAACTTTCTGCCTGCCTGCACTTATTCCACATGAATGAGGCAGTTACCCAGAGCTCTTGGCTCATAGACAATCATCGACTGAAAACATGCTTCACCGTTATTGGTGACTAGTCAAGGTCTTAAAATCTGTTTTCATCACATGACTGAATTTAGAGGATACCTCTGTTCAAGGTTATTGGTTTCAACCCCATGCCCTTTATGGTGCTGGAGATGTCAGTGTTGACAGCAGCCACTCAGCAAAACGTATTACATACTGCCTACACACCCTCTAACAAGATGTGTTTTCTTCAAATTAAGTTTGTAAGGGGAAATAGAGTCAGGTGTGTTGAGTTCAACCATCTGGCTGAGCTCTATAAAGCTGTTGTTTTGGTTTGGTTAAAAAATGAACTTGAATCAAAGTGAGTATAGAGTGTTACTGCTTCAGACAACCGGACCTGGGCCTGTTGTGTTTACTCTCCCCAGCACACAAGGTGGCTTTCACTGGGACTAATGAACACTGGTCTTATTCTCTGACATTTTATATAAAACAGTTATGTGATACACAGCCAACAACAGTTCATACAAATCAGGATCAGTTATAAGAAAACAATCTCAATTTTAAAAGCTATGTAGTACCTAACACCTTACTGTCAATCTTATATGTTGATTATAGAATTCTTTACGTATCATGGCAGATTTTTACAGGAAAGAATTTGAGTCACTGTGACTTCTTCTTCACTCAGAATTCTGAAAACAAAAAAGTCACAATTGAGTTTAAGTTCTGAGTTTTAGAATTACACCTATGCGTAGTTTGAAAATATTCGTTCTTTTCTGGGTAATATTTTTAGAAAAATTCAGAGTTTAAAGTCTGAATTCTGACTTCTGTTTCTCAAAATGCTGAAATTTAAGTCAGAATCCTTCTGGGGGTTTTACTTTTACACAGTTGCATGTCTGACTTGAAATTATTATCTTAAAAGTTTTGTCTCTTTCTTTCACACACATCTAACAGTGCCTATCAAATCAGGCTCACCAAGATCCCGGACCAAGAGCCAGCTGCTTGATGTCCACTTGATGTCCACCTTTGATTCATTTGCACTAAAAGCTCAAATCTTTTCTTTTGCTGCCATTTCCTCTCTTTCTTCCTACAAGCTTGGTTTCCTCCCCCTGTGTCACCTGAATGTAAGTTTTGTGCTTTTAGCCTTGTGTGAAATAGCACAAAGCTCAGTACGCTGCTTTGAACTCTGTCACCCTGGACGTCTGTCAGCGGTGCCACCGAAAGAAAAGTCCTTGCTAAGTTGTTCTTTGTTTAAAACAAACTGACATGTTTTTTGTTATTCTTTTGATCCTCATACACCTTTTTTCTGATTTTCTGACATAATTTCTTTTTTTCAGTTCAGTTCATTGTATTTGATAGAAGAACTGTTAGTTACATGTTAGTGTTTGAGAGAGACAGTCCTCCATCTTTTCGTCATTTAATTACAGCAGTTTAGAGCAGATACACAGAAC
Organism: Diplodus sargus; assembly: GCA_903131615.1. NCBI lineage: Eukaryota > Metazoa > Chordata > Actinopteri > Spariformes > Sparidae > Diplodus > Diplodus sargus. Next base: position 26,384 of record CAEMYA010000500.1, read on the forward strand.
ACATGAGGTTTCAATTTTACATGCATGTACAAAGGTTGGTCCACATGATGGCTGAGAGTAAAGGGTAAAGAGGGAAGCAGGGGATGGAAAATTGATATTTATTAAAGATTGACTGATCAATGATTGATTATTTTGAATATTTTAGTACCCTCATTTGCTGATTTGACTGACAGTGCCTTTGAAAAAATAATGTTGGATTTCAAGCTCAGGGGGTTGCTTGAGCTTTTCGTTCTTGTTTATTTAGCCGTGTGTGATTACTTAATCACACACAAATCGTGTGTTGATTTTAATTCATTTTAATGGGGGTTCTCTTTGCTGACAAATCTGTCAAGCTAATGATTCACATGGAAACATACTTTTCCCACCTGTGCCACTTGAGAAGGGTTCTGCTATAATTGTTGTAATAATTCGCATAACGGCTCTCAAATGGCAAATCTAAAGTAATTAAATCTGCAAACAAACATTCTTCACTGATCTGTGAAGGTGTGAGACTGAATCAAACCAAATGTTTTCACAGTTTTCTTGAAAGGAATATTCATGAAACAGTGTATACACACGATGTTTTTCAAAAATATGAGTAAAACTTTTTTTCTGTTATGTTGTTGTTGTTATTATTGTTGGAGTTTCAATCCACCAGAGCCACTTTGTTTCTTGGAGAGTGAAATGCCAGAACCAGGTGATTTGAGGCACAAGGTTTCTATGGAACAAGCAGGTCGGATAATTGTATTTGATTATGCAAGATCATGCAAGGCTGTTTATACATTTAGAAACTGACTGAAGAATTTTGAATTCAAATTTGAAGCTGACTGGGAGCCGGTGGAAAAAAGAAAAGCATAAAAAATAAAGTAAATGTAGTCGTAATAAATCATGTATCAGTTTCTCTATGTAACCCTGAGAAAAAGCTCCATATTTAATCTGTATTCGTTCAGTGATTAAAACGAAGGTCTGGTGGACAATTTTATTTGGCAGATAAATAGTTCAGGACATCTTGAAACATAAAACAATAATGTCTTCTTTATAGTAGCAGTTAATCACAGTGCTTTACTCTCCCTGTGACAAGGAAATGATACAATTGTCGGCTAAACAGATAATATACTGTTGTATTTTGTTTGTGCATGAAAATTGATTCCCTACAAAACCTCCCTGTTGCCTGGTTCCAATTTAAACATTATTTTTGGGGTGTTACCTTTACAAACCTAAGAATAGTTACCAGATGCAACAGTGTCGACTGGTAATGTGTCATCATAGCAAAATGGATTCCTGTAGCCACCTTTTGTATCAGAAAACTATCATAGAAGCAGTTTTGAGTACTTAACCAGGTGTTTACATGCCTGTCTGTCTGTGGATAGATTTCTGTCATGCAAGATGCAATCATGAAACTTTACAGGTCGTTAGCTGGGATAAAAAAACTAAACAAAAACAAAGGCCAAATTCAAAGATAGGTGTGGTCTCATGTAATATTTTAGTAATCACTACTGACCAGTCGGGGGTTATTCGTGTTTACACACTCTGAATCTTTCATCCGTCATCGAAACAGGTTTGATTTTCATATCTTTTCCTGATGTGATGTGTGTGAGGTGTGCGTCTGCATGTGTGTTCCTATTTCCTATTTAGATGACTGCCAATCACACTCCTGACATCAATCTCTGGTTCAAGGAAATTGGTGGCTGATGTGTGGTGGTCTTTTTAAGGCTGCAGTCACACATGGTGGGGTGAAGTTACGAATTGTTCTTAGTAGACTTCAGTAGTTTGAATCTATTCATTCTCTTTTTTTAGATTTGCGTGAATTAAGGAGCAACTAAAATGGCACTCAGTAGACTGCATGCCTCCACCAAGGCCCAACTGTCGCATTTTGTACTCACTCATAGACACAAGCCACCTAAATATACGAAAGACGTTAACAAAAAATTCTCGCAAAAGGAACATTACGTAACTTTAAAACCATCAAATCATGTTGATGGTGCAGTGTCTTGTAATAGGGTGAACAATGTCTCTATCACGTGTTTCTGCACTACAGTGGCTTGCAAAAGTATTAACCCCCCTTGAACTTTTCCACATTTTGTCACGTTACAACCACAAATGTAAATGTATTTCAATGGGATTTTATGGGATTTTATGGGAAGGAAAATGATACATGGTTTTAAAACATTTTAAAAAACAAACCGAAAAGTGTGATGTGCAAAAGTATTCAGCCCCCTTTACTCTGATACGCTTGAATAAAATCCAGTGCAACCAGTTACCTTTAGAAGTCACCTAATTATTAAATGGGGTCCACCTGTGTGTAATCTAATCTCAGTGTAAATACAGCTGTTCGGTGAAGGCCTCAGAGGTTTGCTAGAGAACATCAGTGAACAAACAGCATCATGAATCCCAAAGAACACACCAGACAGGTCAGGTTGGGATATGAAAAAATATCCCAAGCTTTGAACATCTCATGGAGCACTGTTCAGTCCATCACCTGAAAATGGAAAGAGTATGGCACAACTGCAAACCTGACAAGACATGGCTGTCCACCTAAACTGACAGACTGGGCAAGGATCAGAGAAGCAGCCAAGAGGCCCATGATAACTCTGGAGGAGCTGCAGAGATCCACAGCTCAGGTGGGAGAATCTGTCCACAGGACAACTATTAGTCATGCACTCACAAAGAGAGCCATTGTTGAAACAAGGCCATGCAGTTTGCCCAAAGCCATGTGGGGGGCACAGCAAACATGTGGAGGAGGGTGCTCCGGGCAGATGAGACCAAGTTTTTGGCCTAAATGCAAAACGCTATGTGTGGCAGAATACTAACACTGCACATCACCTTGAACACACCATCCCCATCGTGAAACATGGTGGTGGCAGCATCGTGCTGTGGGGATGCTTTTCTTCAGCAGGGACAGGGAAGCTGGTCTAAGTTGATGGGAAGATGGATGAAGCCAAATACAGGACAATCTTGGAAGAAAACCTGTTAGAGCCTGCAAAAGACTTGAGACTGGGGCAGAGGTCCACCTTCCAGCAGGACAATGAGCCTGAACATACAGCCAGAGCTATAATGGAATGGTTTAGATCAAAGCATATTCATGTGTTAGAACGTCCCAGTCCAGACCTAAATCCAAGTGAGAATCTCTGGCTAGACTTGAAAATTGCTGTTCACAGACACACTCCATCCAATCAGACTAAGCTTGAGTTATTTTGCAAGGAAGAATGCATGGGCAAATATTTCAGTCTCTATATGCGCATAGCTGGTAGAGACTTACAAGACTTGCAGCTGTCATTGCAGCAAAAGGTGGTTCTACAAAGTATTGACTCAGGGTGGTGAATACTTTTGCATGCCACACTTGTCTGTTTTATTATTTTAAAACCATGTATCATTTTCCTTCCACTTCACAATTATGCACCACCTTGTGTTGGTTTATCACATAAAATCCCATTATAATACATTTACATTTGTGGTTGTAACGTGACAAAATGTGGAAACGTTCAAGGGGGGTGAATACTTTTGCAAGCCACTGTATGTAACTTCAGTGAGAGGACCAGATCACAACGAAACATACATGTTTACTTCAATGACGTAATGAGTTTTGTTTGTAGTTAGGGCCAACATAGTTACAGGACGTGGATTAGGGGTTTTGCACAAACTGTGTGGGGCACGAAATTGCACGGACAATGCCAATTTCTATATAAAATTGCTTTAAACAAAGAGAGAAAAAATTCCTGGATCTGTCCTTTTACCCGGATCCGCACTAAAAGATAATGGCGTCCATTCTGGGCTGAGACCATACCACTGTTCAGTAGTTTTTGTGTAATACTGCTGACAAACCAACAGACACACAAACAGACACGTGTGAAAACCTCCTTTGCTGAGGTAATGATGCAGCGTTTGGTCCCTGACTGCAAAGATTCTTACAGTGTTTTCGCAAAGGCCACTGAGGCTCATGGGTGCTGTAATATTGAGAGTCATTTGGCTAACCTACAGACAACACAACCTTAGTGTATTGCTTAATTACCCAGGAGGACCCTGTGATGCTATCTGAAAAAGCACTGAGGTAATTATTGTCATGACAGAAACCCTACCAATAAGATTTTCCAGTGGAGAAAAGACCTCAGAAACTTGAAGCTCCATCTACTTTGCTTATTGATTGGGCAGTTATTGTCTTTCCCTTTCTCTCGCACTGAGAGGCAGCTATTTTCCAGATGTTTCTGAACTGCTCAGAAATATGCTTGACAGTTGGGGGAGGTTCTTGGGAGAAGTGGCAGCTTGTTTTGACAGCCTCGCAGCAGGATGGCATTTAGCACATTACGAAAAGGGCAGCAGCGCATATGCATACTGCAAATAGTAAATCCATCCATACATCAATCCAATGAGCAGGGCACGATAAGCATATTAATAGGACACGCATGGGCTTATTAAAAATCCCCTATGCGGCTCTTTACTGTACTTTGTGTGTGTGGTGTGTGTGTGTGTATTAACACTTGTCGCATATAAACATATGAATTCTGGTGAAAAAGATCCACAGCTCAGTACACACAGATGCGTTCAATACACTTCAGTTGTCTTCGGTTAAGCTATTGGGGACCAGAAAGCAGAGAGGAGGACTGCCAAAGCTTATATGAAGACTGTCTTCATCACTGATGATCTTTGAATTTCTAATGTCATGACAGTGTCTTGATTACGACTGGGGCCACTGGGACTTGTACACTATGGCATTTGTATAATTTCTTTCATATTTATCAGTCACATATCACTCTTTACTTTAAATACGTGACAATACAATATGTTTTCTCCCTTTTTCTCTCCACTTCTTTATGTGAATGCAGCTGGTTTCACACACAAGGTCTCTTGCCTCTTTATCTTAATATTTCTATATAAGCTCAAAGTAAATAAAATGCAAGGAGAAAGGAAATATTCGCATACCCATTTCAATTATTTAGTGATTATAAAAGAACAATACAACTTAACACCTTCTGATATCATTTTTTTCTCTTTCATCAAACTGAGACTAACTTAATTGCCCTGTTAGCTCATTGATTACACGTCAATCAAACTCAGTCTGAATGGTTTGTAGTCTTAAGTTCACTAGTTTGATGTGAAAATATTCCACCACTTTTCCACGCCGATGATGAGCAGCCTTCGTCTGCTTGTCTTCCCTGGTCAGAGCCACTGTAAATGAGTTTGGCACTGAATTCCTTGTTGTAGAACTGGCGTCCGTCAGTCTCGTAGGCTGTGCTGAGCCCTGATCTGGCCATGGTCACTGTTAGGCTGCTGTGCCCGGCGTAATGGTCGCTATGAATGAGTCAGCTGACGGGGCCACGGTCTACAAAACCAAAGAAACTAGCAGTGTCTGCACTGCTACAAAACCTAAAATGCACACATGGCAGAGCGAACAAGGCCTAATTTGTCTGACATGGATATGTTTTATTGTCATCGCCATTGAGGGAAATGAGAGTTGAGAAAAGGCAGCCAACAGCGGCACAAGCTCTCAGCATGAGCTGCTCGAGCCGACACCTTCACCTGCAAGTTGACTGGGTCTCCTACTCCCTTCCATTTCCTTTCCATTATCATGCTTCTTATCTGGCTGTACCTTGTTCTGTAAATGGAAATACATTTTATCCACCAGGTAAACATTTTCACTGAAACTACTTTAGATTTCATGCCCTTCTGTGCAACTGTTGTGCAGCTGATGGAATAGATGAGGGTCTTATTATCCTGCCATGTGTTGTGCAGGCTTTGCTTACTTCTGCCTCCTGAAATCTCCAAGTTTCTCTTTACCTTACTTAACCTCGTGCACTCCTCTCCAACCCACCCCGTATTTCATCTCAGCTTACTCTCCCTATCTACTCTTGTCACTCCTCCGCCGCCGCCCCCTTCCTTCCCCCTTTTGTCATTTTTATTATGATAAAATGACAAAGGAATCTCAGCCTAAGAGTCAAAACGCCTCCTCTTTTACCAACAAAAGCCCTCTCACATATATCTTAACGCAGCCGCATCCATTCTGAGGACAGAAAGGAAAGGTAGATTGGAGTGTCAAGGACCCTGGTGGTTTAAAAGAAGGCGAGGAGGGAGGAGGGGATTGCAGAGATATTACACCACTCCCGTTGAAGGGTCAGTGGAGAAGAAGAAGAAGAAGAAGAAGAAGAAGAAGAAGAAGAAGAAGAAGAAGAAATAGGACCGGCAGGGTAAGAGAGTGGGATTTCATTCACAGTGGTGTGAGAGATAACCAGCGATGCCAGTCCTCATCAATGCACATCCAGCGGACAGGTTTAGCTTACTGGTACACTAACGAGTCCCTCCGGCCCCGTCTTAAATCACAAGTGGCCTCACTAGCGAGCTTTTCTTCATGAAGGAGGCAAAGACAGATCTTGATTTATTTTATTATCTTCGATTATATACACACGCGACCTTGACCCTTTCTACTCCAGATCCCATTAATATGAAAGTGTTCCCGTCTCAATAGAGCTCCAGGGACCAAACCAAGCGCTTGCCCCCTCCTTCCTATTTAGCCATCATTCTTCTCCTCTCCTCTTCGCTCATCTGACCTTTTTTCCAGAACAATTCTTTTTTATTATGTGCCGTGGCCGTTTTTCCAAACCATTTCCTCTGAATCTCTCTCTCTTGTGCTTCCCCCCCCCCAAAGTTTATGCCTCCCTCTCATTCCTCCCTCTTGTGGTTGCTATCTCTCACGTTCTGCCCCTCATATTTCATTCTGCCTCTGCCTCTCATTAGGCCCTCTATCTCTCTCGTCCACTCGTCTCTTTCTTTTCTCTAACCCGACTCCTCTCAACTTCACCCTCCTCTCCCTCCCACCCTCCTCTGTTTTGTTTTTTTTACTGTTTACCTATCGCCTGTCCCCCCAGTGCCATCCTTTTTCTCTGACTCTTTCCTCTTCCTCTCTTCTATTTTCATGCTGCATTAAGTCAGT